>CM060863.1:20248619-20606312 GCA_030737845.1 Acorus calamus | reverse complement strand
AATGATTTTCAATCTTGCATCTGAATCCGATTAATGTGATTTAAAAAAAAATAATTTTTGCAAATGAATGGTATAATGATTTATATAGGCGATTTAGAAAATGTTATAGTTACATATGAAAATTGGTCATACAAGAAAAACCCCTTGTAGCCGGACCAGTTGCTCAGAAGCTCCGTAAAGCGTGAGATTCCTCGATGCTCGCAACTGTCTCCGATCCCTTAAAAGGTAAAAAAATTGACAAAATTGAAGTTCAATAAGGGAAACTAAGCAATACAAAAAAGAAGAAGAAGAAGAAGAAGAAGAAGAAGAAGAAGAAGAGATGAATGTGCACCATGTAAGACAATGAAAGGAAGGGAAGAAGTGGTTGTGGCGGTGAAGAAGGCGATGAGGAGTATGGACGCGACGATCTTCAGCATCGGCGATATATGGAGGAGCCTATCACGTATAGACTCTCTGTTTGTCTTTTTGTCTCTTTTGACTCACTTTTTAACATGGGATCACATTTTTATTTTCCCTTTTTCTCTTTATCATACCCAATTTTCACCTCTTCATATCATTCTCTCCGCTATTGTCATTTTTTTCTCTATCATATCTTTTCACCATTTTCTTTGCATTGTCATTTTTTTTCAAGATCAGACAAAATCAGGAGCTCCTCCAAGCATGTTTTTTTTTTATGTTAAAACAAATCAATATTTTTGTTTGATATGTGAAACATTTATCGGATTGTGTTTCAATTTTTCAATGCTCATTTGCATTGCATTTTAATCTTGTTTGTAGCTATATTTGTGACCAAAGTCACATTTATTATTTTGTGTATGTTTAATTATTAAAAAAATAGTGTTAAATAATTGTTTTTACAAAATTCTATTGATGATTATGTTGTCTAAATGAAAGAGATGAATAAAGGAGATGTTGATCATGGCACTGATGTACTTGGTGCAATACTTGAAACTAGCATTGTGGTAGGGTTCGAGGAATGGGTTGTGGGTTACACCATCACAGTACTTTGGAAGGGGACAACGACTAGGCCATCCATGTGATTTTGGTTGCACATCGTACCAATTGCAAGTACAAATGTGACAAATACTGTCACGCCCCAGGGCGGCCATCCCCGAGATGTGGCAAAAATATAAAGTATCAACTATCAATACAAGAGGTTAGTAATGACTCCAATAAATAATACACAAGGCAACAAGCAATGACAACTGATAACTCAACTGAAATGCGGAAGCATAAAATTATCAACAATGTCTATAAACCAAAAACATTATTACAGACTCGAATACACAATCAATTTACTGTGAGAGCCAAGTCTAGTCCAAATAAAATACAATCATGTGCAACACGCACGATTTACAAATACATGACTCTAGGACTACTGACAACCTCGCACTCGCCAATCCGTCGGACAGAGCGCTCCACGCACACAAGACCACGCCACAGGGAAGCTCCAATTCCATGCCCAACAATGCCCCTGTAAAAAAAATAGTACGCGAGGGGTGAGCTATAAGCTCAGTGAGTGGCTAGAAACCAAACACCATTACAATAATTTAATTTTAAGGCAATTCCCTTTAAAGGAAAAACATGGTTAGAAACCCAAATGATAACAAGGTCACGCGACGGTGTGACCATAGCTTGCCCTCGCCCTTGCCCTCGCCCTCACTACCGGAGGGAGGCTCTTGGGACACTCGGGGAGGAACAACTGTTAGCCATATCACATGGTGTTACCGGATAATAAGACACAACGAGTCCATCCGCTACAAGGTAAAGGTATACCTCGATACCTCGAGTGTTAGGAATAGCATACCCAGAGTATAGTTGATGGGTATTAGGGTCACGTGACGACGTGACTTCAACTTATCCTCACCCTAGCCCCCAAAGAGGTGACCCTAGGGGCTTTTGGAATAAATTCTTATGTTCTACACCCTTCGTCATTCGGTAGCCTGCTCCCGGTTAGCCTCTACCTGGCATACTCTCATGATCATTACATCTGCCGAATGCATCGGTAGTACCTGAAGCCCTCTGTCAGGACAGCTTCAATGCCAGGAAGCTTCAACACGGATTCAACAAAGAGGAGAAAGACTTCATACTTGCAATATCATCCAATAGCCCTCTCTCGGTTATATACATGATCCATATGCAAAATAACATAACAATTAACTATAGGGATACTCCCTAACATCGATTTACATCATAAACAACTCATACAACATGCATATAAGGCATGACCTACTTAAACATGCATACAAAGCCATTATTCATACAATCATACAAAATATATCCTAATCATGCGTTGGATATCACCAACTTAAGAGGGAAGGGTCAAGCGTGATCTCGTGCACTAACAAGTGCACGCCAATATTCCCAAGTGCACCTGAGTCAAGTAGGAACCACTCTACTTACTCAGTATGCACAAAGAGGGAGGGCGCGAGAGAGCTCATCTCAGAAGCTGGTCATAGCTTTGCCCCAATAATATGGGTGCAACAACTATACCACGCCCTCAAGTCTTGTGACTAGGGAATATTTTCTTTCCCTCATTCTAGTGATGGGCGTGTGCGGGCCTGTCTACGCGGGTGCGCGCGTAGGCAGGCGCTTGCGGGCGCTCTAGCGCTGGCAGGGCGCGGAGTGCTCGTGGGTCGTGCGCGTGAGTGTGCGCAGGGCTGTTATATATGTGTCATTTTTTAGCCTATTCGTCACCTTAGGGTCATTTCTGGCCATTTTCCATTTTTTCTATTTTCGATCAGAATCGCTACAATTTTGAATTTTTAGCCATCTGCGTGAGTTCGAGTACTCTGATTGAAAATCTAACTACATATTATGGGACCTGGTATCATTTAGTACTACCCATAAAAATTTAATCGAATTCTGGTAACGTTTTAAAAATTATGCATTTTCGAATCGTATCCGGGTTTTAGCCGTTACTGGTTTCGTTGGAGGCATAGTGTTGGGATATTTTGAAGGTTATGATCATGCCTTGGTAACCTCACCCCCTATTGCGTAATGGTTAAGAAACCATTATTTATTTTCTTTATTAGTGGGTGAATTTAGGTTAGACTTACCCCCACCTTTTCCCTTCCCATCAACCCCCCCCCCCCCGAAGGAGCTTTGAAGCTCTCTCCCTCTCTCTTTCACTCCCTCTCACGCACCCTCTCCCTCTCTGTTTTCAGTGTGTGTGTGTACTGGTTTTGAAGGAAAAGTAGGAGAAGAAAAAAAAAGGTTTGTGTGTGTGTTGTTGTTATTGTAGTTGATTCTTTCTCTCTTTCTCTTCTCTCTAGTTCCCCCCCCTCATGCATTGGGCCTTTGCCCATGTTTTTCCAGCCAAGAAGAAGAGGAGGAGCTAGAGGGGCTGTGGTGGTTGTTGTGGTAACCGTGGGTGCACACAAGGGGATCTGAACCGCCCCTTTCCTTTCCCCCTCAATTGGTAAGCTCTCCCCCCTCCCTTTCTTATTTGGTTTTATAGTAGTAGGGGCTGTTGGGGATGTTTTGCAAGCTAGGGGTATGTGTTTGGGTGTGTGGGAGGGGCTAGTGAGGGGTTTTGGGGTGCGGGGGCGCAGGTGTGCACACGGGGTCAGCTGGGCGCGCATATGGGTCTGCTGGGCACGCGCGCTGGTCTGTCCGCATGTGTGCAAGGCTGGTGGGCACAGGCATACGTGCGGGCGTGCGTGCGGGGCGCTGGCAGGGCACGTAGTGCGGACGGGTATTGCGCGTGAGCGATTGGGCACAGGGTAGTGCTTCAACGGGCGCGGGGGCGCGTGCGTACGCGTGCGGGGGCCACATGTGTGGCAGCCCGAGGGCTCGGGTAGGTGCCGGGGCACTCAGATATGCGTGCATACGTGCGTGCTTGCATTCGTGCGAACTCGTATGCGTGCATATTTGAGTCCTTTGCATTTTTAGTTAATTTTAAGTATTTTTATGTAATTATATTCACCAATTTGGATGCCCTTGTCTTGCAGATCTTGGCGAACGGTCATGCAACGACCTGGGTTGCGGTGAGTGGGTTGATCCAACCCAGTTGGGAGGCGTTCGATGCATGTTTACGTGCATTTCCCTCCCGTGGGGTACCATAACTGCATATTAAACTTGTTTGAATATATATGTTAATGCATGTCTTGCTATAATGCACTCATGACATGTTATACATTGTATGTTAGGACTATACATCCATGTATCATGTATATGAGCCCATACATGCTTAAATACCATGTCCCATGTTAGCATACCATGATCCATGTATGTCCCCATCTAGTTTAATTTGATTAAACCAAAATAAGATTATATAAGTATATGCATGTCTTGGATGATATTGTAACTTGTTGTTATATTATTTAAAATACATCCTTGATTAATTCCTTCCTTAATTAATTACATTTATACTTATATGAGACCATTCGCCAAGATCTTGCCTAATGAGTTTAGGCAAGGGTATGACCACTTATAGGGTGATACATGGAAATTGACACTTGAATAATAAGTTTTCCCCGTATCTGAGTTATGCGTCCTGGAGGGAATTCATGAGAATTCGCTACCTTATCAGTGTTTAGTAACCGGTGATGTTGGATCCAAGAGGATCGTATCCGCGAGTGTAGATTGTTTTCTCCCCTTCGTTGGATCCGTGTAGGAACTTCCTGGCGTTAGAAACACTCTCATGACACAGAGCTCCCATCAGTAGGTATTACCGATGCATTCGGGGACGTATTGATCGTGGGCCCTAGAGGGTGAGGGTGAGGGTGTGGTGGGTCGGCATCACTACGACCCACCAGTTTGTGCAATTACTCCCATCTTAGGGACTTTGATAATTTTAAAGGTTATTATGAGTTGTGTGACATGGATTGTATCTGAGTCGGATTTGAGGGAGGAGCTCCCCTTTTTCAAAGTAGTGTTCGTGTTTTAGGTCTTGTGAGTGAGAGGCCATCAACATCCCCCTTTTTCTTTGTATGTATCATTACTAGTGCTTGTACATAGTACTTGTATGTGAATGTCTTTTGTTGTATATTGCTTCTCACAGGACAGTTGATTATGTATTCTAGTCTGTAATATGTCTTTGAATTACAGACTTAGTCGTTTAAGCTTCCGCTACATGTATATATATTATGACAGCTACCTTGTATTTGCTACTTGGATAGGTGCCGTGGCACTCGGATATGTCACGCCCCAGGGTGGCCGTCCCCGAGACGTGGTAAATATATATAATATCAGTAATCCATACACGAGGTCAATGAAGACTCTAACACAACTTCCAAGGCAATAAAGCAATTACAATGTAACTGACATAGTATATATATATACATGTAGCGAAAGCTTAAACGACTAAGTCTGTAATTCAAAGACATATTACAGACCAGAGTACATAATCAACTGTCCTGTGAGAGCCAAAATAAATAATAGACATCAACAACAAGTATTGTGCACAAGCACGAGTAACAATACATACAAGAAAAAGGGGGATGTTGATTAACTCTCACACTCGCAGACTCAAAACACGAACGCTGCTCAGCTACTGGTACAACACCAAGGGGAGCTCCTCTCTCGGATCCGACTCAGCGTCAATTGGATGAAAACATATGCGAGGGGTGAGCCACACGCTCAGTGAATCGAACAATCCATGCAACACAACTCATATTAATCATTACAAGTAAATTAAATTCCAACAGATGGAATCAACTACTTACGCTGGTGGGTCGAGTATCAACCCGGGCCCACCACTCCCGCACCCTCACCGCCACAGGATGACATAGGACTTTAGGGATAAGGTTGACTGTTCCTATACCATTCGTCATCTGGTAGTCTCTCCCAGTGGCCTCTACTGCCTGGTAGCCTCCCACGTCCACTATGTCTGCTATGTGGACAGACCAGCAAGCGTCGTTGATAGTACATGGGAGCATCTCACAGGGTTTTGGCCTCTACCGGTTAGCCTCCCAAGACTGCTATCTCTACCTCATGGGCGCCCCACTGTGTCATGAATAGCGCCTGGGAGCACCCCACCGGACTTTACTATGCCGGGCAGTCTCTACACGGAACCGATGAAGAGAAGAACACTCGACACTCGCAAATACGATCCTCATGGATCCAACATCGTCGATCGATAAACATCGAAAAAGGGTATCGAATTCTTATGAATTTCCTCCAGGGCGCATAACTCAAATGCGAGGAAACATATCATTTGTAGTGACTATGTCATGGTATGACCCCCTAATAGGTCATACTCTTTTCCAAACTCATTTAGACAAGATTCATGGCTCATACAGGTATAAGATATTCCCTGCCTGGGGGAAAGAACCCCTTGGAAGGGCACCTTGAGGTCCCGATATAGGATATCCCGATAACCAAACAAGGAACACGGAGCACCCCAGCCCGGGTCTCAATGATGACCTCGCAAGGTCCCTTAATCCTGAGTAGAAAATTGGAATTTAATATACGATATAGAATTAATTCAGGAATTAATCATGGTAGCATTTAATAACATAACAACAAAGTACATATTATCTAAGGCATGCTTATACCTATACATTCTTATTTGTTTAATTAAATTAAACTAGATTGGAACATGCATGGATCAAGGATATGCTAACATGGAACGTGGCATCTAGGCATGTATGGGCTCCTACACATGGTACTAGAATGTACAGTCTTTAGCATATTATACCTAACATGGCATGGATGCAATCTAGCAAAGACAATAACATATAAATACAAATAAGACTAATATGCATTTAAGGTGTCCTAGGGGAGGCCAATGCACTTCTACGTGCATCGAACGCCTCCCAACTGTGTTGGATCGACCCACTCACCGCAACCCGGGTAGTTACGTATTCGTTCGCCAAGATTTGCACGACAAGGGCATCAAAATGGTGAGTATAACCACATAAAAATACATAAATTTAACTAGAAATGACAAAGATTAAGATATGCACGCATACGAGCTTGCACGCATGCAAATATGCACGTACGCACGCACATCCGAGTGCCCCGGCATCTACCTGAGCCCCCGGGCAGCCACAAGCGTGGCCCCCGCACACGAACACGCGTGCACACGCTCCCGCGTCCAGACGCGCCACCGCACGCGCGCGCACGCCTGCCAGTGCCCCGCTCGGCCGATGATCCTTCCCGCACGCCTGCACGCGCACGCCCGCCAGCGCCCCGCTTGCACGCGCACACGCCTGCGATCACGCCCCCTGCGTGCGTCGGCTCCCACACGCGCGCGACAGACCCGCGCGCACGCCCAGGGTTCTTTAACCCTCCACCAGCCCCTCCCACATCCCCAAACCCACTCACTTAGCATGCATAACCTCCCTAACACCTCCCATAGCAATAAAAATTAGAAAAGGAGGGGAGGAGGACTTACCAAAAGAAGGGAAGGGAAATGGAGAGATACGGGGCTCGCGACGCACCCACAACCACCTCTACCTCACCACCACCTCTTTAGCCTCTCCACCAGCTCTTCATGGCTGAAAAATAGGAAAAAAAGGGTAGGAGAGGGAGCTTGAGAGAAGAGAAAAAGAGAGAATCAACAACAACACACACACACCATGTCTTGTGCTTCTTCTTCTCCTTCTTTGCTTCTTTTCTTCTTCAACAGCAGCCAAAAAAAGAAAAACAGAGAGAGTGGGAGAGAGTGACGAGAATGTGAAAAACCCCTCCCTCCAAAACTCACTTGAGGGGGTGATGAGAAGGCAAGAGAAGGGGGGTGAGTTTAAGCCAAATCTCACCCACTAACACTCAAAACACCAATGGTTGCTTAGCCACTAAGAAAAAGGGGGTAAGGTTACCAAGGGGGTGACCATAACCACCAAAATATCTAAATACTATTCCACCCACAAACCAGTAACGACTGAAACCCGAATACGGTTCGGAACTGCATAATATTTAAAACGTTATCGGAATTCGATGAAATTTTTATGGGTATTACAGAATGGTACCAGAACTCATAATATGCAGTTAGATTTTCAATCAGAGCACTCAAGCTCACGCAGATGGCTAAAAGTTAAAATTTTAGTGGCTCCGATCGAAAAATGAAAAATTGAAAAATGACCAGAAATGACCAATAGGTGGCTAACAGGCTAAAAAGTGACTCATATCTAACAGGATATGTGTGCGAACGTGCGTATTTGTATCTGTGCGAGCCCGTATGCATGCATATCTAAGTCTTTGGCATTTTTAGTTAATTCTAACTGTTTGTATGTGGTTATACTCATCATTTTAGATGCCCTTACCTTGCAAATCTCGTCGGATAGGATGCACGATGATCCGGGCATCGGTAAGTGGTTTGATCCAGCCTTCGGGATGCGCTCGATGCATGTAGTCGTGCATTGCACATCCATGGAGCTTCTTTGCACCCTTAATATGCTAGATATTTTCATACTAGGTTTGTATAGCTCGTATATTGTGTAGAACCCCCTATTCTACCATGTACTTGCATATGTATTTTGTTCATGCTTGAATAATATTGTTTTCATGCGCCCCTCGTGTTCGGGCATGTATTTTCGAATAAGTATATGGCTGTATAGAATAGGGCAAGCCTTAGGTAGTCCCTATTTATAATACTACCACCCTCCCCCATGCCAGTGATATCTGCATGATTAATCATGGGTCAATAATAGGGTACATATTAATATTCCTCAATCATAAGACTTAAGAGCGTGGTATGGTTGTTGCACCCATATCATTGGGGCAAGGCTAAGACCAGCTTTTAGAGATGAGGAGCTCTCTCTTCGTGCATACTGAGTAAGTAGAGGGCTTCCTACTTGACTCAGGTTCACTTAGGAATATTGGCCTTCACCTGTTTGTGCGCGAGATCGTGCTTGACCCCTCCCTTTTAAGTTGGTGTTATCCAACGCATGTTAAGGTACACTTGTATGCATGTCTGCTTAATGGCTTTGTATGCATGGTATATATGTTGCATAAATATGTATTGCTTATGTTTTATCCATGTTAGGGAGTATCCCTATAATTTATTATTATGTTATCGTGCATGTAGTTCATGAATATAACTAAAATATAATTCTCCTGTAATATATATTTGCGTTTGTTAAACTGATTAGGCCTATCTGAATTAGGTGTGGGTACGACCCGCTGTCGGGTTATGCCTTATTAGTTAGAGCGCAAGTGACTATATCGCCACCTCACATCCATGAGATGCATTTAAGTGGAATTCAGGAGAATTCATTGTTGTATCGGTATTTTTAAACCGGTGTCTATGACATTAAGTTAGGCCTACCTGTGTTGGGTGCGTATATGAACCGCCCTTTGGGTTATATGCCTTGGGATTATTTCTACGCGAGAGCAGAGATAACCCCTCGCGTCTGAACGACGCACCCATGTGGAATACAAGAGTAATCAATATCATCGATATGTGATTATCAAGTGTAGTTGACTTTCCCATATGGTTCGCATTGCTAATGCAAAATCTTCCTCCCAATATCGTCATGCATCGAAGCCCCAACGTCGAAGCTGTCCCGTGTTGTGCCACCACTTGTAAGTGTTACTGATGCGCACTGCGGTACCCATCTGGCTTATGTACCGATCATGGAAGGCCAATAGGTAGAGGCTACACTGAATAGGGCTATCAGATGATATTGCGAGTATGGGGTGTAGATACCTCAATTTTGACCGTCCAGAAAGACAGAAATACTTCAAGTAACACCCAGAAATATCCCACATTTGGACATCTAGTAGAGAACCAAAGTTCAGAAAACCGGAAACCCTAACCCTAGCCCTAGCCTAAATCGGAAACCCTAACCCTAGCCCTAACCTAAACCAGAAACCCTAAACCCTGAGCTAAACTAAGCCCTAACCCTAACCCTAACCCTAACCTAACCCTAGCAAGACCCTGGCTCAAACCATAACCCCACCTAAGAGTCGCTCCAAAAAAACCCAAAAAAAAACCTGAGCCCCTGGCAAGGGGCGGCTAGACCTAACTTGCCGCCGCATACCAAGCGGCTAGTTAGCACTAGCCGCCCCCCTGGCCGACCTTGAACCGCTTCCCTGGATGGGACATAAAGCAGCATTAAATGCTGATCATTGTGGCGGGTTGTGACCTTTAGCCGCCCCATCTTGGCCGGATCAACCCAAGTAACTGACCCAAGCCAGCGCTTGTCAAGATGGGACGTTTGGCACGTCATGATAGGGGCGGCTACCAGGAAGTAGCCGCCCATCCTGGGCGGTTAGTTAGCACTAGCCGCCCTTCACCTGATCCTGACAGAAGAACTAGAGAATTAATGAGGGGTCTAATCACACACACTATTAGCCAAGCCATTTGCACCCCTATGTCCCAAGACTCCTTTAGTCAAGCCCCGGAAGCATAATAGGATTATCTGTTTTTCACCTCTGTGTAAGGTATATCCGTGTCTCAGAGCGGAGACCCTACAAACTTCCCACATAGGTGATCAAATCCAACCCCACTTTCCTACTTTTAGAAAAAGCAGGTGGTGATCACACAAAAACTCCTGGAATCCTCTTGAGCCGCTGTCGGGTGCCTCAACTAGGAACGACACCTCACCCTTCCGAGAAGATGATCCGACCGAGCCCGCCAGGGCATGTATTTGATCCAAATCCCCGAAGAACCCCCACACACGCACGCACCCCCCACCGCCGGATCCTTCCCGCCGACAAATCTGGCGATCACAGTGGGACCTCCCTCGTGAAAACAACAAAAGTTAATACTCTTCTGCCCCCTTTTACAAGCTTAACTAGAACGCTATCAACTCTTTAGGAAGGTTAGAGTTTCCTACCCCTCGAATCAGATCCTCCTCTACTTCGCATCACTGCATCATTTACTGCTTAGTAAGTCGCACACCGCTGCACAATCCTTTACTGTTTTGTAAGCCGCACACCGCTGTGCAATCCTTTACTGCTTTGTAAGCCGCACACCGCTGCACAATCCTTTACCGCTTTATATCTACATTCATTCCCTTGAACCATTTCACACACGTCATGGAGTCCCGCATAGAGGAGGAGATACTAGAGGAAAGAATCCACCAAGAGGGTTAGGCCACGCAATTCCTGACCCATCTAGAGGAAAAGATGGCCAGTCTAGGATACCAATCCGTAGAGGACATGTTTCATGACCTCGCCGACTACCATCAGGTCAAAACCCTGAGACAGGAGGCCCCTGTCAAAACCCCTAAGGCCATTCACAAAATCCCGTCCACACCCAGCCACTCGGTCAATCCGAGCCTTTTTTGGTTCACCCCCCTTTCCCCCGCGAATCCAATGTTCCCAACCGTTTCCATCCAAAACCCCTACCAGGCCACCCCAAACCCGGGACCGCTAGGCAGCCCTCCCAGGGGAGAAACACTGGATGAAACCATCCTGAGAATCCTCTCCGAGACTGCTCCCTTAGCCCCCAAGAATATGTCTCTACATAACCTGAGACAAATCCCGTCAGTCCACCTACCGGAGGGATTCAAAATCCCCAAATTCAGCCGGTATAACGGTCGTGGAGACCCAGCCATCCATTTAACTGCCTTTTATCTAGACGCCCGCCCCTTTCTAGATAATCAACATTTGCTAGTTTTCCTCTTCTAGAAATCATTGGAAGGAGAAGCACTACAATGGTTCTCCACCCTCCCTGTGGATCACTTGTCGAATTTCTCGACTGTAAGCGAGAAGTTCTTAGGCCGCTACGGTTACCAGAGGACCAGAACCCCCTCTATTTCGGATTTAACCGTAGAGAAAATGAGGCCTAGGGAGAATTTGAACAATACGTGTCTCAGTGGTGCACACTTGTCCACCGAACTGGCCTGCAACTCACAGAATGTCAAGAAATTGACATGATGTTACAGAGCCTGAGTCCAGAGCTTCGTACGAGCCTTTCATGCGGAGACTGTACTACGTATCAGCTTCTAATTGACAGCCACAACAGGATTTCCCGTTGTGCAGCCCTAGTAGTCCAAACCCAGTCCCCACCTATCAGCCATAAGGTTGGACAACTGCCTCGTAAGGCACAAACCCCCACGGTAGAGGGGATTATTACCCAAGTATCGGCACTCTACCCGAACGGAGCACGAGTTCCTGATCGAGGAACGGCTCCGAAACAGTACATGTCCGGTTCATCCAGATATGCGCCGCCTTGATCAATCAACCAGAATTTTGCTACTCTATCAGTACCCGTCCCCGTGTCGACACAATAAAACCCGATAATCCAAAGTTCCCCGGTCCAAAGCCCTGTAATTTTAAGACAAGGCCAGCCTAGGACCTCTTTCTGTTCCAGCTTCCTAAGAAGTCAGAACCCAAATCCTAGGCAGCCCACCCAAAATACTTATAATGAGGTCTCCCCTCCAACATCCTATGATCAGAGACAAATAGGAAAGAGGGACTCTTACCCTCCCCTCCCAGAAACATTAACTAGGATTTTTAGGGTACTAATGGACATAAATAGTATCTCCCTCCCAGTTGCTAAGCCTCCACTCCCCGGGGCCAGCAGACTGCGTTACTGTCAATACCACCAACAACATGGTCATACCGTAGAACAATGAATTGTTTTTTGGGATTTTATTTACGATTTAAATGATGACAGGCGCCTTGATTGGGTCATGATCAAAAGCCATTTAAACCAGGCAATTCTCGAGCCTCGAAGCCACTTAGCATTTTTACTGACCCATTGCCAAGTCACAACCAAGCATCCACATCTGGAGCCCACATGGAAAACATGGTTAGGAGAGGGAGACAACCAAGCAGTTCAGAAGACGACACTAATGACAGTCTATCCGAAGAATCCGAGGAGGAAGAGCAGAATGAACCCTTCCAGCTGAACCTCAACAATCATGACCTCGCCATACTCTATGGCGAAGAAGAAGATGCAGTTCTCGCCCTGCCCGCGGTCATCAACATCGAGTCCGACGCAAGTGGACTGGAAAACCCGAGAGGAGACAAAGAAGAAGAGCCCTTTGAGGAGATCCCTGAAGGACCTAGCGAGGAACCCGAGGGAGGGGAATGTACATCGGATGATCTGCATCCAGACGACAATGGGTCCTCCAAGAGTACCGACATTGTCGATGGCCCCCGCCGCCCAATGACCTTTTCATTCACCAACCAAGACCTCCCGGATCCCAGACTGCGAGTCTACCCCCTACACATCCGTGGACGACTTCAATGTTGTGGCTAAACAACATCTTCGTGGACCCAGGGTCATGAATGAACATAATGACATGCTCCACCTACCAAAAGATACCCAGACTAGGCCGTCCTCCCGTCCAACCGGCCACCATACTATTCAAGCTTTTAACCATACCGAGAAGACTCTCCGCGACCCTGGAACATTCGAGCTGTCCGTCGGCCCTCTCATCTGTGAAGTAGCCTGCTTCGTGGCTGACATCGACACAAGGTACCCATTGATGCTAGGGTGACCATGGTTAGACAGCATCCATGCTATCTGTTCCCCCCGACACCAATGCCTTCGACTGCCCTTCATGAGTCATGTACTGACAATCTGGGGAGAGGCACGCCTCCAGTACAAGAACGAGAACAACTGGGTAATACATAATATGTTCACACTAGCCCTGCGACCGGGGAACGAGGATGAAGGTGGTACCCACCCGGGTCCCCTTATAACGACAACTATCCCTCGGAAGAAGCGGCCAGGACCCTGCATCCACCAACCAATCTTACAGAGCCCACTCGATCACCTTCCTCCCCCATGAAGTCGCAAAAGCCGAGCACGCTGCGCACCCCTCGCAATCACTGCCATACTCGGAGGGAGGGAATTCCGGCACATTCTCATCGATACGGGAGCGGAAACTAACATTCTACATATTTCACCTACCAAAAGCTAGAAGGCAGGGTTCCTAGATTGGAGCCCTCAGACGAATACATTTACGCCTTTGACAGCACGCGCAAGAACGCTTACGGACTGGTCACGCTCCCACTAAAGATCGGCCTGGTCTCCACCATCGTCAACTGCATGGTAATGAACATTCGATCACCCCACCCTCTGATTGTTGGGAGGACATGGCTCAACAGCATCGAAGCCGTCTCATCCACCCGACACCAATGTCTTCGCTTCCCGTACCGCGGGGAAGTGGTATCCATATGGGGAGAAGCACGCTTTAACGAGACACGGCCCGGAATTGGAGCGTCTGCGCCATGCGCATCTGGCTAGAGGTGCTTGCATGTTGGCAGCCAGGCTCCACCGACGAAGAACTGTTCCATCAAGGAAGGCCCTTGAAGAGGCTCAGGGAGGAAGAGTTCGGGAATAGGGGACCCCCACCAGACATCAGCCGGCCGCCCAAACGAAGCCGACTCAAGGAAACAATACGAATCCAAGAACCAGGTACCGATACTCCTGGGTGAGCTTTCAACATCCTGCACATATTTGTTTACAGCTTTTTCCAAAAAAATCAAAAGGTCAAAATATTTGTTTACCAGCTTTCATTTTCAACATCCTGTACATATTTGTTTACAGCTTTTTCCAAAAAAATCAAAAGATCAAAATATTTGTTTACCAGCTTTCGTTTTCAACATCCTGTACCTATTTGTTTACAGCTTTTTCCAAAAAAATCAAAAGATCAAATTATTTGTTTACCAGCTTTCGCTTTCAACATCCTGTACATATTTGTTTACAGTTTTTTGCAAAAAAAATCAAAAGATCAAAATATTTGTTTACCAGCTTTCATTTTCAACATCCTGTACATATTTGTTTACAACTTTTTCCAAAAAAATCAAAAGATCAAAATATTTGTTTACCAGCTTTCGTTTTCAACATCCTGTACATATTTGTTTACAGCTTTTTCCAAAAAAATCAAAAGATCAAAATATTTACCAGCATTCATTTTCAACATCCTGTACATATTTGTTTACAGCTTTTTCCAAAAAAAACAAAAGATCAAAATATTTGTTTACCAGCTTTCCTTTTCAATATCCTGTACATATTTGTTTACAATTTTTTCAAATCAAAAGATCAAATTATTTGTTTACCAGCTTTCGTTTTCATCACCCTATACATATTTGTTTACCTGCCTTCCTAAAAGAAACCAAAATCCAAAAACAAATACATGCTAATCATCTCTCATTCCCCAACTCTAAACATACTTGTTTCGAGCTTTATTTCCACTCTTTTTCCAAAAAATGTTTTCTAAAAACATGTTTTCCACACTCTCCTTCAAAACAAAAGTTTTACAAAACCGTATTTCCGTACTTCCGAACAAAATAAAGTACTTTTCCAAACTTTCTTTACTTGTTTACCAAACAACGAAAATATTTACAAGCCGCATTTCCATTCTTCTTTAAAACGAAAACGTTTTCCCAATCTGCGCTTCTTCAAAACTAAATGTTTTACAAAGCCGTGTTTCCATGATTTCCGCCAAAAAAATACAAACTGTCTTCCCACACTTTCCTTCTAAAGAACAAAATTGTTTTTCAAACTTTCGTTTTCCAAAAGTATATCTATTCGCCGACACAGGCCTTTTCAAAACTTAAGTATGCATCTGTCTTCACACTTTCGAAAACATAAAATACAAAATATATGCCAAAAGAGGGAACTACTAGACGAGAAAAGATTAAGAGCGGTAGACCATGCCCAGGCCTACCAAAGAAGGGTGGCAAGGGCATTTGAAAAGAAGGTAATAAAAAGAAAATTTGAAATTGGGGAATTAGTACTTAAGCAAATCATGCCATCAAGGTAGCCTCACCCAAGAGGGAAGTTGCAACCCACATGGGAGGGACCCTATGTGATCACCCATGCCTATTCTGGGAATGCCTACCGCCTGGTAGATGCCGAAGGAGTCGAGGTTTCAGGTTCATGGAATGCACTTTATCTAAAGAAATTCCATGCATCAATAGCTTTCAATACTTGAGAACAATTATTCTTTCTTCCTGCAATTTCCAACGTTTAGTACTTGATGATGGAATTATAAGACTCTCAAAGATAAACTCGTATCTATTTGAATACATCTCCACCAAATCATGCCGCTTCCTTCACACACGTATAACTGGACTAGATTTACCTGATAGAAGAGAAATTGCCTACCCCGTAGACTGGGACAATTTAAAACCCCAAAGCAAACCTCCCTTATTTCCGCCCTACTCGTATTAACCCAAGGTCAAAATGAGGAGTTACCTAGACCTTGCATATGTCCGAAAACTGGCTCTGGCACTATACAAACACTTCTAGAGGGGAAGCATGAAAAGAACCGGGGTGAAAAACAGAAAAGCCCCCCCCCCCCTCAAATAAAAAAAAATCAGGCATCGAGAGGTCAACAAAAGAAAAATAACACCCAAGTGAATGGGTTAAACTCTCTATTTTAGCAGGCTTTCATGCCTTTACGCACAAGTATATGCCAAACAAACGGCTATACTAGTACAGGGTCCAAATAGCGAACTGTACTTTCCACCCAAAATAAAGAAGTGATAAAAAGAAGAAAGCCAGAGGGACCTAGAAAGTAGGACATATGCTAGACTGGGATTATTCTAAAATAATTGCCTGAAAGGAAGATATTTCTCTTACCCCATTCTCCCCCCCCCCCTTCTATTTTCGCAATGGGATTCAAAATTGAACTATGTCTACCGGGAAAGGCGAAATTTTGACCAAAGGTAGATTATTTACAGGTTTACAACTACACACACTCACATGAGTTCACTTAGAAACTTGCCTATCTAAAGGAAGCTTATTTAACTTGACTCCTGGTACACTCATGGATTTTTCAGCATGTATAGAATAATACAATCAAGCATTTGAGAACCATGAACCTAGAAAAAAATCAACACCTAAGGCCTATGCCTTTCAAATACAACCCTGGTTCGGACATAGGTGACCGCAAGGGCTCCTCCATAGGGAATTGATGGTATCTTTTACTTAAGAAAGTCGAGAACATTGCCCTCTCACATAAAAAAAGGCCATTGAAGAATTAAAATGCCCACTTATGACACAATACTTACGCATAAGTTCGCATTTTCCTTTTTCAAAACACCTAGGCATTCGATTTTCTTGAAATGCTAAAATTGACCCCCCGTACCAATGATAAGATTACCCCCATCTACACTCATTCTACACCCTTCCGCACATGCTTGAGAAGAAATTGTCCCACTATTCACACGTACCTAGAGTTTTCTTCGCTCACGCACATGGAATCCCTCCCTTGCGTACTAAAGCATGGTTTCCCGTACTTTCCTTTCTCACATTCGATTTTTCATTTTATCTTAAGATGGGTTGTAGCCCTTGACAATTTAAGCAAGAAGGGCTTGAAAGTCAGTGCAGGGGCGCAATCTGGACCGATTTAACACTTGGTCCATGGAAAGGATGTTTTATGGGTCTCAAGAGTCGAAACGGTCACAAAGGCTTTCAGTAGCAGCAGGCAGGAGCAGCAAAACCCGAAGAATTGTCCCAGGCAGGGGGCCGCTAAACTTGACTAGCCGCCTCTTACTGGACGGCTAGTTTACACTAGCTGCCCTAGCCCTTGGTTCCAGATAAAGCATGCCCCAGGCAGGGGGCGACTAAACCTAACTAGCCGCTCCCTGCCTGCACCTATTTCTGGTATGTCAGACCATGTCCAAATTAGCTATTCAACACTTCTTCACCTATTGAAATTAGTTCTTTCCAAAACTTGCACACACACATTTTCATATACGTAAACATTCACAAGACACACACCAACGCATTAAAAGTCACCACATTTCAAAAACACCTATCCATCCGTAAACATAAACAAAACTAAACCAAACACCCATTCATCCTTTCGTCCACCCATACAAACTTATAAAAATCATTCGTGACCAAACTAAAACCAATAAACCAAACAAAACTAAACCAAATACCCATGTTTGTTCATATACCAAAGGAAGTAAGGAAAATTGTTCAGGAAAAAGAAAGATAAACCCACTTAGAACTGAAATCAAAATAGATAAGGATCCGTCCGAAGCTTCCCTCTACGTGTCTTGAGCTATGCATCACCAAAACAATCACCTAAAACCAAAAGGAAAAGAAGAAAAGCATGAATTCCTTGCATATATACCATTCTTCTACCTAAAACCGAGATGCAAAGAAGCTATACCTCGGCGTATCGTCACCCGCTGGAGGCTGAGTAGGAGGAACATCCTGACTTGGCTGAGAAGGAAGCGGCAGCTGAGGAGAGGACTGAACCTCTGGAACATCAGGAACGATAGGAGTCTCTCGAACTGAGGACGCAGCCCTAGCATATATCCCACGACTCCGAGACGCCGAAGGACGAGAAGCACGGCTAAAGGTGGCCCCGGTAGCCAAGGAAGCCGAGAGAGAATGGTCAGGCTCAAGCGGGAGAAGGTCGAGGTCTGCCTCGGTCATAGAGCCCCCTCCAACCAATTTCCCCCTCATAGTTGCCTCCCAGAGATGAACCTGCTGCATATCTCTGTCTCTCCTCTCCAATCTCTGTCGGCGGTGACTCTTTGTCCCTCTAGCCCGATCCTCGACAGCCCTCAACCTCTCCTCCAACTCCCGTGCCCTCGCCTCTGATGCCCTGAGCGCCTCTCGATCCCTGTCCCCGGCCGCCTAGAGAGAATGCACCAAGTCTCCCATCAAACCTCCAGGAACACTCGCTGAAGCCTCCAACTCCGACACCCCATCTGGAGGGAGTCCCTCTCGCGGGCCTAGGGTGATGAACCCCTCCTCTATCGAAGCCATCATGGACCTCAGCCGGTCCGTCTCCTCCTCAGCCCGGGAAGCCCTACCCCTCGCCTGGCCCAGCTCCATTCGTGTGGCCATCAACTCGCTCCGGGCCGTGTCTAACTCCCTTGCCAGCTCTCGCTCTCGTTCAGAAACCATGGAAGGAGGAGGAGCAGAAGAAGAAGCATCATCAGCTCTCGCTCTCGACAGAGCATCCACCTGAGCCTCGAGGACCCGGACCTGGTCCTGCAAGCGTCTCCGTTGTACCCGCAACACCTCTATCTGCCTGGCCCGCGCTTGGAGATGCTCATTGGCGGTCTTAAGTTTCTTCTCCATCTCAATTAACTCAACCTACAAAAGGAAGCACTATTTAGAAGATGTTCGAGCAAAGGAGAACAAGGAAGAGAAAAAGGGTTTTTCAACTTACGTAAGCGTCCGGGATCTCCTCCTCCATCGTCCTGAGGATACCAGCGTACTCCTGACGATACCAAGCCAGGTATTCGCCACTCAAAGTCACCTCAGGACGACGCTCCACCAAGACGCTTCGGCCCATCCATCCCGCCACATATGTAGCGTAATTCCTCGGGAGGTTCGTGTCCTGAGGAATCCTAGCCACCGGAATCGAGGGGCACCGCGACAGAGGATCGGGCACCCACTGATGATACCCAAGCTGGCGGATGACCCGACTGATCGCGTGAAACACGACCTCATTAAAGTAGATCAACCAGACATCTTGCGCCAAGGCCTCAGGAACCTCCTCCGAGTAAGGCCTCCACGTCATCTAAAAACATCAAAAGATAGGAAGAGCGCTTAGTCAAAAGAAAATCAAATACAAGCCAAAGAAATTCAAAGAAAACTTATACCTCTTCCTCCGACAAGACGCAGAAGGCCTCTCAGAATTGGGTGAGGCGGTACAAGCGAGAGGATCCCTGGGGTTCCCATCTCATAGCCCAAGGGAGGGCATGATCAAACGGTGCCAAAGTCGGGTGATCGATGGCGAAGTGCTCATAACCGAAGATCTAGCAAAGCAAGAGGAAAATTATCATTATCAAAGAAAGCTAAACGAAGAAAAGACATTTACCACTTACACATACCTGAAGAAATGGCGCGAAGCCGCCAAGATTCTTTCCCCCGGCCCTCTTAACTTTCTTCGAGAGCTCCGCAAAGAGATGGGCGAGCATCGCCGCTCCCCAGGCATAGCGTCCCATGCCCTCCAGGTCCCTCATCAGCAAAAGAGAATGCGAGGAGACCTTATCAGAAGCCGTCGAAAAGAGGACTCGGCCGAAGAAGTAAAGAAAGAATGCCCTCAACTCCCTCCGTGCCCTCTGTGGGCACACGGCCGCCTCTCTTGCCTCGATCATCGCCCGCCTCCTCTCGAAGCTAGCTGCAGCTTCACCCTTCTGGCGCACTGTAAAGGAATCGAGGCCATACTGCACTGAAAGCCTCCCTAAAGGAATCCGGTTCAGCGTCCTCTCCCGCTCCACGAAATCCCATTCTCCAATCAACTCTCGAAACAGCCCCCTATAACCCGCAAGGGTGGCCGCAATCACCGCTTTCCCCAAGACCGGAAGACCGGTGATCCGATGGACGTCCTCAAGGGTCGGCATAACGGCGCCAGTAGGGAGGATGAACGTACAACTCTCCGGATCCCATCTCTCCGCCAATGCCTCCACATATGGGCGATGGACGTGGAACGGCTCAATCAGAAAGAAGGAGCGGAAGCCCGCTCCATCCACTAAGCTCCTCTCCTCCTGCCCAAAGGCATCATACCACCTCTTCGTCCTGTGCCATAAAGCCCGGATACGATTTGGCCGCTGCAAACAAACGAAGAAGAGATGGGTTAGTTTAAAAGAGCAATCTAGAGGTAAAAATCAAAAAAATAAAAATCATTTAGAAATCATGCTTAGCAAAGTAAAATTCTCATATCTAATACAAAAGCATTCACTTAAAGGTTCACCTCCCATTATTCACAAAACACTCCTCAAATGACCACGCATGCAAACAAAAATATGTCAAAATCCCACCGTGGTCACCACTCACGCTCTTTCTCGCATCATGGCCCATCATGCTTATATACTTTTCCTAAACACACCCAAACATATAGAAAGCACTTGAAACCATGAAATGCATGCATACAATCTCTCATGCTCTACAACGATCAAACACATACGAAGACATACCTTAAAAATTATATACACATAAAAAAGTATCGCATGCAAGCATATAAACCATGTCATTCACTTCCTTCTAAAAAATAGAACAAACATGGATATATATATATGAAAAATTATCCCCCTTTCCTAGAAACAAACCCATATCAGCATGCTATCCCACCATGATTACCTTATACACCAAGCATGCATATTAAATACACATATACGACCTGTTCATACCACCAAAACACATGCACATACACCAAAATAAAATAATAATAATAATAATAAGGCTAAAACTAGAAGGTTAGGAACATACCATGGCCCGTGTGGACCCAGGAGCGCTCACCTCGGCCTCGTCGGGATCATCCATCCCGTCGTCATCCCCCTCCTCCTCATCCTCCTCGAACACGGCCTCCTCAGCCTCAGCCTCAACACCAACACCGGCCTCTGCAGCCCCGATGCCCATACCCTCGGCCTCCCCGGCCTCATCCCTAACCTCTCCAGTCCCCTCCACTCTCCCCTCACCGGAGATAAACTCCGCAAAAGCCCCCATAGCCCTACTTTCCTCCTCCTCAGCCTTGGTCTCTGTAGCCTCCCTATCCAGCATCCCAACAAGGGCATCCAATGATGCCCTCACATCTTCACTAACTCCCTCGGCCCCTACTCCCTCGGTTGCACCCTCAACCGGTCCTCCGACCCCCAAAACCACCTCCTCGGCCACCGCCGGTCGATCCCCACGCCTCCTCTTGCGTGTATATCCTATCATACTACCCCCAACCTCCGGGGCAGTCCCCAAAGGCAAGTCCCCAACCTCACCCGCGCCAATGTCCACTGGCAGCACCTTCGCCACACCCATAACTCCTCCCACGGCCTCTACCTCCGGCCTATCACTATCCAACGATGAAGAACTTGGGCTATGCTCTCAACGACCCACCCGTGGTCGTTTCCCCCTCGAAGCAACCGCCTTCGACCTCGTCACCTTCCTCGGATTGAAAAGAAAAAGGAGAACCCAAAACTAGGGTTTCAAAATCAAGAGAGGACGGATCTAGGTCGAAATGGAGGAAGAAAGGGTAAAGGAATCAAGGTTTCACTGTTTAAAATGAAGAAGAAAGAGTAATGTTGGGAGAGAAACCGTTTTGAAACGTATGGAGAGAGAGAGGGTCTTTTCGGTTATAAGGGACCCAGTTATGGGGCGGCTACCCGCGAGTAGCCGCCCCTCCCAGTTTTCGGCTTTCACTTGAAACCCCTTTCCAAAACTCTTTTTCAGCCCTAATTCCAAGGTTTTCTATACCAAACAACCATGTATTGGCTTATTTCCAGACACTACTTGATCAAACACGACTTTCCCGAAGTTCTGCCACCCTTTCATTACCACTCGAAATCGAATTTCTTCAGTTCTGGTTCTTTTCCAAAGTTCTTATCCTTCGGATGATCCAATTCACCAACTCAACTTTTACTTGCTTTCTGTCAGCGATATCCCCTCCTTGCTGAGTTTTCCCAAGCACGGGAACGTTTGGCACGAGGAAACTGACGCTGGGTTGCTCCGCTCACGATAGCTAAGAACCCCGACCGCGGGTTGGATCACTCACCATTTACTTTTCCCTGCCTTCCACCTGGATCATCTTTTTGGTTAAAAATTCTAAGTCAAGACCTAACATTTGACGGTCTAAATCAACTCCTCGAATAGTACTATTCGTGTTGGCATAACTTCTTGAAGGTCGGGCCGGCCAAAATAGGGGTCTCTTTCCTTATCATCGGTCGAAGTCTTTCCTGCTTCGCACAAAGACTCCGTCCGATGAGGGACAATTGTAGATACCCCAATTTTGACCATCCAGAAAAGACAGAAATACTTCAAGTAACACCCAGAAATATCCCACATTTGGACATCTATTAGAGAACCAAAGTTCAGAAAACCGGAAACCCTAACCCTAGCCCTAACCTAAACCACAAACCCTAAACCATGACCTAAACCTAAGCCCTAACCTTAGCCCCAAACCCTGACCTAAACCCTAACCCTAACCCTAAACCTAACCCTAGCAAGACCCTGGCTCAGACCAGAACCCCACCTAAGAGAAGCTCCAAAAAAACCAAAAAAAATCCTGAGTCCCTGGCAAGGGGCGGCTAGACCTAGCTTGCCGCCCCATACCAGGCGGCCAGTTAGCACTAGCCGCCCCCTGGCCGACTTTGAACCGCTTCCCTGGATGGGACATAAAGCAACATTAAATGTTGATCATTGCGGCGGGTTGTGACCTTTAGCCGCCCCATCTTGGCCGGATCAACCCAAGTAACTGACCCAAGCCACCGCTTGTCAAAGATGGGACGTTTGGCAGGTCATGATAGGGGCGGCTACTAGGAAGTAGCCGCCCCATCCTGGGCGGCTAGTTAGCACTAGCCGCCCTTCACCTGGTCCTTTCAGAAGAACCAGAGAATTAATGAGGGGTCTATTCACACACACTATTGGCCAAGCCATTCTTTTACCCCCTGGATATTCCCTTGCCTCTCTTTTACTATAAATAGAAGAGGTCCCAAGCCTTTAAACAACATCCACAATTTCACATTCCCAATTCACAATCAAAATTGACTCCCTTTCCCCACTAGAAATCCCAAGAGAGAGAGTCCCTTTTGTGAGAGAAATACCCATTCCCTACAATAAAAAACCCTCTCATTCCACCCTCCAGAAACCCGGGCTATGCCTAGCTTAGCCTCTGTCCAAAACCAAACCCATTTCCTACCAAAGTTCTGTCCAAACCAGACCAGGCCCTGGATGGCTAAACCCTAATAGCCGCCCCTCACCAGACGTCATGATCCCACTAGCCGCCCCCCTATCCACGCCCCATTTGCACCCCTATGTCCCAAGACTCCTTTAGTCAATCCCCGGAAGCAGAATAGGATTATCTGTTTTTCACCTCTGTGTACGGTATATCCGTGTCTCAGAGCGGAGACCCCACAAACTCCCCACGTAGGCAATCAAATCCAACCCCACCTTTTCCTGCTTTTAAAAAAGCAGGTGGCGATCACACAAACCCCTGGAATCCTCTTGAGCCACTGTCGGGCGCCTCAACTAGGAACGACACCTCACCCTTCCAAGAAGACGATCCGACCGAGCCCGCCAGGGCACACATCCGATCTGAATCCTCGAAGAACCCCCTCACACGCACGCACCCCCCACCGTTGGATCCTTCCCGACACTGATGGAATCCGACGCCGACATGGAGTCTTTCTCCCCTTTGTTGGATCCGTGTTGAAGCTGTCCTGATAGAGGGCTCCCACCTCTAGGTACTACCGATGCATTCGACAGATGTACTGATCATGGGAGTATGCCAGGTAGAGGCTACCCGGGAGAGGGCTACCAGATAACGAAGGGTGTACAGCATAAGGATTATCCCAAAAGTCCCTAGGGTCACCCCTCCGGGGCTAGGGCGAGGATGAGTTGAAGTCACGTCATCACGTGACCCTAATACCCATCGAGTATACTCTAGGTACGCTACTCCTAACGCTTGAGGTATCGAGGTATACCTCTACGTCGTAGCGGATGGACTCGTTGTGTCTTGTTATCTAGTAACACCATGTGTTATGGCTAACAGTTATTTCCACCCATGATTTCCTTGAAAGGAAATTTTTTTAACATTAGATTGTGGTAATGGTGTTTGGTTTCCAACCACTTACTGAGCCTGTAGCTCACCCCTCATGTACTGTTTCTCTTACAGGGGTGTAGTTTGGGGTGGAGCTGGAGCTTCCCTATGGCGTGTTCTTGCGTGCGTGGAAGCGTCCTGTCCGGTGGATTGGCGAGTGTGAGCCTGTCAGCAGTCTTAGAGTCATGTATTTGTAAATCTTACATGTTGCACATGATGTATTTTATTTTGACTAGCCTTGACTCTCACAGGACAATGATTGTGTATTCGGGTTTGTAATAATATTTTGAGTCACATACATAGTTGGTATTTTTATATTTCTAGCATTTCAGTTGAGTTATTAGTTATCATTACCTTGCTAGTTTTGTGTGTTATGTATTGGAGTCATTGTTGACCTCTGGTATGATAGGTGATATATATTGCAAAGTCTCAGGAACGGCCGTCCTAGGGAGTGAATGTAAGGCACCAATAGGGGTGAATATAACTACATAAAAACACTTAGAATTAGAAATGCCGAAGACTTAGATATGCACGCATACAAACTTGCATTCACGCAAATACGCACATATGCACCCATATCTGAGTACCTCGGCACCTACCTCAGCCCTCAGGAAGCCACACGCGTGGCCCTCCGTACGTGTACGCATGCGCATGCACGTGCGCACGCGTCCCCGCGCCCGTTGGCGCACTGCAGCGCATTCGACCACGCTGCCCACGCACATTGCGCGCCTGCTTAGCCCACTCGCGTGCTCGCACGCCAGCACGCGCTCACCAGCGCTCGCCTGTGCCCCGCCAGCATCCGCGCACTCTCCAAGGTGTCCTAAATCCCTCCCCCATCTGCCACACATACCCCAACCCAAACACCTAGCATGCATAACCCCCCAACAGCCTCTAATACTTTGAAAACAAAAGAAAAGAAGGGGGAAAGCTTAGCGAGGAAGGGGGAAGGAACATGAGAGGTTCGGGGCCCTCGATGTTCCAACGGCCACCTCTACCACCATTACCAATACCACCACCTCCACAGCCTCTCTAGCAGCCCTTCTTGGCTGAAAAAAAACAGGGGCAAAGGGAGCATGAGAGGGAGCCAAAGAAAAGGGAATCAACAACCACAACAACACATGCACATACTTCTTGTGCTACTTCTTCTCCTTCACCATCTCCTTCTTTTGCTTCTTCTACCTGCTTTTCCACACACAAAGAGGGAAAAAAGTGACCAAGAAAGGGAGAGAAAGAGAGGTTGACGAAATGGGAGAGAGAGGGAGAGAGAGGGCAAAAATGACTTTTTCATGCCCAAATAGTGTTTAGGTGTGACCATAAGGGGATGATGAGGTTAGGGTTAGGCTCACCCTCACTCAACCACTTATTTTTATTTATTGGGAAGCGTGCGGAGAAGCACCACACACTCAAAAATATCTCACCCACCGTAATGGCCAAATCTGGATATGATTCAGAACTGCATATTTTTTTAAAACATACCGGAATTCGATGAAATTTTTATGGGTAGTACTAAATGGTACTAGAACTCATAAAATGCAATTATATTTCAAATCAGAGTACTCTAACTCCCGCAAGTAGCTAAAAAGTAAAATATTTTGTGACTCCGATCGAAAAAAGGAAAATGCCCTAAATGACCGAGAAGTGACCAAGGCTTAACCAAAATGGTTCCAAACAACATAGGCATAACAAATACAACAGCATATGGAGCAGTAGATGGAGCAACACATGCAAGAGAGTACAATAACAGGTGCAACATTAGATTTCACAGCTTTAACAGTCATTCCCAAGTATAACAGATTTCGCTTGTTAGCATTAGAAGATGTATATTTTTATTTTTAATGTATTATAATGTTTGTAATGTTGGATATTATTGTAATGTTTGCTTCGAAATGATGTTTAGTTTTATTTTTGCAAATATAAGAATATTAAAATATTTTACATTATGAAAAGTGATTTTTTTATTTTAGCGACGGTTTACAAGTGTCACTAAAACACTTTAATGTCACTTTTACATTGATATAGTAACATTTTTATATTTTATCACATATTTGGATTTCATATATGGCAATGTTTAATAAACCGTTACAATTTGATTATAGTGGCGGTTAACAATTGTCATGATTTGGTTTCAAAAATTGTGACAACAAACCATTACCATATAGATAATATGACTCCATCTATGTTAATTGATATTAAACTGTTATCATAGTTTTGGTGGCGGTTATTGACTTATAGCAATGATTTAAAACCGTTACGTACTATAAACCACTTTTCTTGTAGTGAATTGGATTTATGTCCTTTGGAGTTGAGTAATTTAATAACTTTGTGTAAAGGTTGTTATCGTAACACCACTATTTTTAGTTGCTCCATTGAACTCACATTTCTTTGTACAAAATCTGAAACCGTTGATAATGTATCAACTAAATCTCATAGCATTTCCACTCGGCCTCGAACTAATTATATGATATCATGTGATCTTTCTTGTTGTGTATGTTCAAGCTATGCAATCAAGAAATACATTGATTTATTGGGACATTTGTTTTTTGGATAGAAACAATAGGCTTGCGCCCTTATATTAGAGTACTCACAAAACTTTTGAACCAACTTGAAAATTAGTGTGTTTCTACCCCTCTGAACTTGCATAGGAGTGGAACAAGAATTTTCACCCTATCAAGATGGACGGTCAAGATCAATCCCTCCAACCAAGTTAATAAGTTACACTAAATAATACACCATTTCAAAAAACAAATGCCTACGGTTCAGGTTCAACCCGGCCAACCCGAGCCCTCAACCCGAACCCAACCCGAATTGAGTTCGGGTTGGTTCGGGTTCGGGTCGGGTTGAACCCGACAGGAAAAAACCTAAACCCGAACCCGCCCATGGGTCGGGTTGGGTCGGGTTCAACCAACCCAAGTTGCACCCCTAATTGGCATATGGTTAGTTTTATTGTTCCCCACGTATAATAGTATATATTTACCCTTTTCTCTCTCTTTTCCCATTGAAACCCTAAGAACCCTAAAAGCTTCTATTCTTCCCATTCCTTCTTTTGGTGGCCGAGTGAGAAATCAGATTAAGATCCCGAGGAAGGGAATTGGGTTGTAATTTCTGATCCTTATAAATGTTTTTAGATGCTTGTATTGGTATAGGAAGATCTCACATATGTACTTTCGAACCCATTTTCAAGAGTAGACGACTTGTTCGATCAACATCAGAGAGTAGGTCTTCAAGATCGATTAAGGTCGGGCTACTACCAACTGAAGATCAAGAAGGAGGACATTCTAAAGACAGCATTTCAGACTCGCTATGGATACAATGAATTTTTGGTCATGTTGTTCGGTTTGTCTAATGCCCCTGCTGCATATTCACATGATGAACTATGTCTTCAAATCATGCCTGGACAAGTTCGTAGTGGTCTTTATCAATGATATTTTGGTGTATTCAAAGAATAGGGAGGAGCATGCAGAACACCTTCAGCTAGTACTCCAGAACTTGAAAGAGCGTCACCTTTATTTAAAGTTAAGCAAATGCGAGTTTCGATTAGAGAGTGACATTCCTTGGCCATGTTATCTCTAAGAATGGGATCCCGGTGGACCCTCCAAAAATTGATGTGGTGATGGAATGGAAGCAATCAATGAGTGTCACGCCCCACGGCGGCCATCCCAGAGACGTGAAAAATATATAAGATCAGCTATCGAGTACAAGAGGTCAACAAGGACTCTAATAAATAAAACACAAACTGGCAATGCAATGATAACTTATAACTCAACTGAAAAGTGGAAGCATAAAAATATCAATAAGTCTATAAATCAAAAATATTATTACAGACCCAAATACACAAACATTGTCTTGTTTAAACCAAGTCTATTTCAAATAAAATACTTAATCTGCAACACGCAAGAATTACAATACATGACTCTAGGACTGCTGACAGCCTTGCACTCGCCAACCGTCGGACGGAACACTCTCGCAAGACCACGCCACAGAGAAGCTCCAGCTCCACGCCCAACAACTCCATTGTAAAAGAAATAGTACGCGAGAGGTGAGCTATAAGCTCAGTGAGTGGCTTGAAATCTGTCACGCCCCAGGCGTCCCCGAGGCGCGGCAAATATATATAGTATCAGCTATAACATAAGAGGTCAACAGATGACTCCAATAAATAATACACAAGGCTAACAAGCAATGATAACTAATAACTCAAATGAGAGGCGGAAGCATAAAAATGGCAATAAGTCTGTAAATCAAAAATATTATTACAGACTCGAATACACAATCACTGTCCTGTGAGAGCCAAGTCTAGCCAAATACAATACAACAGGTGCAACACGCACGGTTTACAAATACCCAAGACTCTAGGATTGCTGACAACCTCGCACTCGCCAATCCGTCGGACAGGACGCCTCACGCACGCAAGACCATGCCACAAGGAAGCTCCAGCTCTACGCCCAACAACGCCCCTGTAAAAGAAACACATAGAATTAACTAGGCATGCCTAAGGCTAGACATGCACACAACCGGGCTCGTACGCACACAAACATGCACGCACGCACGCGAGCCCGAGCCCTCCGGACACGCACCCAAGCCTGCCGGCCCACAGCACACCCAAACTGGACCCCGGGCAGCCCCGCACGCACCCCCGGGGAGCACTGGGGGCAGCCCTGGGCGCCCCCACGTGTGCCCCGCGCGCACCCTCGCGTGACTCCCGCGCGTACGCGCCCGCCAGCGCCAGCCTGCGCGCCTGCCCGCGCGCGCGCCCAATTGCCCAACACCCCTCCCTAGCCTCCCACATGCACCCAACACACACACCCATGCAAGCCCTCTCCAAGCGCCCCAACATATATTAAAACCAACTTTAGGAGGAGAGAAAACTCACCAAAATGAGAGGGGGGAGGAAGGGGGAGATGGAGGGGCTAGCAAGCACACCCTCGCCCACCTCGACCTCAACCACCGCAACCACCACCTCTTCTTCCTTGCCCTTCTTCTTGGCTGAAAACAGGGGGGTATTCAAGAGGAATCATGAGGCTATTGAGTGAAGAGAATCATCAACAACAACAACCCCAACAACAACACAAACCTTGACTTGCACTTCCTTCCTCTTCTTCTTCTTCTTATTGATGCATAACCACAAACACTTGGTGGGCAGACCCCACACAAAGGGCTGGACCATGTGAGGGAGCTTGAGAGAGATGAAGAAAGGAAAGAAGCAACAACAATACATATGTATAATCACCCACCTACACTTCCTCCTTTAAATGCCTCATCATCACCTGCACTTCTCCTCCTTTACACACACAAAGAGGGGAAAAAGAGACCAAACAGAGGGAGAGAGAGAGCTCCACAAGAGGGTGAAGTTGTGGGATTTGGGGGGTTTAAATAAGCAAAGGAGGGAGGAATGACCAAGCTGTCCTCGGACTAAAACTCTGGACAGCCTTCACTTAAACGGCCATAACTTCCTCAATACAGCTCCGAATTGCACGATTCTAATGCCATTGGAAAGATAAGAAAATTATCTACAAATTTTATGTTTACACCTAGATCAAATAACGTCTCCAGCTATTTTGAAATCTAGGCTAAACATCATACAGGGCTGCTGCCTGGATTTCTCATCTTCGGGGTATATTCGGGAAAATACCCATAACTTTTGATACACGAATCCAGTTGATCCAATTCCACTTCTATATGGAAGCTAGATCAAAACTGAACATCTCATGATAATATCGGATTTTTACCTCTTCATCTTGGAGTTTAACAAAATCAAATCCGAATACCAATCCAAAACTGCATAATTCCAAAAACTTTATCAGAATTAAACGAAAATTTTATGGGCAGTACTAAACAATACCAGGACCCATAATATGCAGTTATATCATCAATCAAAGTCCTCAAACCCCATAAGGTAGCTAAAAACTAAAATTTTAGCGACTTTGATCGAAATTTGGACTCTAAATGACACAGGTCTAACATTCTCCCCCCCTTAGGAAATTTAGTCCTTGAAATTTAAGGAAACCCAAAGGGAAGACCGAACGTAGAAGTGTCACCCATAGAGTCACTTGGCTCCCGAGTGGTCCGGACACCCAAAACTGGTGCTACCAACGCACTCTATCCGAAGGAACGGTCTTGGTGCAGAGCCTCTTCTCACATTGGTTAATGGTCTCAATCAACTGCTCCACGAACGACAAACCCTGCTCGAGGGTGAGCGGCTCGAACGGAATGACATGAGCAGGATCGTGGACATATTGTCTCAGCTAGACAAGGATGACATCACGGGCATGAGTCAGCTACGGGGGCAAGGCTTCATGACAGCCGCCTCCCCCAATCCACTCAAGGACAAAAATTGGTCAGATGGAAGGCCGACTCAGCTCGTCCCGAACGTCGAAACAGAGGATGCCCTTTAACCAGGACACCTCCATGAAAACATGGTCGCTGAACCCGAAGGTATGCTCCTGGCGACAATAGCCTGCGTAGCCCTTTCGACGGTTCCGGATGGTGCAGTGGCACACACGAACCATCTCGGCCACCGCAAGGTCAATGAATAATTTGCGGCCACTCCAACCGGCGTTCCACAACCGTCCCAACACAAGGGAGGTATAAAACTATGCCCGTAGAGTGCCTTTTTCAATTCTATCTGGATGCTCGAATAGCAGTCGTCCGACAGGCAAACACCTACCTAGAGGGTGGTGCCTCTCTCAACTGCCCCAAGTTGAGCACGCAGGCAAATAGCATGTCCTCCAAGGCCTAAATCGTCCTCATTGCCTGGCCGTCCGTCGGTATCGAAATGCTGTACTTAAAGGGAGGCTCACGCAAAAAGCCTGCCAAAGGCTGCGCCAGAACCTTGAAGTAAAGCACACGTCTCAGCCCGAAATAGCACCGACCGGAATGCCCACGCCAAAACGTCCAGAGACTCAGTCAGTTGGATAGGGAGGAAAGTGCAGACTTAGTCAGTCGGTCAGTGATCACCTAGACGGCGTCGTGACCCAGACGTGACTTTAGCGAGCCCGCAACGAAATCCATGATAACTCACTCCCACGTCCACTGAGGAATCTTGAAGGAAGAACGCATTCCAACGCGACGATCCACAACTTTACCTGAGGGCGTGCCGACCAACAACCTCAATGAAGGCTACCTCAGAACAGCCTACGGAGGCCCAATAAAACTTTTGAGATCCTTATAGGCATCTGGTGTATTCATCTATCCTGACAGCAGTACTCAAAATTCGTAGTGCTCGAAACGGTCACGAAAGGCCTTCTATGAAATGCCCAACTCCCGGATCTCCAGTTAAGGTACCCTACACGAAGATCGATCAACAGAATGACACCAGCTCCCAGAGCTGGTCTAAACAGATCATCAATTCGTGACAAGGGGTACTTGATCTTCAACCCCTACGGGGCGATCAAAATAATTCACGGGACGATTAAGTCCAAATTCTGCTCCTCGAGCATGGCTGGCGCTCATGATGACCCTTACACGCTGGGTTAGCCGCACAACCGCACCTTAATCCGTAAGACGCGCAACAGGAGGTCGTCGATTCCCGACAACGCATAAGTGACGTCATCTACCTGATATGGCGGTTGAGTCCATCATGAATGCTAGCATCGCATCTCCTCATTTATGACCCATGTGGGGGAAAAACGCGACAGTACCGCAAACTATACTTCACACGCCGCCACCGACAGGTCGCCCAACTATAACCATTGGAGCTCCAGCATCATGCACTCAATGGGCAGATTCTTCACGGGGAGTCTAAGCTCTCGACGTCATCCAGTAGTACTCTCCCGGTGTGGCCTCTACCTGATAGCCTCCCGTGTCCACTATCTCTGCTATATGGGCACACCAACAAGCATCGTGGATAGTCCCAGGGAGCACCTCACAGGACTCCACTACACCGGGCAGCTACAATGCACGATGATATATCGAAGCGACTCCAAATGGGGCTATGGATCCCGGTCCATAAGCGATCGCCCACCAAGCTGCAAAAGGACGCACTCAATCCCGATCGTATGCTTCACCACTCGCTATCGCACCTTCCAAGTGAGAAAAAATCCGTCATCAATTTGATGCTTCAAAGGTATTCCTTGACTGGGAAAAGAACCTTGGGAGGGCACCATGAGGCCCCGATATAGGATATCCCGACAACCAAACAAGGAACACGGAGTACCCTAGCCCGGGTCTCAACGCTGACCCTGCAAGGCTCCTTATCCTGAGTAGGAAAACTGGAAGAAGACATCACCCCTTAATGAGCAATACGCCATATCCACAACACTTGAAACCGGCGCCGCAAGCGAACTCCATGGTTACCAGCAATACCGATGTCCGGGAATGAAGCTCCATAATCGAGACGCGATCCAAACCCACAATCACAACATGTCCATCAATACGACACAACCGGGCTGGAAACTCCTTCCCAAGACTTAGTCCCACAACAAGGAACCCAACAATGACACTAATTAGTCGACCCAGCCGACAACTTAAGGGGAGTCCAGGGTTGGCCACGTCCACATCCACGGATGCGAGGAGGCATGTCAGCAACCTAAGAAAACTCCTAAAACCAGAGTACTCGAATAACAATCCTACGACTCATCTATACAACTTGATTTAGACTCTGACAGGACCATGCTCTGATACCAACTTTTGTCACGCCCTAGGCGTCCCCGAGGCGCGACAAATATATATAGTATCAGCTATCATACAAGAGGTCAACAAATGCCTCCAATAAATAATACACAAGGCTAACAATCAATGATAACTGATAACTCAAATGAAAGGCGGAAGCATAAAAATGATAATAAGTCTATAAATCAAAAATATTATTACAAACTCGAATACACAATCATTGTCCTGTGAGAGCCAAGTATAGCCAAATACAATACAACTGGTGCAACACGCACGGTTTACAAATACCCAAGACTCTAGGACAACTGACAACCTCGCACTCGCCAATCCGCCAGAAAGGATGGTTCCACGCACGCAAGACCACGCCACAAGAAAGCTCCACCTCTACGCCCAACAACGCCCCTGTAAAAGAAACAGTATGCGAGGGGTGAGCTACAAGCTCAGTGAGTGGTCAGAAACCAAACACCAACATAACAGTTCAACACTAAGGGTGCGTTTGGTTGCGCGATTGCAAAACTGATTCTGCAGGAATCTGCGATTACAAACCTGATTGTGCAGGAAGCTCACTTTCTCAGCTTTTCGAAATCGCAGCTTTTGGACACTATTTGCTTGCAATCGCTGGGTTTAAAACTGCGATTACAAAACTGTTTGGTTGCGCGATTGCAAACGCAGCTTCCTGTAATCGCAATCGCAGCGCAATCGCGCAACCAAACGCACCCTAAGGCTAATTTCCTTTCCTGGAAAAACGTGGATAGAAACCCAACGGGTAACAAGGTCACGTGGTGCCGCGACCATACCCCAACCTCGCCCTCACTCCCAAGAGGGAGGCTTCTGGGACTCACAGGGAGGAAAAATTGTTAACTATAACACTTCGTGTCACTGGATAACAGTTATCATGAGACTTCAACACACACTCCATCCACTACAAGGTAGAGATATTGCGTGGCCTACCCTCTTGGTGGGTTCTTCGTATCTCCTCCTCTATACCTCATGTGAAATGATTTAAGGGAGTGAAGCGTTAAGAGGTATACCCAGAGTATAGTTGTGTGCGGCTCGATGGGTAAGAAAGTCACTAGAGGGTTGATAGTGAAGACGTCCCATCCTGACAGATTTGTTGGTATTCAACAGGCTGTGTGTCGGTGCGCGGGTGCGCGGGTGTGTGTCCTGGCGGGGTTCTTCGGGGATTCGGATCGGATGTGTGCCCTGGCGGGCTCGGTCGGATCGTCTTCTCGGAAGGGTGAGGGGTGTCGTTCCCGGTTGAGGCGCCCGATAGCGGCTCAAGAGGATTCCAGGGTTTGTGTGATCGCCACCTGCTTTTTCTAGAAGCAGGAAAAGGTCGGGTTGGATTTGATCGCCTACGTGGGGAGTTTGTGGGTTCTCCGCTCTGAGACACGGATATACCGTACACAGAGGTGAAAAACAGGTAATCTATTCTGCTTCCGGGGCTTTACTAAAGGAGTCTTGGGACATAGGGGTGCAAATGGGGTGTGTATAGGGGGTGGGTAGCGGGATCAAGCCGTCTGGTCAAGGGCGGCTAATAGGGTTTAGCCGTCCGGGGCCTGATCTGGTTTGGGCAGAACTTCGGTAGGAAATGGGTTTGGTTTTGGACAGGGGCTAAGCTAGGTTTAGCCCGGGTTTCTGGAGGGTGGAATGAGAGGGTATTTTATGTAGGGAAATGGGTATTTCTCTCACAAAAGGGGCTCTCTCTCTCTCTCTCTCTCTTGGGATTTCTAGTGGGAAAGGGAATGTGAATTGTGGGTTGTGGATTGTTGATGTGAATTGGTGATGGATTGAAGGATTGGGACCTCCTCTATTTATAGTAAAAAAGAGGCAGGGAAATATCCAGGGGGTAAAAGAGTGGCTTGACTAATAGTGTGTGTGATTAGACCCCTCATTAATTCTCTGGTTCTTCTGTCAGGACCAGGTGAACGGCGGCTAGTGCTAACTAGCCGCCCAGGATGGGGCGGCTACTTCCTGGTAGCCGCCCCTATCATAACCTGCCAAACGTCCCATCTCTGACAGGCAGTGGCTTGGGTCGGTTACTTGGGTTGATCCGGCCGAGGTAGGGCGGCTAAAGGTCATCACCCGCCGCAATGATCAGCATTTAATACTGTATTATGTCCCATCCAGGGGACTGGTCCAAAGTCGGCCAAGGGGTCGGCTAGTGCTAACTAGCCACCTGGTATGGGGCGGCTAGTTAGGTCTAGCCGCCCCTAGCTAGGGATTTAGGTTTTCGGGTTTCTGGTTTTCTGGTTTTATGTTAGGGCTAGGGTTAGGGTTTCGGTTTAGGGTTTGGGTTTTGGTTAGGGTTTGGGTTTAGGGTTAGGGTTAGGGTTAGGGTTTGGGTTTAGGTTAGGGTCAGGGTTAGGGTTTCTGGTTTCCTGAACTTCGGTTCTCTACTTGATGTCCAACTATGGGATATTTCTGGGTGTTACATGATGTATTTCTGTCTTCCTGGACTGTCAAAATTGGGGTATCTACAATTGTCCCTCATCGGACGGAGTCTTTGTGTGAAGCAGGAAAGACTTCGACCGATGATAAGGAAACAGACCCCTATTTTGGCCGGCCCGACCTTCAAGAAGTTATGCCAACACGAAGAGTATTATTCGGGGAGTTGATTTAGACTGTCAGAGGCTAGGTCTTCACTTAGAATTTTTAGCTGAAAGGATGATCCAGGTGGAAGGCGGGGAAAAGTAAATGGTCAGTGATCCTACCCGCGGTCGGGGTTCTTAGCTATCGTGCGCGGAGCAGCCCAACGTCAGTTTTCTCGTGCCTACCGTTCTCATGCTTGGGAAAACTTAGCAAGGAGGGGATATCACCGACAGAAAGCAGGTAAAAGTTTGAATTGGTGAATTGGATCATCCGAAGGATAAGAACTCTGAAAAAGAATCAGAACTGAAGAAATTCGAATTTGAATGGTACTGAAAGTGTGGCAAAACTTCAGAAAAATCGGGTTTGATCATGTAGTGTCTGGAAATAAGCCAATACATGGCTATTTGGTATGGAAAACCTTAAAATTTAGGGCTGAAAAGAGATTGGAAAGGGGTTTTAAGTGAAAGTAGAAAACTGGGAGGGGCGCCCGAGAGGGGCGGCTACTCGTGAGTAGCCGCCTCCCAACTGGGTCCCTTATAACTGAAGAGGGACCCTCTCTCTTCCCACTTTTTCAAAAAACGGTTTCTCTCCCTCTTCTTCTTCTTCTCTTCGGTTTTAAAACCCAAAAACCCTGATTTATTTGCCTTCTCTTCCTCCATTTCGTCCTTAATCCTCTCTCTTTCTCTTGATTTCAAAACCCTAGTTTGGGTTCTCCTTTCTCTTTTTCAAACCAAGGAGATGACGTGGTCGAAGGCGATTGCTTCGAGGGGGAAACGACCACGGGTGGCTCGTGGAGAGCGTAGCCCGAGCTCTTCATCATCAGAGAGCGATAGGCCAGAGGTCGAGGTCGTGGGGGAAGCTATGGGTGTGGCGGAGGTGCCGCCGGTGGATATCGGTGCGGGTGAGGTTGGAGACTTGTCTTTGGGGACTGTCCCAGAGGTTGGGAGTAGCATGATAGGGTATACACACAAGAGGAGGCGTGGGGATCGACCGGCGGTGGTCGAGGGGGTGGTTTCGGGGGTCGGGGGATTGGTTGAGGGTGCAATTGAGGGGGCAGGGGCTGAGGGGGTTAGTGAGGATGTGAGGGCGTCGTTGGATGCCCTTGTTGGGATGTTGGATAGGGAGGCCACAGAGGCCAGGGTTGAGGAGGAGGAAAGTAGGGCTATGGGGGCTTTTGCGGAGTTTATCTCCGGCGCGGGGAGAGTGGAGGGGATATGAGAGGTTAGGGGTGAGGCCGAGGAGGCTGAGGGTACGGGCACCGGGGCTGTAGAGACTGGTGTGGGTGCTGAGGCTGAGGCCGAGGAGGCCGTGTTTGAGGAGGATGAAGAGGAGGGGGATGACGACGGGATGGACGATCCCGACGAGACCGAGGTGGACGCTCCTGGGTCCACACGGGCCATGGTATGTTCCTAACCTTTTAGTCTTAGCCTTTTTTATTTTTTTGGTGTATATGGATGTGTTTTGGTGGTATGAACAGGTGACCAGTGTATAATACTTTGTATATGCGTATTTTGATAGGCATGCTTGTGTATAAGTTTAATCACGGTGGGATGTGTAAGCATGCTGTATGTTGACATGGGTTTGTTTTTTAGGAAGTGGGATAATTTTTCATACGTATATCCAATTTTGTTATATGCCTATATAGGAAAGGAAAGGGTACGGCTTAGTATGCTTGTATGCATGGTTTTTCATGTATACAATCTTTGAAGTATATTTTTATACGTATTTGACCACGGTGGAGTAAAAGTGAATATGAAAGGTGTGCATGCATTTTTATGGGTCTAAGTTCCTTCATATGCTTAGTTTGTGGAAAGTATATATAAGCATGATAAGCGGTATTTTAAAATGAAGCATACGAGTAATGACCACGGTGGGATAAGAGGGTAAAGCATGTGATCTTATAGGTATGTTGTGCAAATAAAGGAGGGTAAATTTTCGTATGAAGTCTCATATCTCATGCTCTTTTTGTTCTTTTAGATTTTAATGTGTAGGAGTTTTATTGTGCTAAGCATGGTTTCTAGAAAATGAGTTCGTTTAGACTTGGATCCTTACCTCTCGATCACTTTGGACTAACCCATTTTCATTTGTTTTGTAGCGGCCGAATCGCATCCGGGCCATTTGGCATGGGACGAAGCGGTGGTATGACGCTTTGGGGCAGGAGAGAGAAGTTTAGTGGACGGAGCGGGCTTCCGTTCCTTCTTTCTGATTGAGCCGTTCTACGTCCATCGCCCATATGTGGAGGCATTGGCGGAGAGATGGGACCCGGAGAGTTGCACGTTCATCCTCCCTACTGGCACCGTTATGCCGACCCTTGAGGACGTCCATCGGATCACTGGCCTTCCGGTCTTGGGGGAAGCGGTGATTGCGGCCACCCTTGCGGATTATAGGGGGATGTTTCGAGAGTTGATCGGGGAATGGTAGTTCGTGGAGCGGGAGCGCACGCTGAACCGGATCCCTTTGGGGAGGTTTTCGGGGCAGTATGGCCTTGGTCCTTTTATGGAGCATCAGAACGGCGAAGCTGCAGCTAGCTTCGAGAGGAGGCGGATGATGATTGAGGCGAGAGAGGCGGCCGTGTGCCCACAGAGGGAACGGCGGGAGTTGAGGGCGTTCTTTCTTTACTTCTTTGGCCGGGTCCTCTTCTCGACGGCCTCTGATAAGGTTTCCTCTCACTCTCTTTTGCTGATGAGGGACCTGGAGGGCATGGGACACTATGCTTGGGGAGCGGCGATGCTCGCCCATCTCTTTGCGGAGCCCTCGAAGAATGTCAAGAGGGCCGGGAGGAAGAATCTTGGTGGTTTCGTGCCATTTCTTCAGGTATGTGTAAGTGGTAAATGTTTTTTTCTTGGTTTAGCTCACTTTGATCATGATAATTTCCCTCTTGCTTTGCTAGATCTTTGGGTACGAGCACTTTGCCATTGATCGCTTGACTTTGGCTTCGTTTGATCATGCCCTCCCTAGTGCTATGAGATGGGAACCCCGGGGATCTTCTCGCTTGCACCGCCTCGCCCAATTCAGGGAGGCCTTCCGCGCCTTGTCGGAGGAAGAGTTTTAAGTTTTCCTTCGAGTTTCCTTGGCTTGTATTTGGTTTTCTTTTGACTAAGCACTCTTCCTATCTTTGATGTTTTTTAGATGACGTGGAGGCCTTATCCGGAGGAGGTTCCCGAGGCTCTAGCGCGAGATGTCTGGTTGATCTACTTCAACGAGGTTGTGTTTCATGCGATCAGCCGGGTTGTCCACCAGCTTGGCTATCATCAGTGGGTGCCCGATCCTCTGCCGCGGCGCCCCTCGATCCCCGTGGCTGGAATTCCTCGGGACACGAACCTCCCGAGGAATTACGCTACGTATGTGATAGGATGGATGGGCCGAGGCATCTTGGTGGAGCGTCGTCCTGAGGTGACTTCGAGTGACGAATACCTAGCTTGGTATCGTCAGGAGTATGCGGGTATCCTCGGGACGATGGAGGAGGAGATCCCGGATGCTTATGTAAGTTGAAAATCCTTTTTCCTTTCCTCGTTCTCCCTTGCTTGAATATTTTTGAATGGTATTTGTTTTGTAGGTTGAGTTGAATGAGATGGAGAAGAGGTTCAAGACCGCCAATGAGCACCTCCAAGCACGGGCCAGGCAGATAGAGGCGTTGCGGGTGCAACGGAGACGCCTGTAGGACCAGGTCCGGGTCCTCGAGGCTCAGGTGGATGCTCTGTCGAGAGCGAGGGCCGATGGTGCTTCTTCTTCTTCTGCCCCTCCTCCTTCCATGGTTTCCGAGCGAGAGCTCGAGCTGACGAGGGAGCTCGATGCGGACCGGAATGAATTGACGACCATACGGATGGAGCTGGGCCGGCGAGGGGTAGGGCTTCTCAAGTTGAGGTCCATGATGGCTTTGAGAGAGGAGGGGTTCATCACCCTAGGCCGTGAGAGGGACTCCCTCCAGATGAGGGTGTCGGAGTTGGAGGCTTCGGCGGGCGTCCCTGGAGTTTTGATGGGGGACTTGGTTCGTTCTCTCCAGCCGGCCGAGGATAGGGATCGGGAGGCGCTCAGGGCATCAGAGGCGAGGGCACGGGATTTGGAGGAGAGGTTGAGGGCTGTCGAGGATCGGGCCAGGGGGACAGAGAGTCGCCTCCGACAGAGATTGGAGAGGAGAGACAGAGATACGCAGCAAGTCCATCTCTGGGAGGCGACTATGAGGGGGAAATTGGTTGGAGGGGGCTCCATGACCGAGGCGGACCTTGACCTTCTTCCGCTTGAGCCTGACCATTCTCTCTCAGCTTCCTTGGCTACTGGGGCCACCTTCAGCCGTGCTTCTCGTCCTTTGGCGTCTCGGAGTCGTGGGATATATGTGAGGGCCGCATCTTCAGTTCGAGAGACTCCTACTGCTCCAGAGGTTCAGTCCTCTCCTCAGCCACCGCTCCCTTCTCAGCCAAGCCAGGATGTTCCTCCTACTCAGCCTCCAGCGGATGACGATACACCGAGGTATAGCTTCTTTGTGTCTTGGTTTTAGGTAGAAGAATGATATATATGCGAGGAATTCATGCTTTTCTCCTTTTGTTTTGACTCAGGTGATATTCTGGTGGAGTATAGCTCAAGACTTTGGAGTTTTGAAGATCTCGGTGGACCCTATCTCTTCCTTACTCTTTCATAAAGATTTTCTTTTATGCACTCTTTTAGGTTTAGAAGAACAATCTACGTTTTTGGTGGGACAATTTTATAATTCTCCTTTGTATGCATGATTTGGAGTAGCTAGCATGGATGTTTGGGTATTTAAAGAGCTCCCTTTATTTAGAAAAATGCGTATTTCGTGGATCGGTGAATTTGGTATTTTTGTACGTTTAATTCATGGATGGGTGTAGAGTTTTGATATATAATTGTTTTAGCATGGTATCTATACATGTTTATGTATGAATATGTGCATGAAATGTGTACATGCAGGTTTTGGAAAGAACTGATCTTAATAGGTAAAGAAGTGTTGAAGAGTTGATTGGATATGGACTGACACAGCTGAAATAGGTGCAGGCAAGGGGCGGCTAGTGTAAACTAGCCGCCCAGTGAGGGGCGGCTAGTTGTGTTTAGCCGCCCCCTGCCTGGGGCATGCTTACCTGAAACAAAGGGCAGGGGCGGCTAGTGTAAACTAGCCTTCCAAAGGGAGGCGGCTAGTCGGGTCTAGCCGCCCCCTACCTGGGGCAGTCTGGTTCTGCTGCTCCTGTCTGCTGTTGCTGCTGAAAGCCTTTGTGACCGTTTCAACCTTCGAGACCTATAAAAACATCCCTTCCATGGACCAAGTGTTAAATCTGTCTGGATTGCGCCCCTGCACTAACTTTCGAGCCCTTCTTGCTTGAATTGTCAAGGGCTACAATCCATCTTAAGGTAAAATGAAAAATCGAATGCGAGAAAGTAAAGTGCGGGAAACCATGCTTTAGTATGCAAGGAAGGGATTCCAAGTGCGTGAGCGAAAAACTTTTAAGTGCGTGTGAAAGTGGGACAATTTTCTCTCAAGCATGTGCGGAAGGGCGTAGAATGAATGTAGGTGGGGGTAATCTTATCATTGGTACGGGGGGTTAATTTTAATATTTCAAGAAAATTGAATGCCTAGGTGCTTTGGAAAAGGAAAATGGGAACTTATGCGTAAGTATTTTGGCATAAGTGGGCGTTTTAATTCTTCAATGGTTTTTTACGTGAGTGGGTAATGTTTCGACTTTCTGAAGTAAAAGATAGCATCAAGTCCCCGTGGAGGAGCCCTTGTGGTCACCTATGTCCAAACTAGGGTTGTATTTGAAAGGTATAGGCCTTAGGTACCGGTTTTTCTAGGTTCATGGTTCTCAAATGCTTGATCGTATTATTCTAAACATGTTGAAAAATCCATGAGTGTACCAGGAGTCAAGTTAAATAAGCTTCCTTTGGATAGGCAAGTTTCTAAGTGAACTTACGTGAGTGTGTGTAGTTGTAAACCTGGAAATGATCTACCTTTGGTCGAAATTTCACCTTTCCCGGTAGACATAGTTCAATTTTGAATCCCATTGCGAAAAAAATAAAAGGGGGGGGGGGAGAATGGGGTAAGAGTAATATCTTCCCTTCGGGCAATATTTTAGAATTGTCCCAGTCTAGCATATGTCCTACTTTCTAGGTCCCTCTGGCTTTCTTGTTTTTATCACTTCTTTATTTTGGGTGGAAAGTACAGTCCGTTGTTTGGACATGTACTGGTATAGCCGTTGTCTAGCGTATACCGTGCTTAAAGGCATGAAAGCCTGCTAAAATAGAGAGTTTAATCCGTTCACTTGGGTGTTATTTTTCTTTTGTTGGCCTCTCATTGCCTGATTTTTTTTTATTTGAGGGGGGGCTCTTCTGTTTTTCACCCCGATTCTTTTCATGCTTCCCCTCTAGAAGTGTTTGTATAGTGCCAAAGCCAGTTTTGGGACATATGTCAGGTCTAGGTAACTCCTCATTTTGACCTAGGGTTAATACGAGTGGGGCGGAAATAAGTAAGGTTTTGCTTTGGGGGTTTTAAATTGTCCTAGTCTACGGGGTAGGCAATTTCTCTTCCATCAGGTAAATCGATCGTCCAGTTATACGTGTGTGAATGAAGAGGCATGATTTGGCGGAGATGTGTTCAATAGATACGAGTTTATCTTTGAGAGTCTTATAGTTCTATCATCAAGTACTAAACGCTGGAAATCGCAAGAAGAAATAATAATAATTCTCAAGTATTGAAAGCTATTCATGCATGGAATTTCTTTAGATAAAGTACATTCCACGAACCTGAAACCTCGACTCCTTCGGCATCTACCAAGCGGTAGGCATTCCTGGAATAGGCATGGGTGATCACATAGGGTCCCTCCCATGTGGGTTGCAACTTCCCTCTTGGGTGAGGCTGTCTTGATGGCATGATTTGCTTAAGTACTAGTTCCCCGATTTCAAATTTTCTTTTATTACCTTCTTTTCAAATGCCCTTGCCACCCTTCTTTGGTAGGCCTAGGCATGGTCTGCCGCTCTTAATCTTTTCTCGTCCAGTAGTTCGAGGCGTAGTAGGAGTGCCTCTCTCCTTTCCTCAATTTGGAGGTCTTCTTCTAGTACTATTCTTAAGGATGGGACAAGGATTTCGTAGGGCACTACTGCTTCGGCCCCAAACGTGAGTGGATAGGGGGTTTGACCAGTGGGTGTCCTAATGGAGGTTCGGTATGCCCAGAGGGCGTCTACCAATTTATCAGGCCAATCGGTAGCCTTATGGGTTTCTACCATTTTCTTTATAATTTTGAGAAGGGTTTTGTTGGTGGCTTCTGCTTGTCCGTTGCCCTGTGGATAATATGGCATGGAATGATGAAGTTCTATATGATGTTTATTGCATAGGTCTTGGAATTCTTGGGAGATGAACTGGGGACCATTGTCAGTTATAATCGCTTTGGGGGTGCCGAACCGCGCAAGGATGTGAGTGCGGACAAAACGAGCCAGGGTAGAGCTTTTAATTACTACATAGGACTCGGCTTCAGCCCATTTGGTAAAGTATTCCGTAGTGGTGAGGATGAAGGCTTTTTGGGTGGTGTTTTCTATAGTGTCCCGAGATGGTCCTATCACATCTAATGCCCACATAGAGAAGGGCCATGGTGAAGTCATGGGATGTAAAGAAGATGCTGGTGCGTGTATTTTGTTGGCATGAGTTTGACATTGGATACAACGCTTAACGTATTTGTTGCAATCCCCTTCAAGCGTGGGCCAATAGTAGCCCATTCTTAGTAACTTTTTTGCTAGCATCTGGGCATTGACGTGTCCTCCGCATACTCCAGAGTGAGCTTCTTCTACAATGGTATATGCTTCTTTGTCGTCCAAGCACCTGAGTAGTTCCCCATTGAAGGAGGCTCGAAAGAGTATCCCCCTTGGAGGCAGTATTTGACTGCCACCCTTTTAACTATTTTCTGGTCGTTGCTAGTAGCATAGCTTGGGAACGAACCGTTTTCAAGGTAATTTTTGATGTCAAAGTACCAGGGATTTCCGTCGTCCATATCTCCTAGTTCAAGGGCTAGGATTTCCGTGGTACTAGCATTTTTGTTGGTTTGGTTCTTTTTAGGAGATCTCGAGTTTTATAGTCACGGAGTTTGGTGGCAGGTGCTTCAGTCTTTGGATAGTGACTGTTTCAGATGTTCTAGATAAGGGGAAGGTGATAAATGAGGCTAAAGAGGCTAGAGAATCTGCAAGAATATTGCCGGTCTGGGGTATGAAAATGTGAGTAACCTCACGGAATTGTTTTAGCAGGACTATGGCGAGTTCTCTGTACGACTTCAGTTTTGGGTCTCTAGTCTGATATTTTTTAAGAGTTTGGCGGATCACTAAGAGGGAGTCCCCAATGATGTATAAATTTTTGGCTCCTAGGGCTAGGGCTGCCTGCAAACCTGCTATCAGGGCATCGTATTCGGCAATATTGTTGGTGGCTTTAAATGTAAGCTGAAACGCTAGTGGGATAATGACGCCTTCGGGGGAGATTAGTGCTATTCCTATTCCCTTTCCCTTTTGGTTGACCGCTCCGTCGAAGTATAGCGTCCACGTCTCTCTATTCTTTTCTTCAATAAGCGCAAATATTTCTTCGTCCGGGAAGTCAGTTTTTACTGGTTCGTAATCAGGGAGGGGTAGTTGAGCGAGGTGGTCAGCAATAGCTTGCCCTTTGATGGATTTTTGAGTGGCGTACGTGATGTCAAACTCGTTTAACTGTACTTGCCATCGGGCTAAGCGTCCAGTTAATATGGCTTTCTCGAATAGGAACCTTATTGGGTCCATTTTGGCAAAGTATTTGACTTTGTGGGCAAGAAAGTAATGTCGCAACTTTTGGGAAGCCCATACTAATGCTGGACAAGTTTTTTCTGTAGGAGGGTAGGCTTTTTCGTATTCAATCAGGGTTTTACTCAGGTAGTAAATGGCCTTTTCCTTTCTTCACGTGTCGTCGTGTTGTGCAAGCACTGCACCAATGGCTTCCTTAGTTGTAGCTATATAGAGAAGCAGGGGTCGTCCGGCACTGGGGCCGAAAGGATTGGGGGATTAAGAAGGTACTTTTTTAAATTATCAAAGGCCTTTTGGCATTCACTATCCCAATTAAACCTGACTCCCCCTTTTAACAGTTTGTAAAAGGGGCGACATCTTTCAGCATGTTGCGAAATAAATCTTCTAATAAATTGCAACCTTCCTACGAGCCCCCTCAATTCTTTTAGGTTCTTAGGTGGGGGCATTTGGGCGATGGCTTTTGCCTTGGTCGGATCTATTTCTATCCCCCGCTTACTTACCATGAATCCTAAAAGTTTCCCATAGGAGACCCCAAAGCGACATTTCTTTGGATTCATTTTAAGTGAATACTCCGTGCATCTCTGTAGTACTTGCCTGAGTATGTCTGCGTGTCCTACTCGAGTCCTAGATTTAACTAAGATGTCATCCACATATACATCTACTAGTTTGTCCATCATATCATGGAATATTGAGGTCATAGCCCTTTGATATGTTGCACCTGCATTTTTGAGCCCGAAAGGCATCACTATGTAGCAGTAAGTTCCCCAGGGTGTGGTAAAGGAAGTCTTTTCTTGTTCTTTTTCTGCCAGCCGGATCTGGTTGTATACAGAAAAGCCATCCATGAACGAGAGCATCTCATACCCTGCCGTGTTGTCGACAAGGAGTTCAATATGTGAGAGTGGGAAGTCATCCTTTGGGCACGCTCGATTGAGGTCCCTGAAGTCGATGCATATCCGGATCTTCCCATCCTTCTTGGACACTGGAACGATATTTGCTACCCACTTTGGGTATAAGACTACCCGGATAAATTTAGCCTGGTGGAGTTTGTCTACCTCATCTTTGATTTTTAAAGCCACCTCGGGATGAAGGCGTCTCAATTTTTGTTTTGCTGGTTTTGCGTTTGGTTCTAAGATTAACTGATGTTCGACTAACGAGGTATCGAGTCCAGGCATGTCCTTGTAAGACCATGCAAAGACGTCTTTATACTCATGTAATATTTTAACCAGGCCCTTTCTCTCATCGTGATTTAGTCCTGCACTAATTGAAATGATTTTGGGGTCAGCCTTTGTCCCCAGGTTTAGCTCCTCTATCTTCTCGTCTGCTCCTTTTGTCTTTTCATCGAACCTTTGAAGGCTCTGCTTGAATTCTTTAGATAGGTCTTCTTTTCTTCATCGTCCTCATCACAGATTTCGAAGACCCCTAGACCATCATCTAGGTTCTCTATGTTATCTTGGTCTGGTTCTTCTATAACTGCTATTGATTCAAATTTTTCTAAACCTAATATGGTCCTGCTATATCCCTCTAAACTGCTAATGATCTGGTCAGGAATTTTAGCTTGACTGGCTAGACGATGTAGTTTATTCAGGAGATCAGAGTCATCGCTAAAGGGGTGCCATACCGGGGTGAAGTCATCATTGTCGAACAGGGACCCTAGGGTTTTGGTTTCCATTTTTTTTTGTGAACAGAAAAGACACTTATTATTTACAACCTACTGGATTGGTGGAAGTGTTTCAACCGACTTTCCTCCGGCAGCTGGCTCTCCTTTGTTGCGATGCTTGAGCACTGCGAGAAAAGGAGGCTGGGTTAGCTGGAGTTTTATCGTCTGCCGGTGCGTATGTGTGTAGGTGTTTATCAGGGTGTGGGAATAGCCATTCTAGGGAGCGCCCGATAACGGCTCAAGAGGATTCCAGGGTTTGTGTGATCGCCACCTACTTTTTCTAAAAGCAGGAAAAGGGGTCGGGTTGGATTTGATCGCCTACGTGGGGAGTTTGAGGGGTCTCCGCTCTGAGACACGGATATACCGTACACAGAGGTGAAAAACAGGTAATCCTATTTTTCTTCCAGGGCTTGACTAAAGGAGTCTTGGGACATAAGGGTGCAAATGGGGTGTGTATAGGGGCGGCCAGTGGTATCAAGCCGTCTGGTCAGGGGCGGCTAATAGGGTTTAGCCATCCGTGGCCTGGTCTGGTTTGGGCAGTACTTCGGTAGGAAATGAGTTTGGTTTTGGACAGAGGCTAAGCTAGGTTTAGCCCGGGTTTCTGGAGGGGGGAATGAGAGGGTATTTTATGTAGGGAAATGGGTATTTCTCTCACAAAAGGGAGGGTCTCTCTCTCTCTCTCTTGGGATTTCTAGTGGGGAATGTGAATTGTGGGTTGTGGATTGTTGATGTGAATTGGTTATGGTTTAAAGGCTTGGGACCTCCTCTATTTATAGTAAAAGAGAGGCAGGGGAATGTCTAGGGGGTAATAGAGTGGCTTGGCTAATAGTGTGTGTGATTAGACCCCTCATTAATTCTCTGGTTCTTCTGTCAAGACTAGGTGAAGGGCGGCTACTGCTAACTAGCCGCCCAGGATGGGGCGGCTACTTCCTGGTAGCCGCCCCTATCATAAACTGCCAAACGTCCCATCTCTGACAGGCGGTGGCTTGGGTCGGTTACTTGGGTTGATCCGGCCAAGTTAGGGTGGCTAAAGGTCATCACCCACCGCTATGATCAACATTTAATACTGCTTTAGGTCCCATCCAGGGGACTGGTCCAAAGTCGACCAGTGGGGCGGCTAGTTCTAACTAGCCGCCTGGTATGGGGCGGCTAGTTAGGTCTAGCCGCCCCAAGCCAGGGATTTAGGGTTTTTGGGTTTCTGATTTTCAGCTTAGGGCTAGGTTTTGGGTTTTGGGGTTTAGGTTAGGGTTTGGGTTTAGGGTTTGGGTTTAGGGTTAGGGTTTCCGGTTAGGAATTCCGGTTTCCCGAACTTCGGTTCTCTACTTGATGTCCAACTATGGGATATTTCCGGGTGTTACTTGAAGTATTTCTATCTCTCTGGACGGCCAAAATTGGGGTATCTACAATTGTCCCTCATCGGACGGAGTCTTTGTGCGAAGCAGGAAAGACTTCGACCGATGATAAGGAAAGAGACCCCCATTTTGGCCGGCCCGACCTTCAAGAAATCATGCCAACACGAATAGTACTATTCAGGGAGTTGATCTAGACTGTCAGAGGCTAGGTCTTGACTTAGAATTTTTAGCCGAAAGGATGATCCAGGTGGAAGGCGGCGAAAAGTAAATGGTGAGTGATCCAACCTGCGTTCGGGGTTCTTAGCTATCGTGCGCGGAGAAGCCCAGCGTCAGTTTCCTCGTGCCTACCGTTCCCGTGCTTGGGAAAACTCAGCAAGGAGGGGATATCACCGACAGAAAGCAAGTAAATGTTGATTTGGTGAATTGGATCGTCCGAAGGATAAGAACTCTGGAAAAGAACCAGAACTGAAGAAATTCGAATTTGAATGGTACTGAAAGTGTGGCAAAACTTCGGGAAAGTCGTGTTTGATCAAGTAGTGTCTGGAAATAAGCCAATACATGGCTGTTTGGTATGGAAAAACCTTGAAATTTAGGGCCGAAAAGAGATTTGAAAGGGGTTTTAAGTGAAAGTAGAAAAACTAGGAGGGGCGGCTAGTTCTAACTAGCCACCCGAGAGGCGGCGGCTACTCGTGAGTAGCCGCCTCCCGACTGGGTCCCTTATAACCGCAAAGAGACCCTCTCTCTTCCCACTTTTTCAAAAATGGTTTCTCTCCCTCTTCTTCTTCTTCTCTTCTGTTTTAAAACCTAAAAACCCTGATTTACTTGCCTTCTCTCCCTCCATTTCATCCTTAATCCTCTCTCTTTCTCTTGATTTTGAAACCTTAGTTTGGGTTCTCTTTTTCTTTTTCAAACCAAGGAGATGACGAGGTCGAAGGCGATTGCTTCGAGGGGGAAACAACCACGGGTGGCTTGTGGAGAGCGTAGCCCGAGCTCTTCATCATCGGAGAGCGATAGGCCGGAGGTCGAGGTCGTGGGGGAAGCTATGGGTGTGGTGGAGGTGCCAGCGGTGGATATCGGCACGGGTGAGGTTGGAGACTTGTCTTTGGGGACTGCTCTGGAGGTTGGGAGTGGCATGATAGGGTATAAACGCAAGAGGAGGCGTGGGGATCGTCCGGCGGTGGCCGGGGAGGTGGTTTCGGGGGTCGGGTGATCAGTTGAGGGTGCAATTGAGGGGGCAGGGGCTGAGGGGGTTAGTGAGGATGTGAGGGCGTCGTTGGATGCCCTTGTTGGGATGTTGGACAAGAGGCCACAGAGGCCAGGGCGGAGGAGGAGGAAAGTAGGGCTGTGGGGGCTTTTGTGGAGTTTATCTCCGGCGCAGGGAGAGTGGAGGGGACAAGAGAGGTTAGGGGTGAGGCCGAGGAGGCCGAAGGTACGGGCACCGGGGCTGCAGAGGCCAGTGTGGGCGTGGAGGCTGAGGCCGAGGAGGCCGAAGGTACGGGCACCGGCGCTGCAGAGGCCAGTGTGGGCGTGGAGGCTGAGGTCGAGGAGGCCGTGCTTGAGCAGGATGAAGAGGTGGGGGATGATGACGGGATGGACTATCCCGACGAGGCCGAGGTGGACGCTCCTGGGTCCATACGGGCCGTGGTATGTTCCTAACCTTTTAGTCTTAGCCTCTTTATTCTTGGTGTATATGCATGTGTTTTGGTGGTATGAACAAGTGACTAGTGCATAATAATTTGTATATGCGTTTTTTGATAGGCATGCTTGTGTATAAGTTTAATCACGGTGGGATGTGTAAGCATGCTGTATGTTGACATGGGTTTGTTTTTTAAGTGGGATAATTTTTCATACGTATATCCAATTTTGTTATATGCCTATATAGGAAAGGAAAGGGCACGGCTTAGTATGCTTGTATGTGTGGTTCTGCATGTATACAATCTTTGAAGTATATTTTTATACGTATTTGACCACGGTGGAGTAAGAGCTAATATGAAAGGGTGTGCATGCATTTTTATAGGTCTAAGTTCCTTCATATGCTTAGTTCGTGGAAAGTATATATAAGCATGATAAGCGGTATTTTGAAAATGAAGCATACGAGTAATGACCACGGTGGGATAAGAGGATAAAGCATGTGATCTTATAGGCATTTTTGCAAATAAAGGATGGTAAATTTCCGTATGAAGTCTCATATTTCATGCCCTTTTTGTTCTTTTAGAATTTAACGTGTAGGAGTTTTATTGTGCTACGCATGGTTTCTAGAAAATGAGTTCGTTTAGACTTGGATCCTTACCTCTCGATCACTTTGGACTAACCCATTTTCATTTGTTTTGTAGCGGCCGAATCGCATCCGGGCCCTTTGGCATGGGACGAAGCGGTGGTATGACGCTTTGGGGTAGGAGGAGAGGAGTTTAGTGGACGGAGCGGGCTTCCGTTCCTTCTTTCTGATCGAGCCATTCCACGTCCATCGCCCATATGTGGAGGCATTGGCGGAGAGATGGGACCCGGAGAGTTGCACGTTCATCCTCCCTACTGGCGCCGTTATGCCGACCCTTGAGGACGTCCATCGGATCACTGGCCTTCCGGTCTTGGGGGAAGCGGTGATTGCGGCCACCCTTACGGATTATAGGGGGCTGTTTCGAGAGTTGATCGGGGAATGGGAGTTCGTGGAGCGGGAGCGGACGCTGAACCGGATCCCTTTGGGGAGGCTTTTGGGGCAGTATGGCCTCGGTTCTTTTACGGAGCGTCAGAAGGGCGAAGCTGCAGCTAGCTTCGAGAGGAGGCGGGTGATGATCGAGGCGAGAGAGGCGGCCGCGTGCCCATAGAGGGCACGGAGGGAGTTGAGGGCGTTCTTTCTTTACTTCTTCGGCCGGGTCCTCTTCTCGACGGCCTCTGATAAGGTTTCCTCTCACTCTCTTTTTCTGATGAGGGACCTGGAGAGCATGGGACGCTATGCTTGGGGAGCGGCAATGCTTACCCATCTCTTTGCGGAGCTCTCGAAGAAAGTCAAGAGGGCCAGGGGAAAGAATCTTGGTGGTTTCGCGCCATTTCTTTAGGTATGTGTAAGTGGTAAGTGTTTTTTTCTTGGTTTAGCTCACCTTGATCATGATAATTTCCCTCTTGCTTTGCTAGATCTTCGGGTACGAGCATTTCGCCATCGATCGCCCAACTTCGGCTCCTTTTGATCATGCCCTCCCTTGGGCTATGAGATGGGAACCCCGGTGATCTTCCCGCTTGCATCGCCTCGCCCAATTCCGGGAGGCCTTCCGTGCCTTGTCGGAGGAAGAGGTATAAGTTTTTCTTCGAGTTTCCTTGGCTTGTATTTGGTTGTCTTTTGACTAAGCGCTCTTCCTATCTTTGATGTTTTTTAGATGACGTGGAGGCATTATCCGGAGGAGGCTCCCGAGGCTCTGGCGCGAGACATCTGGTTGATCTATTTCAACGAGGTCGTGTTTCATGCGATCAGCTGGGTCGTCTGCAAGCTTGGCTATCATCAGTGGGTGCCCGATCCTCTGCCGCGGCGCCCCTCGATTCCGGTGGCTGGGATTCCTCGGGACCCAAACCTCCCGAGGAATTACGCTACGTATGTGGCGGGATGGATGGGCCGAGGCGTCTTGGTGGAGCGTCGTCCTGAGGTGACTTCGAGTGCTGAATACCTGGCTTGGTATCGTCAGGAGTATGCGGGTATCCTCAGGACGATGGAGTAGGAGATCCCGGATGCTTATGTAAGTTGAAAATCCTTTTTCCTTTCCTCGTTCTCCCTTGCTTGAACATTTTCTGAATGGTATTTGTTTTGTAGGTTGAGTTGAATGAGATGGAGAAGAGGCTCAAGACCGCCAATGAGCACCTCCAAGCATGGGCTAGGCAGATAGAGGTGTTGCGGATGCAACGGAGACACTTGCAGGACCAGGTCCGGGTCCTCGAGGCTCAGGTGGATGCTCTGTCGAGAGCGAAGACTGATGGCGCTTCTTCTTCCGCCCCTCCTCCTTCCATGGCTTCTGAGCGAGAGCTCGAGCTGACGAGGGAGCTAGATGCGGCCCGGAGTGAATTGACGGCCATACGGATGGAGCTGGGCCAAGCGAGGGGTAGGGCTTCTCGAGCTGAGGAGGAGACGGACCGGCTGAGGTCCATGATGGCTTTGAGAGAGGAGGGGTTCATTACCCTAGGACGTGAGAGGGACTCCCTCCAGATGAGGGTATCGGAGTTGGGGGCTTTAGCGGGCGTCCCTGGAGGTTTGATGGGGGACTTGGTTCGTTCTCTCCAGGCGGCCGGGGATAGGGATCCGGAGGCGCTCAGGGTATCAGAGGCGAGGGCACGGGATTTAGATGAGAGGTTGAGGGCTGTCAAGGATCGGGCCAGGGGGACAAAGAGTCGCCTCCGTCAGAGATTGGAGAGGAGGCACAGAGATATGCAGCAGGTCCATCTTTGGGGGGAGACTATGAGGGGGAAATTGGTTGGAGGGGGCTCCATGACCGAGGCGGACCTTCTATTTCTTCCGCTTGAGCCTGACCATTCTCTCTCAGCTTCTTTGGCTACTGGGGCCACCTTCAGCCGTGTTTCTCGTCCTTCGGTGTCTCGGAGTCGTGGGATATATGCTAGGGCCGCGTCTTCGGTTCGAGAGACTCCTGCCGCTCCTGATGCTCTAGAGGTTCAGTCCTCTCCTCAGCCACCGCTCCCTTCTCAGCCAAGCCAGGATGTTCCTCCTATTCAGCCTCCAGCGGATGACGATACGCCGAGGTATAGCTTCTTTGCGTCTTGGTTTTAGGTAGAAGAATGGTATATATGCAAGGATTTCATGCTTTTCCTCTTTTCATTTTGACTCAACTGATTATTTCAGTGAAGTATAGCTCAAGACTGTGGAGCTTGGAGCGTTTTGAAGGGAAAGATTCTCTTTTATGTACTCTCTTAGGTTTTGATGGGACAATTTAATTTCTCATTTTGTATGCATGGTTTAGAGTAGTTTAGCATGGATTTTTATGGATACGTATGTGCGTGTATGTGAATCTTGGCTTTTATAGGCTTGATTCATGGATGGACATGTGATTTTGAGACAGGGTGGTTTTTCAAAGTGTATACATATTGGTTTTATGAACGTATATGTGTATGAAATGTGTGTATGCAATTTTGGAAAGGAATGTTCTAGATAGGTATTGGAGACATGAAGACTTGATAAAAATGGGGCTGACAGCAGGTTTCAAGGTAGCAGGCAGGGGGCGGCTAGTGTAAACTAACCGCCCAGTGGTGGGCGGCTAGTTGTGTTTAGTCGCCCCCTGCCTAGGGCATACTTTCCTAAACAAAGGGCAGGAGCGGCTAGTGCAAACTAGCCACCCAGTGAGGGGCGGCTAGTCGGGTTTAGCCGCCCTCCGTCTGGGACAATTCTTCTCGTTTTGCTTCTTGTCTGCTGTTGCTGAAAGCTTTTGTGACTGCTTCGACTCTCGAGACCTATAAAAACATCCTTTCATGGACCAAGTGTTAAATCTATCCAGATTGCGCCCCTGCACTGACTTTCGAGCTCTTTCTTGCTTGAATTGTCAAGGGCTACAATCCATCTTAAGGTAAAATGAAAAAATCGAATGCGAGAAAGTAAAGTACGGGAAACCATGCTTTAGTATGCAAGGAAGGGATTCCAAGTGCGTGTGAAAGTGGGATAGTTTTCTCTCGAGCATGTGCGGAAGGACGTAGAATGAAGGTAGGTGGGGGTAATCTTATCATTGGTACGGGGGGTTAATTTTAATATTTCAAGAAAATCGAATGCCTACGTGCTTTGGAAAAGAAAAATGCGAACTTACGCATAAGTATTGTGGCATAAGTGGGCATTTTAATTCTTCAATGGTTTTTCTTTTATGTGAGAGGGCAATGTTCTCGATCTTCTTAAGTAAAAGATACCATCAAGTCCCCGTGGAGGAGCCCTTGTGGTCACCTATGTCCAAACCAGGGTTGTATTTGAAAGGTATAGGCCTTAGGTGCCGGTTTTTCTAGGTTCATGGTTCTCAAATGCTTGATCGTATTATTCTAAACATGCTGAAAAATCCATGAGTGTACCAGGAGTCAAGTTAGATAAGCTTCCTTTGGATAGGCAAGTTTCTAAGTGAACTCACGTGAGTGTGTGTAATTTGTAAACCTGGAAATGATCTACCCTTGGTCAAAATTTTGCCTTTCCCAATAAACATAGTCCAATTTTGAATCCCATTGTAAAAAAAATAAAGAAAAAGGGGGGGGGGGAGAATGGGGTAAGAGTTATATCTTCCTTTTGGCAATATTTTAGAATTGTTCCAGTCTAGCATATGTCCTACTTTCTAGGTCCCTCTGGCTTTCTTCTTTTTATCACTTCTTTATTTTGGGTGGAAAGTACAGTCCGTTGTTTGGATCTGTACTGGCATAGCCGTTGTCTAGCGTATACCGTGCGTAAAGGCGTGAAAGCCTGCTAAAATAGAGATTTTAACCCGTACACTTGGGTGTTATTTTTCTTTTGTTGGCCTCTCATTGCCTGATTTTTTCTTTTTTTGATTTGAGGGGGGGGCTCTTATGTTTTTCACCCCGATTCTTTTCGTGCTTCCCCTCTAGAAGTTTTTGTATAGTGCCAGAGCCAGTTTTGGGACATATGCCAGGTCTAGGTAACTCCTCATTTTGACCTAGGGTTAATACGACTGGGGCGGGAATAAGGGAGGTTTTGCTTTGGGGGTTTTAAATTGTCCCAGTCTACGGGGTAGGCAATTTCTCTTCCATCAGGTAAATCGATCATCCAGTTATACGTGTGTGAATGAAGAGGCATGATTTGGCGGAGATGTGTTCAAATAGATACGAGTTTATCTTCGAGAGTTATGGTTCTATCATCAAGTACTAAACGCTGGAAATCGCAGGAAGAAAGAATAATAATTCTCAAGTATTGAAAGCTATCATGCATGGAATTTCTTTAGATAAAGTGCATTTCACGAACCTGAAACCTCGACTCCTTCGGCATCTACCAGGCGGTAGGCATTCCCGGAATAGGCATGGGTGATCACATAGGGTCCCTCCCATGTGGGTTGCAACTTCCCTATTGGGTGAGGCTGTCTTGATGGCATGATTTGCTTAAGTACTGATTCCCCGATTTCAAATTTTCTTTTTATTACCTTCTTTTCAAATGCCCTTGCCACCCTTCTTTGGTAGGCCTGGGCATGGTCTGCCGCTCTTAATCTTTTTTCATCTAGTAGTTCTCTCTTTTTTGTATTTTTTTTTGTTTTCAAAAGTGTGCGGACAGATGCATATTTATGGTTTTGAAAAGGCCTGTGTTTGGCGAATAGATATACTTTCTTTTGAAAAAGGAATGGAGATAAAGTTTTGAAAAATAATTTTGTTTTTAGAGGGAAAGCATGGAAAGACAGTTTGTAAAATGTTTTTGGCGGAAATCATGGAAGTACGGCTTTGTAAAACATTTTGCTTTGAAGAAAAGGTGTGGAAGCGCAGATTTGGAAAACATTTTCATTGTGAAGAAGAGTGTGGAAATGTAGTTTGTAAATATTTTCGTTGTTTTGGTAAATAGGTAAAGAAAGTTTGGGAAAGTGCTTTTATTTTGGTTTGGAAGTACGAAAATACTGTTTTGTAAAACTTTTGTTTTGGAGGAGGGTGTGGAAAACATTTTTTTTAGAAATTTTTTTTTTAGGTTTTTAGGTTTTTAAAGAAGAGTGGAAATAAAGCTGGAAACAAGTATGTTCAGAGTTGGGGAATGAAAGCTGATTAGCATGTTGTTTTGGATTTTGGTTTCTTTTAGGAAAGCAGGTAAACAAATGTGTATAAGGTGATGAAAACGAAAGCTGGTAAACAAATATTTTTTGATTTTGATTTTTTAAAAAAGGCTGTAAACAAATATGTAAAGGGTGTTGAAAGCTTACGCGGGGGGATAAGTACCTGGTTCTTTGATTCGTACTGCTTCCTTAAGTCGGCTTCGCTTGGTCGGCCGGCTGATGTCCGGTGGGGGTTCCCTATTCCCGAACTCTTCTTCCCTGAGTCTCTTCAAGGGCCTACCTTGATGGAGCAGTTTTCGTCGGTGGAGCCTGGCTGCCAACATGCGAGCACCTCTAGCCGGATGCGCATGGCACAGATGCTCCAATTCCGGGCCCGTGTCTCGTTAAAGCGTGCTTCTCCCCATATGGATACTACTTTCCTGCGGTACGGGAAGCGAAGACATTGGTGTCGGGTGGATGGGACGGCTTCAATGTTGTTGAGCCATGTCCTCCCACCAATCAGAGGGTGGGGTGATTAAATGTTCATTACCATGCAGTTGACGATGGTGGAGACCGGGCCGATCTTTAGTGGGAGCGTGACCAGTCCGCAAGCGTTCTTGCGCATGCTGTCGAAGGCATAAATGTATTCGTCCGAGGGCTCCAATCTGGGAACCCGGCCTTCTAGCTTCTGGTAGGCGGAATTTGTAAGAATGTTAGTTTCTGCTCCCGTATCGATAAGAATGTGCCGGAATTCCCTCCCTCCGAGTATGGCAGTGATCGCGAGGGGTGCGGAGCGTGCTCCGGCTTTTGTGACTTCATGGGGGAGAAAGGTGATCGAGTTGGGCTCCGTAAGATCTGTTGGTGGATGCAGGGTCTTGGCTGTTTCTTCTGAGGGATAGTTATTGTCGTAAGGGGACCCAGGTGGACTACCACCTTCATCCTCGTTCCCCGGTCGCAGGGCTAGTGTGAACATATTATGTATCGCCCAGTTGTTCTCATTCTCGTATTGGAGGCACGCCTCTCCCCAGATTGTCACGATATGACTCAAGAAGGGCAGTCGAAGGCATTGGTGCCAGGGGGAATAGATAGCTTGGATGCTGTCTAACCATGGTCGCCCTAACATCAATGGGTACCTTGTGTCGATGTCGGCCACGAAGCAGGCTACTTCACAGATAAGAGGGCCGACGGATTGCTTGAATGTTCCGGGGCCGTGGAGAGTCTTCCTGGTATGGTTGAAAGCTTGAATAGTATGGTGGGCCGGTTGGACGGGAGGACAGCCTAGTCTGGGTATTTTTTGGTAGGTGGAGCACGTCATTATGTTCATTCCTGACCCTGGATCCACGAAGATGTTGTTTAGCCACAACATTTGCAGTCGTCTGTGGATGTGTAGGGGGTAGACTCGCAGTCTGGGATCCGGGAGGTCTTGGTCAGTGAACGAAATGGTCATTGGGCAGTGGGGGCCATCGACAGTGTCGGTACTCTTGGAGGACCCGTTGTCGTCCGAATGCAGATCATCCGACGTACATTCCCCTCCTTCGGGTCCTTCGCTAGCACCTTCGGGTACCGTTCACATTCGAATTTCTTCAGTTCTGGTTCTTTTCTAGAGTTCTTATCGTTCGGATGATCCAATTCACCAAATCAAACTTTTACCTGCTTTCTATCGGCGATATCCCCTCCTTGCTGAGTTTTCCCAAGCACGGGAACGGTAGGCATGAGAAAACTGACGCTGGGCTGCTCCGCGCACGATAGCTAAGAACCCCGACCGCGGGTTGGATCACTCACCATTTACTTTTCCCCGCCTTCCACCTGGATCATCCTTTCGGCTAAAAATTCTAAGTCAAGAGCTAGCCTCTGGCAGTCTAAATCAACTCCCCGAATAGTACTGTTCGTATCGGCATAACTTCTTGAAGGTCGGGCCGGCCAAAATAGGGGTCTCTTTCCTTATCATCGGTGGAAGTCTTTCCTGCTTCGCACAAAGACTTCGTCCGATGAGGGACAATTGTAGATACCCCAATTTTGACCGTCCAGAGAGACAGAAAATACTTCAAGTAACACACGGAAATATCCCACATTTGGACATCTAATTAGAGAACCAAAGTTCAGGGAGCCCTAAACCCTAACCCTGACCTAAACCCCAACCCTAGCCATGAACTAAACCTAAACACCAAACCCTGGCCCCAACCCAGAACCCCACCTAAGAAAAACCCTAAAACCCAAAAAACCTGAGTCCCTGGCAAGGGGCGGCTAGACCTAACTAGCCGCCCCATACCAGGCGGCTATTTAGAACTAGCCGCCCCCCTGGCCGACTTTGGACCAGTCCCCTGGATGGGACATAAAGCAGTATTAAATGCTGATCATTGCGGCGGGTCATGACGTTTAGCCGCTCAATCTTGGCCGGATCAACCAAAGTAACCGACCCAAGCCACCGCCTGTAAGAGATGGGACGTTTGGCAGGTTATGATAGGGGCGGCTACCAGGAAGTAGCCGCCCCATCCTGGGCGGCTAGTTAGGACTAGCCGCCCTTCACCTGGTCCTGACAGAAGAACCAGAGAATTAATGAGGGGTCTAATCGAAGCCAACCCACTCCATTACCCCCTGGATCTTCCCCTGCCTCTCTTTTACTATAAATAGAGGATGTCCCAAGCCTTTAAACAACAACCATTCAACACCAACATCCCACAATTTACAACACAATTCACATTCCCTTTCCCCACTAGAAATCCCAAGAGAGAGAGAGAGAGAGCCCCTTTTGTGAGAGAAATACCCATTTCCCTACATAAAATACCCTCTCATCCCACCCTCCAGAAACCCGGGCTAAACCTAGCTTAGCCCCTGTCCAAAACAAACACATTTCCTACCGAAGTTCTGGCCAAACCAGACCAGGCCCTGGACGGCTAAAACCTATTAGCCGCCCCTGACCAGACGGCTCAAACCCACTAGCTGCCCCCGCCCCCTATACACACCCCACTTACACCCCCTATATCCCAAGACTCCTTTAGTCAAGCCCCGGAAGCATAATAGGATTATCTATTTTTCACCTCTGTGTAACGGTATATCCGTGTCTCTTTGCGGAGACCCCACAAACTCCCCACGTAGGCGATCTAATCCAACCCAACCTTTTCCTGCTTTTTTTAGAAAAGCAGGTGGCGATCACACATACCCCCCTGAATCCTCTTGAGACGCTATCGGGCGCCTCGACCAGGAACGACACCCCTCACCCTTCCGAGAAGACGATCCGACCGAGCCCGCCAGGGCACGCATCCGATCTGAATCCCCGAAGAACCCACACACGCACGCGCACACCGCGCACCGCCGGGATCCTTTCCGACAGCACCGACACCACGCACATTCGGATCCCTTCCCGACGATACTGACAAATGTGGCGATCACGGTGGGACTTCCCTCGTGAAAAACAACAAAAGGTAATCCCCTTCTGCCCCCTTTTACAAGCTTGACTAGAATGCTATCAACCCTCTGGGAAGGTTAGAGTTTCCCACCCCTCGAATCAGTTCCTCCTCTAATTCGCATCACACCATCATTTACTGCTTTGTAAGCCGCACACTGCTGCGCAATCCTTTACTGCTTTGTAAGCCGCACACCGCTACGCAATCCTTTACTGCTTTGTAAGCCGCACACCGCTATGCAATCCTTTATCACTTTATTTACTGCTTTATATCTGCATTCGTTCCCCAAAATCATTTCACACAGATCATGGAATCCCGCATAGAGGAGGAGATACTAGAGGAAAGAACCCACCAAGAGGGTCACGCCACGCCATTCCTGACCCATCTAGAGGAAAAGATGGCCAGTCTAGGATACCAATCGGTAGAGGACATGTTTCATGACCTCGCCGACTACCGCCAGGTCAAAACCCTAAGACAGGTGGCCCCTGTCGAAACCCCTAAGGCCATTCCCAAGACCCCATTCACACCCAGTCACTCGGTCAAACCGATCGTCTTTTTGTTCACCCCCCTTTCCCCCGTGAATCCAATATTCCCAACCGTTTCCACCCCAAACCCGGGACCGCTAGGCAGCCCTCCCAGGGGAGAAACACTGGATGAAACCATCCAGAGAATCATATCTGAGACTGGTCCCTCAGCTCCCAAACACATGTCTCTACATAACCTGAGGCAAATCCCGTCAGTCCACCTACCGGAGGGATTCAAAATCCCCAAATTCCGCCGATATAACGGTCGTGGAGACCCAGACATTCATTTAACTGCCTTTTATCTAGACGCATGCCCGTTTCTGGATAATCAACCTCTGCTAGTCTTCCTCTTCCAGAAATCATTGGAAAGAGAAGCACTACAATGGTTCTCCACCCTCCCTGTAGATCACTTGTCAAATTTCTCGGCTGTAAGCGAGAAAGTCTTGGGACGCTACGGTTATCAGAGGATAGAACCCCCTCTATTTTGGATTTAACCGTAGAGAGAATGAGGCCTAGGGAGGAATTTGAGCAATACGTGTCTCGGTGGCGCACACTTGTCCACCGAACTGGCGTGCAACTCACAGAATGTCAAGAAATTGACATGATGTTACAGAGCCTGAGTCCAAAACTTCGTACGAGCCTTTCGTACAGAGACTGTACTACGTATCAGCTTCTAATTGACCGCCACAATAGGATTTCCTGTTGTGCAGCCCCAGTAGTCCAAACCCAGTCCCCACCTATCAACCATAGGGTTGGACAACCGCCTCGTAAGGCATAAACCCCCACGGTAGAGGGGATTATTACACAAGTATCGGCACTCTACCCGAACGGAGCACGAGTTCCTGATCGAGGAACGGCTCTGAGACAGTACACGTCCGGTTCATCCGGGTATGCGCCGCCTCAGCCAATCAACCAAAACTTCACTACTCGATCAGTACCCGTCCCCGTGCCGACACAACAAAACCCGGTAATCCAAAGTTCCCCAGTCCAAAGCCCTGTAATTTAAAGACAAGGCCAGCCTACGACCCCTTTTTATTCCAGCGTCTTAAGAAGTCAGAACCTAAGTCCTAGGCAGCCCTCCCAAAATACTTATAATGGGGTCTCCCCTCCGACATCCTATGATCTGAGATGAATGGGAAAGAGGGACTCTTACCCTCCACTCCCAGAAAGACTAACTAGGATTTTTAGGGTACTAATGGACACGAATAGTATCTCCCTCCCAACTGCTAAACCTCCACTCCCCGGAGCCAGCAGACTGCGTTACTGTCAATACCACCAACAACATCGTCATACCGTAGAACAATGCATTCTTTTTCAGGATTTTATTTATGATTTAAATGATGACAGGCGCCTTGATTGGGCCATGATCAAAAGCCACTTAAACCAGGGCAATTCTCGAGCCTCCAAGCCACTTGGCATTTTTACTGACCCATTGCCAGGTCACAACCAAGCATCCACATCTAGAGCCAACATGGTAAACATGGTAAGGAGAGGTAGACAACCATCACCACAACCAAGCGGTTCAGAAGATGTCACTGATGACAGTCTGTCTGAAGAATCTGAGGAGGAAGAGCAGAACGAGCCCTTCCAGCTGAACCTCGACAATCATGACCTTGCCATACTCTATGGCGAAGAAGAAGATGCAGTTCTCACCCTTCCCGCAGTCATCAACATCGAGTTCGACGAAAGTGGACTAGAAAACCCGGGAGGAGACGAAGAAGAAGAGCCATTTGAGGAGATCCCCGAAGGAGCTAGCGAAGGACCCGAAAGAGGGGAATGTACGTCGGATGATCTGCATCTGGACGACAACGGGTCTTCCAAGAGTACCGACACTGTCGACGGCCCCCGCCGCCCAATGACCATTTCGTTCACTGACCAAGACCTCCCGGATCCCAGAATGCGAGTCTACCCCCTACACATCCGCGGACGACATCAAATGTTGCGGCTAAACAATATCTTCGTGGATCCAGGGTCAGGAATGGACATAATGATGTGCTCCACCTACCAAAAGATACCCGGATTAGGCCGTCCTCCCGTCCAACCGGCCCACCATACTATTCAAGATTTCAACCATACCGGGAAGACTCTCCACGGCCCCGTAACATTCGAGTTGTCCGTCGGCCCTCTTATCTGTTAGTCTGCTTCGTGGCCGACATTGACACAAGGTACCTATTGATGTTGGGGTGACCATGGTTAGACAGCATCCAAGCTATCTGTTCCCCCTAGCACCAATGCCTTCGACTGCCCTTCTTGAGTCATATTCTGACAATCTGGGGAGAGGCGCGCCTCTAGTACGAGAACGAGAACAACTGGGCGATACATAATATGTTCACACTAGCCCTACGACCGGGGAACGAGGATGAAAGTGGTTGTCCGCCTGGGTCCCCTTACGACAACTACTATCCTTCAGAAGAAGCAACCAGGACCCTGCATCCACCAAGCGATCTTACGGAGCCCAACTCGATCACCTTCCTCCCCCATGAAGTCGCAAAAGCCGGAGCACGCTCCGCACCCCTCGCAATCACTGCCATACTCGGAGGGAGGGAATTCCGGCACATTCTCATCGACACGGGAGCAGAAACTAACGTTCTTACATACTTCCCTTCTAAAAACAAAACCGTTTTCCAAACTTTATCCCCATTCTCTTTCCAAAAGTATATCTATTCGCCAACACAGGCCCCTTTTCAAAAACGTAAGTATGCATTTGTCTTCACACTTTCAAATATATATATATATATATATATATATATATATATAATACAAACAAAAAAAGATTAAGAGCGGCAGACCATGCCCAGGCCTACCAAAGAAGGGTGGAAAGTGCATTTGAAAAGAAGGTAATAAAAAGAAAATTTGAAATCGGGGAGTTAGTACTTAAGCAAATCATGCCATCAAGACAGCCTCACCCAAGAAGAAAGTTGCAACCCACATGGGAGGGACCCTATGTGATCACCCATGCCTGTTCCGGGAATGCCTACCGCTTGGTAGATGCCGAAGGAGTCGAGGTTCCAAGTTCGTGGAATGCACTTTATCTAAAGAAATTTCATGCATGAATAGCTTTTAATACTTGAGAACTATTATTCTTCCATCTTGCGATTTCCAGCGTTTAGTACTTGATGATAGAATTATAAGACTCGCAAAGATAAACTCTTATCTATTTGAACACATCTCCGCCAAATCATGCCATTTCCTTCACACATGTATAACTGGACTAGATTCACCTGAAAGAAGAGAAATTGCCTACCCCGTAGACTGGGACAATTTAAAACCCCCAAAGCAAAACATCCCTTATTTCTACACCACTCATATTAACCCTAGGTCAAAATGAGGAGTTACCTAGACCTGGAATATGTCCCAAAACTGGCTCTGGCACTATACAAACACTTCTAGAGGGGAAGCAGGAAAAGAATCGGGATGAAAAATAGAAAAGCCCCCCCCCCCCTCAAATAAAAAAAAAATCAGGCAATAAGAGGCCAACAAAAGAAAAATAACACCCAAGTGAACGGGTTAAACTTTCTGTTTTAGCAGGCTTTCACGCCTTTACGCACGGTATACGCTAGACAACGGCTATACCAGTACAGGTCCAAACAACGGACTGTACTTTCCACCCAAAATAAAGAAGTGGTAAAAAGAAGAGAGCCAGAGGGACCTAGAAAGTAAGACATGCTAGACTGTGACAATTCTAAAATATTGCCCGAAAGGAAGATATTACTCTTACCCCATTCTGCCCCCCCCCCCCTTTTTATTTTTCGCAATGGGATTCAAAATTGAACCATGTCTGCCGGGAAAGGTGAAATTTCAACCAAAGGTTGATCATTTCTAGATTTACAACTACACACACTCACATGAGTTCGCTTAGAAACTTGCCTATCCAAGAGAATCTTATTTGACTTGACTACTGGTACACTCATGGATTTTTCAGCATGTTTAGAATAATACGATCAAGCATTTGAAAAACCACAAACCTAGAAAAATCGGCACCTAAGGCTCATACCTTTCAAATACAATCCAGGTAGGGGGCGGCCAGACCCAACTAGCCGCCTCCCTTTGGGCGGCTAGTTTACACTAGCCGCCCCTGCCCTTTGTCTTAGGTGAGCATGTCCCAGGCAGGGGGCGGCTAAACCTAACTAGCAGCCCCTCACTGGGTGGCTAGTTTACACTAGCCGCCCCTTGCCTGCATCCATTTCAGCTATGTCGGTCCATATCCAATCAACTCTTCAACACTTCTTTACCTATAAAGATCAATTCTTTCCAAAACCTGCATGTACACATTTCATACACATATTCATACACAAAACATGTATAGATACCATGCTAAAACAATTATATATCAAAACCCAACATCCATCCATGAATCAAACCTATAAAAGCCAACATTCACCTACACGTACATACGTATCCATAAAAAAAATCCATGCTAAACTACTCTAAACCATGCATACCGAACGAGAAATTAAATTGTCCCACCAAAACCATAAACATAGATTGTTCTTCTAAAACCTAAGAGAGTGAATAAAAAAGAATCTTTTCCACCGAGAGCTTCAAAACTCCGAAGTCTTGAGCTATACTTGACCAAAATAATCACCTGAGTCAAAAAGAAAAGAAGAAAAGCATGAATTCCTTGCATATATACCATTCTTCTACCTAAAACCAAGACACAAAGAAGCTATACCTCGGCGTATCGTCATCCGCTGGAGGCTGAGTGGGAGGAACATCCTGGCTTGGCTGAGAAGGGAGCGGTGGTTGATGAGAAGACTGAACCTCTGGAGCGTCAGGAGCGGCAGGAGTCTCTCGAACCGAAGATGCAGCCCTCGCGTATATCCCACGACTCCGAGACGCCGAAGGACGAGAAGCACGGCTAAAGGTGGCCCCAGTGGCCAAGGAAGCCGAGAGAGAATGGTCAGGCTCAAGCGGAAGAAGGTCAAGGTCTGCTTCGGTCATGGAGCCCCCTCTAACCAATTTCCCCCTCATAGTCGCCTCCTAGAGATGGACCTGCTGCATATCTCTGTCTCTCCACTCCAATCTCTGTCGGAGGTGACTCTCTGTCCCCCTGGCCCGATCCTCGGCTGCCCTCAACCTCTCCTCCAACTCCTGTGCCCCGGCCACCTAGAGAGAACGAACCAATTCCCCCATCCGGGAACGCCCGCTGAAGCCTCCAACTCTGACACCCTCATCTGGAGGGAGTCCCTCTCACGGCCTAGGGTAATGAAACCCTCCTCTCTCGAGGCCATCATGGACCTCAGCCGGTCCGTCTCCTCCTCATCTGGAGAAGCCCTACCCCCCGCCTGGCCCAGCTCCATCCATGTGGCCGTCAATTCACTCCGGGCCGCATCTAACTCTCTCGTCAGCTCGAGCTCTCGCTCAGAAACCATGGAAGGAGGTGGGGCGGAAGAAGAAGAAGCGCCATCAGCCCTCGCTCTCGACAGAGCATCCACCTGAGCCTCGAGGACCCGAACCTAGTCCTGCAAGCGTCTCTGTTGCATCCGCAACGCCTCTATCTGCCTGGCCCGCGCTTGGAGGTGCTCATTGGCGGTCTTAAGCCTCTTCTCCATCTCATTCAACTCAACCTACAAAAGGAAATACCATTCAGAAGATACTCAAGCAAGGGAGAACGAGGAAAGGAAAAAGGATTTTCAACTTACATAAGCGTCCGGGATCTCCACCTCCATCGTCCCGAGGATACCCGCATACTCCTGACGATACCAAGCTAGGTATTTGTCACTCGAAGTCACCTTAGGACGACGCTCCACCACGACGCCTCGGCTCATCCATCCTGTCACATACGTAACGTAATTCCTCGGGAGATTCGTGTCCTGAGGAATCCCAGCCACCAGAATCGAGGGGCGCCGCGGCAGAGGATCAGGCAACCACTGATGATACCCAAGCTGGCGGACGACCCGGCTGATCGCATGGAACACGACCTCATTGAAATGGATCAACCAGACATCTCACGCCAGAGCCTCGGGAACCTCCTCCGAGTAAGGCCTCAACGTCATCTAAAAAAACATCGAAAGATAGGAAGAGCGCTTAGTCAAAAGAAAACCAAATACAAGATAAGGAAATTCGAAGAAAAACTTATACCTCTTCCTCCGACAAGACACGGAAGGCCTCTCAGAATTGAGCGAGGTGTTGCAAGCGAGAAGACCCCCGGGGTTCCCATCTCATAGCCCAAGGGAGGGCATGATCAAACGGAGCCAAAGTCGGCTGATCAATGGCGAAATGCTCGTACCCGAAGATCTAGCAAAACAAGAGGGAAATTATCATGATCAAAGTGAGTTAAACTAAGGAAAAGATATTAACCACTTACACATACCTGAAGAAATGGCGCGAAGCCGCCAATGTTCTTTCCCCCGGCCCTCTTGACCTTCTTTGAGAGCTCCGCAAATAGATGGGCAAGCATCACCGCATATCGTCCCATGCCCTCCAGGTCCCTCATCAGCAGGAGAGAATGAGAAGAAACCTTGTCAGAGGCCGTCAAGAAGAGGACCCGGCCGAAAAAGTAAAGAAAGAACGCCCTCAACTCCCTCCGTGCCCTTTGTGGACACGCGGCCGCCTCTCTCGCCTCAATCATCGCCCGCCTCCTCTCAAAGCTAGCTGCAGCTTCGCCCTTCTGGCGCTCTGTAAAGGAACTGAGGCCGTATTGCCCCGAAAGCCTTCCCAAAGGGATCCGGTTCAGCGTCCTGTAGTCCGCAAGGGTGGCCACAATCACCGCCTCCCCCAAGACCGGAAGGTCGGTGATCCGATGGACGTCCTCGAGCGTCGGCATGACAGCGCCGGTAGGGAGAATGAACGTACAACTCTCCGGATCCCATCTATCCGCCAAGGCCTCCACATATGGGCGATGAACTTGGAATGGCTCGATCAAAAAGAAGGAGCGGGAGCCCGCCCCATCCACTAAGCCCCTCTCCACCTGCCCCAAGGCATTATACCACCGCTTCGTTCCATGCCAAAGGGCCCGGATGCGATTCGGCCGCTACAAAACAAACGAAAATGGGTTAGTCCAAAGCGATCGAGAGGTAAGGATCCAAGTCTAAATGAATTCATGCTTAGCACAATAAAACTCCTACACATTATAATCTTAAAAAAGGGCATGAAGTATGAGACTTCATCCGAAAATTTACTCTCCTTTATTTGCAAAACATACCTATAAGATCACATGCTTTACCCCCTTATCCCACCGTGGTCATTGCTCGTATGTTTCATTTTACCACATATCATGCTTATATACCTTCCCTAAAACACACCAAAACATATAGGAAGCACCTGAACCCGCGGAATGCATGCATACACTCCCTCATACTCTACCACGATCAAACACGTACGGAATCACATACACGTAGAAAAGTATCGCATGCAAGCATACTAGCTATATCATTTCACTCCCCTTTGTATGCATATAACAAACATGGATATATATATAGAAATTGCCCCCTCCCTATAAAAGCAAACCCATATCGGCATGCCTATGCGTCCCACCATGATTAACTTATACACAAGCATGCCTATTTTTAAACACACATATACAACCTGTTCATACCACGGCCCGTGTGGACCCAGGAGCGTCTACCTCGGCCTCGTCGGGATCGTCCATCCCGTCGTCGTCCTCCTCCTCATCCTCCTCGAACACGGCCTCCTCGGCCTCAGCCCCAACACCAACACCGGCCTCTGCAGCCCCGATGCCCATACCCTCGGCCTCCCCGGCCCCATCCCTAGCCTCTCCTATCCCCTCCACCCTCCCCACGCCGGAGATAAACTCCGCAAAAGCCCCCATAGCCCTACTTTCCTCCTCCTCAGCCCTGGCCTCTGTGGCCTCCCTATCCAGCATCCCAACGAGGGCATCCAACGATGCCCTCACATCCTCGGTAACCCCCTCAGCCCCGGCCCCCTCAATTGCACCCTCAGCCGATCCCCCGACCCCAAAGACCACCTCCTCGACCACCGCCGGTCAATCCCCACGCCGCCTCTTGCGTGTGTAGCCTATCATGCTACTCCCAACCTCCGGGGCAGTCCCCAAGGGCAAGTCTCCAACCTCACCCGCGCCGATATCCACCGGCGGCACCTCCGTCGTACCCATAGCCTCCCCCACGGCCTCGACCTCCGGCCTATTGCTCTCCGATGATGAAGAGCTCGGGCTACGCTCTCCACGAGCCACCCGTGGTCATTTTCCACTCAAAAAGATCGCCTTCGACCTCGTCATCTTCCTAGATTTGAAAAGAAAAGGAGAACCCAAACCTAGGGTTTCAAAATCAAGAGAAAGAGAGGATTGAGGTCGAAATGGAGGAAGAAAAGGCAAAGAAATCAGGGTTTTTGGGTTTGAAACCGAAGAAAAGAAGAAGAAGAGGGAGAGAAATCGTTTTTGAAAAGTGGGAAGAGAGAGGGTAACTTTTTCGGTTATAAGGGACCCAGTCCAGGGGCGGCTACTAGCGCGTAGCCGCCCCCTCTCGGGCGGCTAGTTACAACTAGCTGCCCCTCCCAGTTTTCCACTTTCACTTAAAACCCCATTCCAATCTCTTTTCAGCCCTAAATTTCAAGGTTTTCCATACCAAACAGCCATGTATTGGCTTATTTCCATACACTACTAGTTCAAACACGACTTTTCCGAAGTTTTGCCACACTTTCAGTACCGTTCAAATTTGAATTTCTTCAGTTCTGGTTCTTTTCCAGAGTTCTTATCCTTCGGATGATCCAATTCACCAAATCAAACTTTTACCTGCTTTCTGTCGGCGATATCCCCTCCTTGCTGAGTTTTCCCAAGCATGGGAACGGTAGGCACGAGGAAACTGACACTGTTCTGCTCCGCGCACGATAGCTAAGAACCCCGACCGCGGGTTGGATCACTCACCATTTACTTTTCCCCGCCTTCCACCTGGATCATCCTTTCGGATAAAAATTCTAAGTCAAGACCTAGCCTCTGACAGTCAAAATCAACTCCCCGAATAGTACTGTTCGTATCGGCATAACTTCTTGAAGGTCGGGCCGGCCAAAATAGGGGTCTCTTTCCTTATCATCGGTGGAAGTCTTTCCTGCTTCGCACAAAGACACCGTCCGATGAAGGACAATTGTAGATACCCCAATTTTGACCGTGCAGAGAAACAGAAAATACTTCAAGTAACACACGGAAATATCCCACATTTTGACATCTAAATAGAGAACCAAAGTTCAGGAAGCCCTAAACCCTAACCCTGACCTAAACCAAAAACCCGAACCCTAGCCCTGACCCAAACCAGAAACCCTAACCCTAACCCTGACCTAAACCCCAACCCTAGCCCTTGTCGGTGTAGAGAAAATCCGCGTGTGTGGGGTTTCTTCAGTGGGTTCGGATCGGATGCGTGCCCTGGCGGGCTCGGTTGGATCGTCTTCTCGGAAGGGGTGAGGGTGTGGTTCCTGGTTGAGGCGCCCGACAGCGGCTCAAGAGGATTCAAGGGGGTTTGTGATCGCCACCTGCTTTTTCTAAAAACAGGAAAGGGTTTGGGTTGGATTTGATCGCCTACGTGGGGAGTTTGTGGGGTCTCCGCTCTGAGACACGGATATACCGTACACAGAGGTGAAAAACAGGTAATCCTATTCTGCTCCCGGGCTTGACTAAAGGAGTTATGGGACAAAGGGGTGTGAGTATGGGGTGTGTATAGGGGGGCGGCTAGTTGGATCTGGCCGTCTGGTCAGGGGCGGCTAGTAGGGTTTAGCCGTCCCAGGTCTGGTTTGATTTGGGCAGGGTTTGGTAGGAAATGGGTTTGGTTTTGGGCAGAGGCTAAGCTAGGTTTAGCCCGGGCTTTTGGAGGGTGAGATGAGAGGGTATTTTATGTGGGGAATGGGTGTTTCTCTCACAAAAGGGCTCTCTCTCTCTCTCTCTTGGGATTTCTAGTGTGAAAAGGGAATGTGAATTGTGGGATGTTGGTGTGGAATGGTTGTTTGTGGATTTGTTGATTGATGATGTTATATTTGGGCTTGGGACCCCTCTATTTATAGTAAAAGAGGGGCAGGGAAATATCCCGAGGGTAATGGAGTGGGTTGGCTTTGATTGGACCTCTCATTAATGCTCTGGTTCTTCTGCCAGAGAACAGGTGAAGGGCGGCTAGTGCTAACTAGCCGCCCGGGATGGGGCGGCTACTTCCTGGTAGCCGCCCCTATCATGACCTGCCAAACGTCCCATCTCTGACAAGCGGTGGCTTGGGTCGGCTACTTGGTTTGATCCGGCCAAGAGAGGGCGGCTAAAGGTCATGACCCGCCGCAATGATCAGCATTTAATATTGCTTTATGTCCCATCCAGGGAACTGGTCCAAAGTCGGCCAGGGGGCGGTTAGGGGGGCGGCTAGTGTGAACTAGCCGCCCAGTGAGGGGCGGCTAGTTAGGGTTAGCCGCCCCTTTCTAGGGACTTAGGTTTTTTAGGGTTTTGGTTTTGTTTTAGGTCTGGGTTAGGGTTTGGCTTAGGTTTAGGGTTTGGGCGAGGGTTTGGTTTTAGGTTAGGGTTTTGGGCTAGGTTAAGGTTTAAGGTTCCGGTTTAGGTTTAGGTCAAGGCTGGGATTAGGGTTTAGGGCTAGGGTTTGGGGTTAGGTCAAGAGTTTGGGGTTAGGTCAAGGTTTAGGGTTCCGGTTTAGGTTTTAGGTCAAGGCTGGGATTAGGGTTTAGGGCTAGGTCAAGGCTAGGGTTAGGGTTTCTGGTTTACCGAACCTTCGGTTCTCTTATTTGTGTCCACTTGTGGGAGATTTCCGTGTGTTACTTGAAGTATTTCCGTCTCTCTGGACGGTCAAAATTGGGGTATCTACAATTGTCCCTCATCGGACGGAGTCTTTGTGCGAAGCAGGAAAGACTTCGACCGATGATAAGGAAAGAGACCCCTATTTTGGCCGGCCCGACCTTCAAGAAGTTATGCCAACACGAGCAGTACTTTTCGGGGAGTTGATTTAGGCTGTCAGAGGCTAGGTCTTGACTTAGAATTTTTATCTGAGAAGATGATCCAGGTGGAAGGCGGGAAAAGTAAATGGTGAGTGATCCAACCCGCGGTCGGGGTTCTTAGCTATCGTGCACGGAGCAGCCCAGCGTCAGTTTCCTCGTGCCTACCGTTCCCGTGTTTGGGAAAACTCAGCAAAGAGGGGATATCGCCGACAGAAAGCAAGTAAAAGATTGATTTGGGTGAATTGGATCATCCGAGGGATAAGAACTCTAGAAAAGAACCAGAACTGAAGAAATTTGAATCTGAATGGTACTGAATGTGTTGCAAAACTTCGGGAGAGTCGTGTTTGATCAAGTAATGTCTGGGAAATAAGCCAATACATGGCTGTTTTGGTATGGAGAACCTTGAATTTTAGGGCTGAAAAGATTGGAAGGGGGTTTTTTAAGCAAAAGAGAAAAACTGGGAGGGGCGGCTAGTTGTAACTAGCCGCCCGAGAGGGGGCGGCTACTCGCGGGTAGCCGCCCCTCGACTGGGTCCCTTATAACCGAAAAGACCCTCTCTCTCCCCATATGTTTTTAAAACGGTTTCTCTTCCCTCTTCTCTTCTTTCCTTCGGTTTCAAACTCGAAAACCCTGATTTCTTTGCCTTTCTTTCCTCTATTTCGACCTCAATCTTTCTCTTTCCCTTGATTTCGAAACCCTAGTTTGGGTTCTCCTTTTTCTTTTTCCAAACCGAGGAGATGACGAGGTCGAAGGCGATCGCTTCAAGGGGGAAACGACCACGGGTGGCTCGTGGAGAGCGTAGCCCGAGCTCTTCATCATCGGAGAGCGATAGGCCGGAGGTCGAGGCCGTGGGGGAGGGTATGGGTACAACGGAGGTGCCGCCGGTGGATATCGGCGTGGTGAGGTCGGGGATTTGCCTTCAGGGGCTGTCCCGGAGGTAGGGGGGAGTGTAATAGGCTATACACGCAAGAGGAGGCGTGGGGATCGACCGGTGGTGGCCGAGGAGGTGGTTCCGGGGGTTGGAGGATCGATTGAGGGTGCAACCGAGGGGGTAGGGGTCGAGGGAGTTAGTGAGGAGGTGAGGGCGTCGTTGGATGCCCTCGTCGGGATGTTGGATAGGGAGGCCACAGAGGCCAGGGCTGAGGAGGAGGAGAGTAGGGCTATGGGGGCCTTTGCGGAGTTTATCTCCGGCGTGGGGAGGGTGGAGGGGATAGGAGAGGCTAGGGACGGGGCCGGGGAGGCCGAGGGTATGGGCGCTGGGGCCGCTGAGGCCGGTGTGGGTGTTGGGGTTGAGGCCGAGGAGGCCGTGTTTGAGGAGGATGAGGAGGAGGATGACGACGGGATGGACGATCCCGACGAGGCCGAGGTGGACGCGCCTGGGTCCACACGGGCCGTGGTATGTTCCTAATCCTTTAGTCTTTGCTTTTTTTTGGTTATATGCATGTCTATTGGTGGTATGATGGTTTATATGTGTATTATACTCGTATATTTGTGTTTTAAATAGGCATGCTTGTGTATAAGTTTAATCACGGTGGGATGTGTAAGCATGCTGTCATGGGTTTTTTTTATAGGGATGGGGACAATATATATATATCCATGTTTGTTATATGCATACAAAGGAGAGAAATGATATAGCTAATATGCTTGCATGCGATACTTTTCTATGTGTATGTGATTTCGTACGTGTTTGATCATGGTAGAGCATGAGGGGGTGTATGCATGCGTTTCATGGGTTTGAGTTCCATATGGCTGTATTGCTTAGGTGTGTTTGATAGGCTTGATGTAAGAAAGTGTGTGAGTGGTGACCACGGTGGGATGTGTTTGATATTTGTCTAGCATGCGTGATCATATGAGGAGTGTAGTTTCTTACTTTCATTCTTTTAGTATGTGGGAGTTTTGATTTCGCTAAGCATGGTTTAAAACGATTTCGTAGATTTGGACTCTTACCTCTGCTCGTTTTTAAACTAACCCATGTTCCCTTCGCTTGTTTTGTAGAAGCCGAATCGTATCCGGGCTTTATGGCATGGGACGAAGAGATGGTACAATGCCCTGGGGCAGGAGGAGAGGAGCTTGGTGGATGGAGCGGGCTTCCGTTCCTTTTTCTTGATCGAGCCATTCCACGTCCACCGTCCATATGTGGAGGCCTTGGCGGAGAGATGGGATCCGGAGAGTTGCACGTTCATCCTCCCTACTGGCGCTGTCATGCCGACGCTCGAGGACGTCCATCGGATCACCGGCCTTCCGGTTCTGGGGGAGGCGGTGATCGCGGCCACCCTAGCTGACTACAGGGGGCTTTTCCGAGAGTTGATCGGGGAATGGGAGTTCGTGGAGCGGGAGCGGACGCTGAACCGGATCCCTTTAGGGCGGCTTTCGGGGCAGTACGGCCTCGGTTCCTTCACAGAGCGTCAGAAGGGCGAAGCTGCAGCTAGCTTCGAGAGGCGGCGGGCGATGATCGAGGCGAGAGAGGCGGCCGCGTGTCCACAGAGGGCACGGAGGGAGTTAAGAGCGTTCTTCCTCTACTTCTTTGGCCGGGTCCTTTTCTCGACGGCCTCTGATAAGGTCTCCTCTCATTCCCTTCTACTGATGCGGGACTTGGAGGGCATGGGGCGCTATGCTTGGGGAGCGGCGATGCTTGCCCACTTGTTTGCGGAGCTCTCGAAGAAAGTCAAGAGGGCTGGAGGAAAGAACCTTGGTGGCTTCGCACCATTCCTTCAGGTATGTGTAAGTGATGAGTGTCTTCTTCTTGGTTTAGCTTTACTTTGGTCATGATAAATTCCCTCTTGCTTTGTTAGATTTTCGGGTACGAGCACTTCGCCATTGATCGCCCGACTTTGGCTCCGTTCGATCATGCCCTCCCTTGGGCCATGAGATGGGAACCCCGGGGATCTTCCCGTTTGCATCGCCTCGCCCAATTCCGAGAGGCCTTCCGCGTCTTGTCGGAGGAAGAGGTATAAGTTTTCTTTGAATCCTTTTGGTTTGTACTTGGTTTTCTTTTGACTAAGCGCTCTTCCTATCTTTCGATGCTTTTTTAGATGACATGGAGGCCTTACTCGGAGGAGGTTCCTGAGGCCCTGGCGCGAGACATCTGGCTGATCTACTTCAATGAGGTCGTGTTCCATGCGATCAGCCGGGTCGTCCGTCAGCTTGGGTACCATCAGTGGGTGCCCGATCCTCTTCCGCGGCGCCCTTCGATTCCGGTGGCCGGGATTCCTCGGGATACGAATCTCCCGAGGAATTACGCGACGTACGTGGCGGGATGGATGGGTCGAGGCGTCTTGGTGGAGCGTCGTCCTGAGGTGACTTCGAGCGACGAATACCTAGCTTGGTATCGTCGGGAGTATGCGGATATCCTCGGGACGATGGAGGAGGAGATCCCGGACGCTTATGTAAGTTTAAAGAATCCCTTTTCTTTCCTCGTTTTTTGTTTGAACTCTTCTGAATGGTATTTCCTTTTGCAGGTTGAGTTGAATGAGATGGAGAAGAGGCTCAAGACTGCGACTGAGCACCTCCAAGCGCGGGCCAGGCAGATAGAGGCGTTGCGGGCACAGAGAGGACGCTTGCAGGACCAGGTCCGAGTCCTCGAGGCTCAGGTGGATGCTCTGTCGAGAGCGAGGGCCGATGGCGCTTCTTCTTCTTCCGTCCCTCCTCCTTCCATGGTGTCCGAGCGAGAGCTGGAGTTGACGAGGGAGTTGGATGTGGCCCGGAATGAGCTGACGGCCACAAGGATGGAGTTGGGCCAGGCGAGGGGCAGGGCTTCTCGGGCTGAGGAGGAGGTGGACCAGCTGAGGTCCATGATAGCCTCGAGGGAGGAGGGGTTCATTACCCTAGGCCGTGAGAGGGACTCCCTCCAGATGAGGGTGTCGGAGTTGGAGGCTTCGGCGGGCGTTCCTGGAGGTTTGATGGGGGACCTGGTTCGTTCTCTCCAGGCGGCCGGGGATAGGGACAGAGAGGCACTCAAGGCGTCGGAAGCGAGGGCGCGGGAGTTGGAGGAGAGGTTGAGGGCTGCCGAGGATCGGGCCAGAGGGACGGAGAGTCGTCTCCGACAGAGATTGGAGAGAAGAGACAGGGATATGCAGCAGGTTCGTCTCTGGGAGGCGACTATGAGGGGGAAATTGGTCGGAGGGGGCTCTATGACCGAGGCGGACCTTGATCTTCTTCCACTCGAGCCTGACCATTCTCTCTCGGCTTCCTTGGCTACCGGGGCCACTTTTAGCCGTGCATCTCGCCCTTCGGTGTCTCGGAGTCGTGGGATATATGCGAGGGCCGCGTCTTCGGTTCGAGAGACTCCTGCTGCTCCCGATGCTCCAGAGGTTCAGTCTTCTCCTCATCCGCCACTCCCTTCTCAGCCAAGTCAGGACGTTCCTCCTACTCAGCCTCCAGCGGATGATGATACGCCGAGGTATAGCTTTTGTGTCTTGGTTTTAAGTAGAAGAATAGTACATATGCGATGAATTCATGCTTTTCTTCTTTTGTTTTTGGTTTTAGGTGATATTTCGGTGAAGTATAGCTCAAGACTTCGGAGTTTGGAGCTCTTGGTGGACCTATCTCTTCTTTACTTTTTAGGTGTTTAGAAGACAATTTACGTTTATGGTCATGGTGGGACAATTTAATTTCTTGTTTGTATGCATGGTTTGGTATAGTTTAGCATGGATGGTTAATGTTTTTTAGAAAGCCTTCCTAATCTATAGGGATGTGTATGTGTGTGGATGAATGAACTTGGTGTTTATAGGTTTTGATTTATGGATGGATGTAGAATTCTAATATATAATCATTATAGCATGGTATCGGTACAGGTCTTGTGTATGAATGTGTGTCTAAAATGTGTGTATGCATGTTTGGGAAAGGAATGTTTTGACAGGTATTCAAAGGAGTTGAAGAGTTGATTGAGGCTGGGACTGACAGGGCAGATGGGGTAGCAGGTGAGGGGCGGCTAGTTGCGTTTAGCCGCCCAGTGAGGGGCGGCTACTTGCATTTAGCCGCCCCTTGCCTGGGTTTTTACCTGGACAAGAGGGCAGGGGGAGGGGCGGCTAGTATAAATTAGCCGTCTCCAGGGGGGCGGCTAGTCGGGTTTAGCCGCCCCCTGCCTGGGACAATTTTCTGGTTTTGCTTCTTGTCTGCTGCTGCTGAAAGTCCTCCTGAGTGCTTTATCCTTCGAGACCTATAAAAACATTCTTTCCATGGACCAAGTGTTAAATCCATCCAGATTGCGCCCCTGCACTGACTTCCGAGCCCTTCTTGCTTGAATGTCAAGGGCTACAATCCATCTTAAGGCGGAATGGAAATATAAATGCGAGAAAGTAAAAGTGCGGGAGACCAGGCTTTAGTGCGCAAGGAAGGGATTCCAAGTGCGTGAGTGAAGAAGAACTTATGTGTAGGAGTTGGGGACAATTTCTTCTCACGCATGTGCGGAAGGGCATGAGGTGAGTGGAGGCAATTTTAATATTTGTGGGGACAATACGTGGGGACAATTTTAATATGTGGGGACAATTTTCAAGAAAATCGGATGCCAAAGTGTTTTGGAAAAGGAAAATGCACGCTTATGCGTAAGTATATGTGGCATAAGGGGGTATTTTAGTTTTTCAATGACTTTTTAGGTGAGAGGGCAATGTTCTCGATTTCCATAAGTAAAAGATGCCATCAAGTCCCCGTGGAGGAGCCCTTGTGGTCACTCATGTCCAAACCAGGATTGTATTTAAGAGGTATAAGCCTTAGGCGTCGATTTTCCTAGGTTCATGGTTTTCAAATGCTTAATCGTATTATTCTAAACATGCTGAAAAATCCATGAGTGTACCAAGAGTCAAGTCAAACAAGCTTCCTTTGGATAGGCAAGTTTCTAAATGAATTCGCGTGAGTGTGTGTGTAGGTGTAAACCTGGACGTGATCTGCCTTCGGTCAAAATTTCGCTTTTCCTGGTGGACATAGCTCAATTTTGAACCCCCATTGCAAAAAAATAATAAAGAGGGGAGAGGGTGAATGGGGTAAGAGTAATATCTTCCTTTCGGGCAATATTTTAGAATTGTCCCAGTCTAGCATATGTCTTACTTCCTAGGTCCCTCTGGCTTTCTCCTTTTTACCACTTCTTTATTTTTGGGTGGAAAGGTACAGTCCGTTGTTTGGATCTGTACATGGTATAGCCGTTGTTTAGCGTATACCGTGCGTAAAGGCGTGAAAGCCTGCTAAATAGAGAGTTTAACCCGTTCACTTGGGTGTTTGGCCTCTCCTTGCCTATCTTTCTCTTTTTTTTTTTTTTTTGTTTTGTGTTTTGATTTGAGTTGAGGGGGGGGGCTCTTCTGTTTTTCACCCCGATTCTTTTCATGCTTCCCCTCTAGAAGTGTTTATATAGTACCAGAGCCAGTTTTTGGGACACATGCTAGGTCCGGGTAACTCCTCATTTTGACCTAGGGTTAATACGAGTGGGGCGAAAATAAGGGATATTTTGCTTTGGGGAGTTTTAAATTGTCCCAGTCTACGGGGTAGGCAATTTTTCTTCCATCAGGCAAATCTAGTCCAGTTATACGTGTGTGAAGGGAATGACATGATCTGGCGAAAACGTGTTCAAATAGATACGAGTTTATCTTTGAGAGTCTTATAATTCTATCATCAAGTACTAAACGCTGGAAATCGCAGGAAGGAAGAATAATAGTTCTTAAGTATTGAAAGTTTTTCATGCATGGAATTTCTTTAGATAAAGTGCATTCCACGAACCTGGAACCTCGACTCCTTCGGCATCTACCAGGCGGTAGGCATTCCCGGAATAGGCATGGGTGATCACATAGGGTCCCTCCCATGTGGGTTGCAGCTTTCCTCTCGGGTGAGGCTGTCTTGATGGCATGATTTGCTTAAGTACTAATTCCCCGATTTCGAATTTTCTTTTTATCACCTTCTTTTCAAATGCCCTTGCCACCCTTCTTTGGTAGGCCTGGGCATGGTCTGCCGCTCTTAATCTCTTCTCGTCCAGTAGTTCGAGGCGTAGTAAGAGTGCCTCCCTCTTTTCCTCAACTTGGAGATCTTCTTCTAGTACTATTCTTAAGGATGGGACGAGAATTTCGTAAGGTACTACTGCTTCGGTTCCAAATGTGAGTGAATAGGGGGTTTGACCAGTGGGCGTCCTAATGGAGGTTCGGTATGCCCAGAGGGCATCTACCAGTTTATCAGGCCAATCGGTAGCCTTGTGGGTTTCTACTGTTTTCTTTATAATTTTGAGTAAGGTTTTGTTGGTGGCCTCTGCTTGTCCGTTCCCCTGTGGGTAGTATGGCGTGGAATGATGGAGTTCTATATGGTGTCTATCGCATAGGTCTTGGAACTCTTGGGAGATGAACTGGGGGCCATTGTCAGTTATGATTACTTTGGGAGTGCCGAACCGTGCCAGGATGTGAGTGCGGACAAAACGAGATAGGGTAGAGCTTTTAATTACTACGTAGGACTCGGCCTCGGCCCATTTGGTAAAATATTCTGTGGCGGTGAGGATGAAGGCTTTTGGGTGGTGTTTTCTATGGTGTCCCGGAATGGTCCTATTATGTCTAATGCCCACATGGAGAAGGGCCATGGTGATGTCATGGGATGTAAAGAAGACGCTGGTGCGTGTATTTTGTTGGCATGGGTTTGACATTGGATACAACGCTTAACGTATTTGTTACAGTCCCCTTCGAGCGTGGGCCAATAGTAGCCCATTCTTAGTACTTTCTTTGCTAGCATCTGGGCGTTGACGTGTCCCCGCATACCCCAGAGTGAGCTTCTTCTACAATGGTGTATGCTTCTTCGTCGTCCAGGCATCTGAGCAGTTCTCCGTTGAAAGAGGCTCGGAAGAGTATACCCCCTCGGAGGCAGTATTTGATTGCTATCCTTTTAACTATTTTCTGGTCGTCGTTGGTAGCATAGCTTGGGAATGAAGCGTCTCTAAGGTAGTTTTTAATATCAAAGTACCATGGGTTTCCGTCGTCCATATTTCCTGGTTCAATAGTTAGGATTTCTGTGATACCAGTATTTTTGTGGGTCTGGTTCTTTTTTAGGAGATTTTGAATTTTAGGGTCTCTGAGTTCGGTGGCAGGTGTTTCCAGTCTCTGAATAGTGACTGTTTCAGATGTCCGAGATAAAGGGAAGGCGAGTGATGAGGCTAGGGAGGCTAGAGAATCGGCAAGAATATTGCCAGTCCGGGGTGTGAAAATGTGAGTGACCTCACGGAATTGTTTTAACAGGACTATGGCTAGTTCTCTGTATGGCTTCAGCTTTGGGTCTCTAGTCTGATATTTTTTAAGAGTTTGGCGGATCACTAAGAGGGAGTCTCCAATGATGTCTAAATTTTTAGCTCCTAAGGCTAGGGCTGCCTTCAAACCTGCTATCAGGGCCTCGTATTCAGCAATATTGTTGGTGGCTTTGAACGTAAGCTGAAATGCTTGTGGGATAATGACGCCTTCGGGAGAGATTAGTGCTATCCCTATTCCCTTTCCCTTTTGGTTGACTGCTCCGTCGAAGTATAGAGTCCAGGTCTCTCTACTTTTCTCTTCGATAAGCGCAAATATTTCTTCGTCCGGGAAGTCCGTCTTCACTGGTTCGTAGTTGGGGAGAGGTAGTTGAGCGAGGTGATCAGCGATGGCTTGCCCTTTGACGGATTTTTGAGTGGCGTACGAGACGTCAAACTCGTTTAACTGTACTTGCCATCGGGCTAAGCGTCCCGTCAATGTGGCTTTCTCGAATAAGAACCTTACTGGGTCCATTTTGGCAAAGTATTTGACTTTGTGGGCAAGAAAATAATGTCGCAGCTTTTGGGAAGCCCATACTAATGCTAGACAAGTTTTTCTGTAGGAGGGTAGGCTTTTTCGTACTCAATCAGGGTTTTACTTAGGTAGTAAATGGCCTTTTCTTTTCTTCCCATGTCGTCGTGTTGTGCAAGTACGGCACCAATGGCTTCTTTAGTTGCGGCTATATAGAGGAGTAGGGGGCGCCCGGGTACTGGGGCCGAAAGTACTGGGGGTTTAAGAAGGTACTCTTTTAAATTATCAAAGGCCTTTTGGCATTCACTATCCCAATTAAACCGGACTCCCCCTTTTAGTAGTTTGTAAAAGGGGCGACATCGTTCAGCATGTTGAGAAATAAATCTCCTAATAAACTGCAACCTTCCTATAAGCCCTCTTAATTCTTTTAGGTTCTTGGGTGGGGGCATTTGGGCAATGGCTTTTGCTTTGGTCGGGTCTATTTCTATCCCCCGTTTACTTACCATGAATCCCAAAAGTTTTCCCGAAGAGACACCGAAACGACATTTCTTTGGGTTCATTTTAAGTGAATATTCCCTGCATCTCTGCAGTACTTGCCTAAGTATTTCCGCGTGTCCTATTCGAGTTCTAGATTTAACCAAGATGTCATCCACATATACTTCTACTAGTTTGTGCATCATATCATGGAACATTGAGGTCATTGCCCTTTGATAGGTTGCCCCTGCATTTTTGAGCCCGAAAGGCATCACTATGTAGCAGTAGGTTCCCCAGGGTGTGGTAAAGGAGGTCTTTTCTTGGTCTTTTTCTGCCAGCCGGATCTGGTTGTATCCAGAAAAGCCATCCATGAATGAGAGCATCTCATATCCTGCAGTGTTGTCGACAAGGAGGTCGATGTGTGGGAGTGGGAAGTCATCTTTTGGGCATGCTCGGTTGAGGTCCCTGAAGTCGACGCATATTCGAATCTTTCCATCTTTTTTTGACACTGGAACGATATTTGCTATCCACTTTGGGTATAAGACTACCCGGATAAACTTAGCCTGGTGGAGTTTGTCCACCTCATCTTTGATTTTTAGAGCCACTTCGGGATGGAGGCGCCTTAGCTTTTGTTTGACTGGTTTTGCGTTTGGCTCTAAGATTAACTGATGTTCGACTAACGAAGTATCGAGCCCAGGCATGTCTTTGTAAGACCATGCAAAGACGTCTTTGTACTCGTGTAATATTTTAATTAGTCTCTCTCGTTCATCGTGATTTAGTTCTGCGCTAATCGAAATGATTTTGGGGTCAGTATTTGTCCCTAGGTTCAGCTCTTCTATCTTCTCATCTGCTTCCTCTGTCTTTTCATCGAACCTTTGAAGGCTCTGCTTGAATTCCTTAGACAGGTCTTCTCTTTCCTTATTGTCCTCATCACAGATTTCGAAGACTCCTAGACCGTCATCTGGGTTTTCTATGTCGTCTAGGTCTGGTTCTTCTACTACCGCTATCGATTCAAATTTCTCTAAACCTAGTATGACCCTGCTATATCCTTCCAAGTTGCTAATGATCTGGTCAGGTACTTGGCTCCTAGTGGGTTTTACCGTTTTGGACGAGGCACTAGGGTTGGGGTTTTTGGTTTGACTGGCGAGACGCTGTAGTTTGTTCAGGAGATCAGAGTCGTCGCTGAAGGGGTGCCATGCTGGAGTGAAGTCATCTTTGTCGAACAGGGATCCTAGGGTTCTGGTTTCCATTTTTTTTTTTTTTTTTTTTTTTTTTTTTTGAACAGAAAAGACACTTATTATTTACAACCTACTGGATTGGTGGAAGTGCTTCAGCCGACTTTCCTCCAGCAGCTGGCGCTCCTTTGTTGCGATGCTTGAGCACTGCGAGAAAAGGAGGCTGGGTCAGCTGGAGTTTTGTCGTCTGGTGGCGAGTGTGGATTTAGGTGTTTATCAGGGAGTGGGAACAGCCATTCTAGGGAGCCAGAGAGGTAGTCTAGCTCGCTTTCCTGGACAGGGTCTAGGGGGCATACGGTTTCTTCGGAGGGTTCTACGATTATTTCCCTCACGAAATGTTCGTACAACTTCCAATTATATTTTCCCTCCAATTTAGATTTGTGTTTGGGTGAGCCGATCCCCCTCTTGTCTAGCCATGCCGGGATGTCGATGGGGTCCAGGATCCCATTTTTGTGTCCCAGAGTTTCCCCAGGAAGGTAACCCATGGTCCCCATTATACGCCAGCCAGGATTTTCAAACCTAGGGTGGCTTGTCTTTGAGGTAACCGGGTAGTGTTCCGGGGATTTAGCCAATTGGCCGGGAAATCTAAGATGTGGACGGTGGTTTCCAAGGGTTTTGAGCTACTGGTTTTTATGGCGGTGGTTTCATTATCAGCGAACCTTGGCTTAGGTTCTCTGATCGCATCCCCTTGTACTTTGATTATCCGACCTCCCAAGGGAAATTTCAAGCACTGGTGCAGGGGAGAGGAGACTCCTTTTATGGATGCTAGCCATTTACGTCCTAGGATCATATTATAATCCGAATCCATTTCTAGGACATAAGCTTTTGTGTTAGTTTCCAGTGGCCCCACTTTTAATCGGAAGTCCTTGAAGCCTAGAACTGGACGAGCCGTTTTGTCATAGGCAAATATACGGGTGTCCGTTTCAAAGAGTGTGGTTATACACCCATCGATGTGCTCGAAGGTTTGTAATGACATGAGGTTTACTCCTGCCCCGGTGTCAATTAGAACTTTATCCACCGGGTGTCCTTCGAGGTTGATTGTTATACATAGGGTTGAGATGTTGACGACTTTATCATGGACTTCTTCCTTAGGTCTAAAGGTGATGACGGGCCCCAGTCCTGCGGTGGCTAGAGCTATTGGTATGCCTAGGGTAGAGATCTGTGGGTCGACTTGAGTTCTTTCTAGGAACGTTCTTAGAGCCTGCTGGTGGTGTTCCGAGGTTTCGATCAGCTCTAAAATGGAAATTTTCGCGGGGATTTTTCGGAGTTGGTCTAGGATGTCGATCCTATCCCCGGCGCGGGGCTCCTCAGTTTCGGTTTCAGGCAGGGGGTGTCTATAAGAGGGTACAGTGTTAAAGATTCTGCCTGCTCTGGTAGTATGATGGTTCAGTGCGTCAATGGTGGTTCGGGGGCTTTGCGTTATTGGGCGCAGGCTTTTGTTGCTTTGTAAGGGGAATATTGGTTGGTCTTTTTTGGGGGAAAAGAGTCTCGTGGGTTTGGGGAGAATAGGTGAGGGGGTTGGTAGGATGGGGGAAGAGGCTGGTAAGATTATGCCACCTGGAACGATTCTGGGTGACTCTTCACAGTCAGCGACTTTTATGGTGTAGATGCTTTCATAGCTCAGGTTTTCTGGTTCTGTCAAGGGAGCCTTCGTAGCTGACCTTGGGTTTTGGATTGTAGTTTCTACGGGGTTATGGGTTTCTGGGACCTTCTTGACTTCTAGTGGTCTTGTAAATGGGTTGTTGAGTCCCCTAATGGTGGCCCAGTCTAAGCGTCTTTCTTCGTCAAGGGTGTAGACAATGTCTTTAAACAAGGAGCATTGCTCGATGGTGTGGCCGTGATGCCGATGATACTGACAAAAACGGGTTGGGTCAGCACCGATAGGCGAAGGTCTAGCCGTGGGTAGGGAAATGCTATTGGCCTTTAATAAGGCTCTGAGGATGTTCCCTAGGGTTTCTGGGAGGGGGGAACGGCTATCTCTTCCGTTTGGCCATCTTGGGCCGTAGGAGGGGAAAGGTGTGGCCCTACCATGGGGGCCGTACGTGGGTTCTCTGAGGGCTATATCTTGCGTTCTTGGGGGATAGGATAAGAGGATCTCCTGTTTTGGTGCTGGTTATGGATTGAGGGGGTCTGAATTGGGGAATTATGGGTTGCGAGGTTTTGTCGTATTGGCACGGGGACGGGTACTGATCGAGGGGTAAAATGTTGATTTGCTTGCCGAGGCGGTGCATATCCGGATGATCCGGGCGTGTACTGTCTCGGAGCTGTTCCTCGGTCAGGAACTCGTGCTCCGTTCGGGTAGAGTGCCGATACTTGGTTAATGATCCCCTCTACCGTGGGGGTTTGCGCCTTACGAGGCGGTTGTCCAACCCTATGGCTGATAGGTGGGGACTGGGTTTGGACTGCTGGGGCTGCACAACGGGAAATCCTGTTGTGGCGGTCAATCAGAAGTTGATACGTAGTGCAGTCTCCGTACGAAAGGCTCGTACGGAGCTCTGGACTCAGGCTCTGTAACATCATGTCAATTTCTTGACATTCTGTGAGTTGCAGACCGGTTCGGTGGACAAGGGTGCGCCACCGAGACACGTATTGTTCGAATTCCTCCCTAGGCCTCATTCTCTCTACGGTTAGATCTGAGATAGAGGGGGTTCTAATCCTCTGGTAACCGTAGCGGCCCAAGAATTTCTCGCTTACAGCCGAGAAATTCGACAAGTGATCTACAGGGAGGGTGGAGAACCATTGTAGTGCTTCTCCTTCCAATGATTTCTGGAAGAGGAAGACTAGTAGAGGTTGATTATCTAGAAACGGGCGTGCGTCTAGATAAAAGGCAGTCAAATGAATGTCTGGGTCTCCACGACCGTTGTACCGGCGGAATTTGGGGACTTTGAATCCCTCCGGTAGGTGGACTGATGGGATTTGTCTCAGGTTATGTAGAGACATGTGTTTGGGGGCCGAGGGACCAGTCTCGGAGAGAATTCTCCGGATGGTATCGTCCAGTGTTTCTCCCGGGGAGGGCTGCCTAGCGGTCCCGGGTTTGGGGTGGTTTGGTAGGGGCCTGGGGTGGAAACAACTGGGAATTTTGGATTCGCGGGGGAAAGGGGGGTGAACGAAAAGACACTCGGGTTGACCGAGTGACTGGGTGTGAATGGGGTTTTGGGAATGGGTTTAGGGGTTTCGACAGGGGTCTCCTGTCTCGAGGTTTTGGCATGACGGTAGTCAACGAGGTCATGAAACATGTCCTCTACGTTTGATACCCTAGACTAGCCATCCTTTCCTCTAGATGGGTCAGGAACTGTGTGGCCTGACCCTCTTGGTGATTCCTTTCCTCTAATATCTCCTCTTCCATGTGGGATTCCATGACGTAGAGTGGGGGGATGAATGCAGGTTGAAAGCAGTAAATAAAGCAGTAAAGGATTGCGCAGCTGTGTGCGACTTACGAAAGCAGTAAAGGATTGCGCAGCTGTGTGCGACTTACGAAAGCAGTAAAGGATGTTATAATGCACAGTAGAAGAGGATTTAATTCAAGGAGTGAGAAACTCTAACCTTCCTAGAGGGTTGATAGCATTCTAGTCAAGCTTGTAAAAGGGGGCAGAAGAGGATTACCTTTTTGATGTTTTTCACGAGGGAGGTCCCACCGTGATCGCCAGAATTTGTCGGTGTCGAGAAAATCCGCGTGTGTGGGGTTTCTTCGGAGGGTTCGGATCGGATGCGTGCCCTGGCGGGCTCGGTTGGATCGTCTTCTCGGAAGGGGTGAGGGTGGGGTTCCTGGTTGAGGCGCCCGACAGCGGCTCAAGAGGATTCAAGGGGGTTTGTGATCGCCACCTGCTTTTTCTAAAAACAGGAAAGGGTTTGGGTTGGATTTGATCGCCTACGTGGGGAGTTTGTGGGGTCTCCGCTCTGAGACACGGATATACCGTACACAGAGGTGAAAAACAGGTAATCCTATTCTGCAACCGGGCTTGACTAAAGGAGTTATGGGACAAAGGGGTGTGAGTATGGGGTGTGTATAGGGGGGCGGCTAGTTGGATCTGGCCGTCTGGTCAGGGGCGGCTACTAGGGTTTAGCCGTCCCAGGTCTGGTTTGATTTGGGCAGAGGTTTGGTAGGAAATGAGTTTGGTTTTGGGCAGAGGCTAAGCTAGGTTTAGCCCGGGCTTTTGGAGGGTGAGATGAGAGGGTATTTTATGTGGGGAATGGGTGTTTCTCTCACAAAAGGGGTCTCTCTCTCTCTCTCTTGGGATTTCTAGTGTGAAAAGGGAATGTGAATTGTGGGATGTTGGTGTGGAATGGTTGTTTGTGGATTTGTTGATGTTGTGGATGATGTTATATTTGGGCTTGGGACCCCTCTATTTATAGTAAAAGAGGGGCAGGGAAATATCCCGAGGGTAATGGAGTGGGTTGGCTTTGATTGGACCTCTCATTAATGCTCTAGTTCTTCTGCCAGAGAACAGGTGAAGGGCGGCTAGTGCTAACTAGCCGCCCGGGATAAGTAGCCGCCCCTATCATGACCTGCCAAACGTCCCATCTCTGACAAGCGGTGGCTTGGGTCGGCTACTTGGTTTGATCCGGCCAAGAGAGGGCGGCTAAAGGTCATGACCCGCCGCAATGATCAGCATTTAATATTGCTTTATGTCCCATCCAGGGAACTGGTCCAAAGTCGGCCAGGGGGCGGTTAGGGGGGCGGCTAGTGTGAACTAGCCGCCCAGTGAGGGGCGGCTAGTTAGGGTTAGCCGCCCCTTTCTAGGGACTTAGGTTTTTTAGGGTTTTGGTTTTGTTTTAGGTCTGGGTTAGGGTTTGGCTTAGGTTTAGGGTTTGGGCGAGGGTTTGGTTTTAGGTTAGGGTTTTGGGCTAGGTTAAGGTTTAAGGTTCCGGTTTAGGTTTAGGTCAAGGCTGGGATTAGGGTTTAGGGCTAGGGTTTGGGGTTTGGCAAGAGTTTGGGGTTAGGTCAAGGTTTAGGGTTCCGGTTTAGGATTTAGGTCAAGGCTGGGATTAGGGTTTAGGGCTAGGTCAAGGCTAGGGTTAGGGTTTCTGGTTTACCGAACCTTCGGTTCTCTTATTTGTGTCCACTTGTGGGAGATTTCCGTGTGTTACTTGAAGTATTTCTGTCTCTCTGGACGGTCAAAATTGGGGTATCTACAGCCCTGACCTAAACCTAAACCCGAAACCCTGGCCCCAAACCAGAACCCCACCTAAGAAAAACCCTAAAACCCAAAAACCGTGAGTCCCTGGCAAGGGGCGGCTAGACCTAACTAGCCGCCCCATACCAGGCGGCTATTTAGAACTAGCCGCCCCCCTGGCTGATTTTGGACCAGTCCCCTGGATGGGACATAAAGCAGTATTAAATGCTGATCATTGCGGCGGGTCATGACATTTAGCCGCCCAATCTTGGCCGGATCAACCCAAGTAACCGACCCAAGCCACCACCTGTCAGAGATGGGACGTTTGGCAGGTTATGATAGAGGCAGCTACCAGGAAGTAGCCACCCCATCCTGGGCGGCTAGTTAGGACTAGCCGCCCTTCACCTAACTAGCCCGCCCTTCACCTGGTCCTGACAGAAGAACCAGAGAACTAATGAGGGGTCTAATCGAAGCCAACCCACTCCATTACCCCCTAGATCTTCCCCTACCTCTCTTTTACTATAAATAGAGGAGGTCCCAAGCCTTTAAACAACAACCATTCAACACCAACATCCCACAATTTACAACACAATTCACATTCCCTTTCCCAACTAGAAATCCCAAGAGAGAGAGAGAGAGCCCCTTTTGTGAGAGAAATACCCATTTCCCTACATAAAATACCCTCTCATCCCGCCCTCCAGAAACCAGGGCTAAACCTAGCTTAGCTCCTATCCAAAACCAAACCCATTTCCTACCGAAGTTCTGCCCAAACCAGACCAGGCCCTGGACGGATAAAACCTATTAGCCGCCCCTGACCAGACGGCTCAAACCCACCAGCCGCCCCCCCTATACACACTCCACTTACACCCCCTATGTCCCAAGACTCCTTTAGTCAAGCCCAGGAAGCAGAATAGGATTATCTGTATTACACCTCTGTGTACGGTATATCCGTGTCTCAGAGCGGAGACCCCACAAACTCCCCACGCGATCAAATCCAACCCAACCTTTTCCTGCTTTTTTTTTAGAAAAGCAGGTGGCAATCACACATACCCCCTGAATCCTCTTAAGACGCTACCGGGCGCCTCGACCAGGAACGACACCCCTCACCCTTCCGAGAAGACGATCCGACCGAGCCCGCCAGGGCACGCATCCGATCCGAATCCCCGAAGAACCCCCACACACGCACGCGCACACCGCGCACCACCGGGATCCTTTCCGACAGCTCCGACACACGCCACATCGGATCCCTTCCCGATGATACCGACAGGCACGGGGACGGGTACTGATCGAGTAGTGAAGTTTTGGTTGATTGGCCAAGGCGGCGCATATCCGGATGAACCAGACGTGTACTGTCTCAGAGCCGTTCCTCGATCAGGAACTCGTGCTCCGTTCGGGTAGACTGCCGATACTTGTGTAATAATCCCCTCTACCGTGGGAGTTTGTGCCTTACGAGGCGGTTGTCCAACCCAATGGCTAATAGGTGGGGACTGGGTTTGGACTACTGGGGTTGCACAACGGGAAATCCTGTTGTGGCGGTCAATTAGAAGCTGATACGTAGTACAGTCTCCGTACGAAAGGCTCGTACGAAGCTCTGGACTTAGGCTCTGTAACATCATGTCAATTTCTTGACATTCTGTGAGTTGCAGGCCGGTTCGGTGGATAAGCGTGGGCCATCGAGACACGTATTGTCCAAATTCCTCCCTAGGCCCCATTCTCTCCACGGTTCTAATCCTCTGGTAACCATAGAGGCCCAAGAATTTCTCGCTTACAGCCGAGAAATTCAACAAGTGATCTACAGGGAGGGTGGAGAACCGTTGTAGTGCTTCTCCTTCCAATGATTTCTAGAAGAGGAAGACTGGCAGAGGTTGATTATCTAGAAACGGGCGCGCATCTAGATAAAAGGCAGTTAAATGAATGTCTGGGTCTCCACGACCGTTATACCGGTGGAATTTGGGGATTTTGAATCCCTCCGGTAGGTGGACTGACGGGATTTGTCTCAGGTAATGTAGAGACATGTGCTTGGGGGCTGAGGGACCAGTCTGGGAGAGGATTCTCCAGATGGTTGCATCCAGTGTTTCTCCCCTGGGAGGGCTGCCTAGCGGTCCCGGGTTTGGGGTGGCCTGGTAAGGGCCTGGGGTGGAAACGGCTGGGAATATTGGATTTGCGGGGGAAAGGGGGGTGAACGAAAAGACGCTCGGGTTGACCGAGTGACTGGGTGTGAACGGGGTTTTGGGAACGGCCTTAGGGGTTTCGACAGGGGCCTCCAGTCTTAGGGTTTTGACCTGGCGGTGGTCGACGAGGTCATGAAACATGTCCTCTACGGATTGGTATCCTAGACTGGCATCTTTTCCTCTAAATGGGTCAGGAATTGCGTGGCCTGACCCTCTTGGTGGGTTCTTTCCTCTAATATCTCCTCCTCTATGTGGGATTCCATGATGCGTGTGAAATGATTTAAGGGAACGAATGCAGATATAAAGCAGTAAATAAAGCGGTAAAGGATTGCGCAACGGTATGCGGCTTACAAAGCAGTAAAGGATTGCGCAACGGTGTGCGGCTTACAAAGCAGTAAAGGATTGCACAGCGGTGTGCGGCTTACAAAGCAGTAAATGATGCTGTGATGTGAATTAGATGAGGAACTGATTCGAGGGGTGGGAAACTCTAACATTCCTAGAGGGTTGATAGCATTCTAGTCAAGCTTGTAAAAGGGGGCAGAAGAGGATTACTTTTTTTGTTTTTCACGAGGGACGTCCCACCGTTATCGCCAGATTTGTCGATGTCGTCGGGAAGGCCTCCGAGGGGGCTGTGTCTCGGTGCTGTCGGAAAGGATCCCGGCGGTGCGCGGGTGCGCGTGTGTGTGTGGGGGTTCTTCAGGGATTCGGATCGGATGCGTGCCCTGGCGAGCTCAGTCGGATCGTCTTCTCAGAAGGGTGAGGGGTGTCGGTCCTGGTTGAGTTGCCCGATAACGGCTCAAGAGGATTCCAGGGTTTGTGTGATCGCCACCTACTTTTTCTAAAAGCAGGAAAAGGGGTCGGGTTGGATTTGATCACCTACGTGGGGAGTTTGAGGGGTCTCCGCTCTGAGACACGGATATACCGTACACATAGGTGAAAAACAGGTAATCTTATTCGGCTTCCGGGGCTTGACTAAAGGAGTCTTGGGACATAGGGGTGCAAATGGGGTGTGTATAGGGGGGCGGCTAGTGGTATCAAGCCGTCTAGTTAGGGGCGGCTAATAGGGTTTAGCCGTCCGGGGCCAGGTCTGGTTTGGGCAGAACTTCGGTAGGAAATGAGTTTGGTTTTGGACAGAGGCTGAGCTAGGTTTAGCCCGGCTTTCTGGAGGGTGGAATGAGATGGTATTTTATGTAGGGAAATGGGTATTTCTCTCACAAAAGGGACGCTCTCTCTCTCTCTCTCTCTCTCTTGGGATTTCTAGTGGGGAATGTGAATTGTGGGTTGTGGATTGTTGATGTGAATTGGTTATTGTTTAAAGGCTTGGGACCTCCTCTATTTAGAGTAAAAGAGAGGCAGGGGAATGTCCAGGGCGTAATAGAGTGGCTTGGCTAATAGTGTGTGTGATTAGACCCTTCATTAATTCTCTGGTTCTTCTGTCAGGACCAGGTGAAGGGCGGCTAGTGCTAACTAGCCGCCCAGGATGGGGCGACTACTTCCTGGTACGCCCCTATCATAACCTGCCAAACGTCCCATCTCTGACAGGCGGTGGCTTGGGTCGGTTACTTGGGTTGATCCGGCCAAGTTAGGGCGGCTAAAGGTCATCACCCGCCGCAATGATCAGCATTTAATACTGCTTTATGTCCCATCCAAGGGACAGGTCCAAAGTCAGCCAGGGGGGCGGCTAGTGCTAACTAGCCGCCTAGTATGGGGCGGCTAGTTAGGTCTAGCCGCCCCTAGCCAGGGATTTAGGGTTTTTGGGTTTCTGGTTTTTAGCTTAGGGCTAGGTTTAGGGTTTTGGTGTTTAGGTTAGGGTTTGGGTTTAGGGTTTGGGTTTAGGGTTAGGGTTTCCGGTTAGGGCTTCCGGTTTCCCAAACTTCGGTTCTCTACTTGATGTCCAACTGTGGGATATTTCCGGGTGTTACTTGAAGTATTTCTGTCTCTATGGACGGTCAAAATTGGGGTATCTACAGCCACCTGCTTTTTCTAAAAGCAGGAAAATGTCAGGTTGGATTTGATCGCCTATGTGTGGAGTTTGTGGGGTCTCCGCTCTGAGACACGGATATACCGTACACAGAGGTGAAAAACGTAATCCTATTCTGCTTCCGGGGCTTGACTAACGGCGTCTTGGGACATAGCGGTGCAAATGGGGTGTGTAAAGGGGGCGGCTAGTGGGATCAAGCCATTTGGTCGGGGGTGACTAATAGGGTTTAGCCGTCCGAGGCCTGGTCTGGTTTGGGCAGAACTTTGGTAGGAAATGGGTTTGCTTTTGGACACGGGCTAAGCTAGGTTTAGCCCGGGTTTCTGGAGGGTGGAATGAGAGGGTATTTTATGTTGGGAAATGGGTATTTCTCTCACAAAAGGGGCTCTCTCTCTCTCTCTCTCTCTTGGGATTTCTAGTGGGAAAGGGAATGTGAATTATTGGTTGTGGATTGTTGATGTGAATTGGTGATGGATTGAAGGATTGGGACCTCTTCTATTTATAGTAAAAAAGAGGCAGGGGAATATCCAGGAGGTAAAAGAGTGGCTTGACTAATAGTGTGTGTGATTAGACCCCTCATTAATTCTCTGGTTCTTCTGTCATGACCAGGTGAAGGGAGGCTAGTGCTAACTAGCCGCCCAGGATGGGGCGGCTACTTCCTGGTAGCCGCCCCTACCATAACCTGCCAAACGTCCCATCTCTGACAGGCGGTGACTTGGGTCGGTTACTTGGGTTGATCCGGCCGAGATAGGGCGGCTAAAGGTCATCGCCCACCGCAATGATCAGCATTTAATACTGCTTTATGTCCCATCCAGGGGACTGGTCCAAAGTCGGCCAGGGGGCGGCTAGTGCTAACTAGCCGCTTGGTATGGGGTGGATAGTTAGGTCTAGCCGCCCCTAGCCAGGGATTTAGGGTTTTTGGGTTTCTGGTTTTCTGGTTTTAGGTTAGGGCTAGGGTTAGGGTTTTGGTTTAGGGTTTGGGTTTAGGTTAGGGTTTGGGTTTAGGGTTTGGGTTTAGGTTAGGGTCAGGGTTAGGGTTTTCCGTTTCCTGGTTTTAGGTTAGGGCTAGGGTTAGGGTTTTGGTTTAGGGTTTGGGTTTGGATTTGGGTTTAGGGTTAGGGTTAGGGTTAGGGTTTGGGTTTAGGTTAGGGTCAGGGTTAGGGTTTCCGATTTCCTGATCTTCGGTTCTCTACTTGATGTCCAACTGTGGGATATTTTCGGGTGTTACTTGAAGTATTTATCCCTTTCTGGACGGTCAAAATTGGGGTATCTACAGCGAGGTAGGTGCTGCGAAGACGGACATCCATATTCGTGATGTTGCATGCATCATGTTGGATAGGATTGTGTGTGTGTGTGTCTATATAAATATATTATTGCATGTCTTGGTGGCATTTTTATATATTTCCTCTCTTGATATATTACATGTCTGCGTGGACATTTTATGACTATTATATTTTGATTATAAATGTACTAACGGGACGCTATAGGTCCATTCACTGAGCGTGTTGTTGCTCACCCCTCATTTTCCCAACCTTTCAGATTAGTTGTTGGTGGTCGTCGATCTCATTAAGGCATTGGAGGTTGAAGCTCGTATAATGATTTTCGGAGCACTAGACTCCTGTAGAAGGTGTTGATCATTTCTTTGGCATGTAGAGGACCCATATATGATAGTATGGTGATATTTAGAATTTAGTTGATCCCGATGTATATACAGTAATTGAGGATTTGTTTTGGATTTTTTTTTGAAAAATTGATGAATAAAATATGGTGATGTATTGATGAATAAATATGGTGATAATATTATATATCTGGATAAAAAAAAGAACTCTGAGATTCGAGGAATTAAGGTTAACGCACTCGGAGTCCACGCTTCAAAACAGAGTCATCCACTACAACAAATTTGATTATTAGCTACGAACTTTTAGCTGCGAAAATAATTTCGTAGCTAAATGAGACTTTTACCTGCGAAAAATGATTTCGTAGGGAATAGTTTAACCCTTTCTCTACGAAATGATATCTCGTTGCGAAAGGTATAACTTTTCACTGCGAAATTATAATTTCGTAGCAAAAGAGATGACTTTTAGCTGCGAAATTAAATTTCATAGTAAATGATATGAATTTTTAACTACGAAAGTGTATTTCGTAGCAATAGATGTACTTTTTTGCTGCGAAATTGTATATCGTAGCTAAAAATTAACTTTTAGCTACGAAATTCATTTTCGTAGTAAAAAACGTGAGTTTTAGCTGCGAAATACTTGACGTTTGGCTGCGAAATTGAATTTTGTTGCAAAAGGTTTAGGGATTTTCGAAAGATTTAATTTGTAACAAAATCAAAATATAATCTACACTGCATCACTATCAGACTGAAATCATTTTTTTTCGTATCAAAACATATAACTTTTCACTGGAAAATTTAATTTCGTAGCGAAAATATGACTTTCAGTTGCGAAATAAATAAATTTTCACTGCGAAATTGAATTTCGTAGTATATTTTTAAAAGATTTAATTTGTTGTAAAATCAGAATATTATCTATAATGCATCACTATCATATCGGTTCGGGGGCGTTACACTTATGGTCACTCATGTCCACACCAGGATTGTATTTGAAATGTATAAGCCTTGGGTGTCATTTTTTTTTAGGTTCATGGTTTTCAAATGCTTGATCATATTATTCTAAACTCATGTAAGTGTGTGCAGTTGTAATCATAGAAAAGGTCTACTTTTGGTTGAAATTTTGCCTTTCCCAGCAGACATAGTCCAATTTAAAAACCCTTTTGAGAAAATAAAAGGTGAGGGGGGAATGGGGTAAGAGTAATATCTTCCTTTTGGGCAATATTCAAAATTGTCCCAGTCTAGCATATGTCTTACTTTCTAGGTCCCTCTGGCTTTCTTCTTTTTACCACTTCTTTATTTTGGGTGGAAAGTACAATCCACTTATTCAGATTTGTACTAGTATAGCCGTTGTTTAGCATATACCGTGTGTAAAGGCATGAAAACCTGCTAAAGTAGAGAGTTTAACCCGTTCACTTGGGTATTAATTTTCTTTTTTTGGCCTCTCATTGCCTGATATTTTTTTTATTTGATGGGGGGCTCTTCTGTTTTCGACCCCGATTCTTTTTGTGCTTCCCCTCTAGAAGTGTTTATATAGTGCCAGAGCCAGTTTTGGGACATATGCTAGGTCCAGGCAACTCCTCATCATGACCTTGGGTTAATACGAGTAGAGACGGAAATAAGGGAGGGATGCTTTGGGGTTTACAATTATCCCAGTCTACGGAGTAAGCAATATCTCTTCTATCAAGTGGACCGATTCTTAAGTCATACGTATGTGAAGGAAGTGGCATGATTGACGGATATTAATTTAAATAATTACAAGTTTATCTTTGAGAGTCTTATATTTCTATCATCAAGTGCTAAACGATGAAAATTACAGAAAGGAAGAATAATATTTCTCAAGTATTGAAAAATTTTACGCATGGAATTTCTTTAGATAAAGTGCATTCCACGAACCTGAAACCTCGACTCCCTCGGCGTCTACCAAGCGGTAGGCATTCCCGGAGTAGGCATGGGTGATCACATAGGGTCCTTCCTATGTGGGTTGCAGCTTTCCTCTTGGGTGGGGCTACCTTGATGGCATGATCTGCTTGAGTACTAACTTCCCGATTTTGAATTTCCTTTCTATTACTTTCTTTTTGAATGACCTTGCCACCCTTCTTTGGTAGGCCTGGGCGTGGTCTGCTGCTCTTAATCTTTTTTTGTCTTTTGTTTTATATATTTCTTTGAGAGCATGTAAACAGATATATACATATGGTTCTAAAAGGGGATGAGTTGGTAAATAAATCTTATGTTTTGAAGAAAGCATGGTAGTAAAGCTCGGAAAACATTTTTGTTTTGAAGAAGAATATGAAAATAAAGCTTGGAAAATTCTTTGGTTTGAAGTAAAACATGGAGAGAAAGCTTGTAGAATGTTATTTTTGTTTGACGGAAAACATGGAGAGAAAGCTTGTAGAATGTTTTTTTTTTTTTGAATGGAAAGGTGGAAGTAAAGCTGAAAATAAATATGTTCAGGGTTCGGGAATGAGAGCTGATTAGCACTTTTTTTTTTCTTCGTATTTTAGTTTCTTTAAAAAAGCATGTAAATAAATATGTACATGGATGATGAGAGCGAAGACTGGTAAATAAATGTTTTGATTTTTGATTTTAGGAAAGCTATAAATAAATATGTACATGATTAGACAAATGGGAGCTTACCTGGGGGGATCGGTTCCTGATTTGCAGATTGGTGCCGCTTCTTCGCGTCAGCTTATCTTTGATGGCCGACAGATGTCCGGTGGCGGTCCTTTGTGTCCGGATTCCTCTTCCCTGAGCCTCTTCAGGGGTCGCCCTTGTTGAAGCAGTTCTTCATCAGTGGAGCCTGGTTACCAACATGCGAGCACCACTAGTCGGATGCGCATGGCACAAACAGTCCAGTTTTAGACCCGTGTATCGTTGAAATGTGCTTCTCCCCAAATAGATATCACTCCTCCACGGTACGGGAAGCGAAGGCATTGGTGTCGGGTGGATGAAATGGCCTCAATGTTGTTGAGCCAGGTTCTTTCGACGATTAGGGGATGGGGTGATCGGATGTTCATTACCATGCAGTTGACGATGGTGGAGACCGGGCCATTTTTTAGTGGGAGCGTGACCAGTCCACAGGCGTTCTTGCACGTGCTGTCGAAGGCGTAGATAAATTCATCCGAGGGTTCCACACTAGGGACCCTGCCTTCTAGCTTCTAGTAGGCAGAATATGTGAGAACATTAGTTTACGCTCCTGTATCGATGAGAATATGCTTATATTCTCTTCCTTCGAGTATGACAGTGATTGCAAGGGATGGGGAGCGTGCTCCGGCTTTTGCGATTTCATGGGGGAGGAAGACAATCAGATTGAGCTCCATGTGATTGTTTGCTGAGTTCAGGGTCCCAACCGTCTCCTCTGAGGGGTAGTTGCTGTTATAGGGGGATCTAGGTGGGCTAACGCTTCTGTCTTTGGCTCTTGGGCGTAGGGTTAGTGTGAACATGTTGTGTAGTACCCAGTTGTTCTCGTTCTCGTACTGAAGGCGTGCCTCTCCCCAAATTGTTAGCACATGGCCCATGCATTGGTGTCGGGGGGAGCAGATGGCCTGGATGTTGTCCAACCATGGTCGCCCTAGCATCAAGGGGTACCTTGTGTCGATTTCGGCCACGAAGCATGTCACCTCGCAGATCAGGGGTCCGACAGTTAGCTCCAATGTCCCGAGGCCGCGGAGAGTCTTCCCGGTGTGATTGAAAGATAAAATAGTAGAGTGGGCCGGTTGGACGGGAGGGCGGCTTAGTCCGGGTATCTTCTAGTAGGTGGAGCATGTCATTATGTTCATCCCTGACCCTGGGTCAACGAAGATGTTGTTTAGCCACAACATCTGAAACCGTCCATGGATGTGTAGGGGGTAGACCCGCAGTCTGGAGTCTGGGAGGTCTTTATCGGTGAACGTTATGGTCATCGGGCGGCGGGGGCCGTCGACAGTGTCGGTGCTTTTGGAGGACCCATTGTCGTCTGGATGCAGATCATCCGACATACATTCCCCTCCCTTGGGTCCCTCGCTTGTTGTTGGTGGCTTTGATTGTCGTTAAAATCTCGTCTTCGCCAACAAAATATAAAACCCTTACTTATTATTGGTCGAAAGTGGAAGCAAGGGGTCGAATCCACAGGGAGGCTATTGAAGTAAACAAATAAAAGTAAAAAGGCATAAAGATTTAAAAATAAGGTTTTGAAGGGTTGATTTGAGAAAGCTAAAATAAAAATCTTAGGTTGAACAAATTATGAAGAAGACCACCGAGGATTGGAAATCCACCCCACGTGTATCGTGATAATTCTTCTTTTTTGCATTTAAGGAAAACAAACTATTTTAAAAGCAGTTCACTTCTACTCAATTTAAAAATAGGGTTTATAAAGCATCAATCGTATCCCATCTAAGTAGAACGATGGAAGATCTAAAAATACCCATAATCAAAAGAAATCTGAATTGAAAAAACTATATAAACATGAAGAACAAATCTGAAAACATCAATGCACAAAGAAAATAATCAATCACTCAAACGCATGGGGTGGAATCCTCTCCTTGATGGAAGGATTTTCTAGCCTACCATGGTTAATGAAATTCTAAAATAAAAATAAAAAGAATCCATGCAAATAAAATAAAGAGACACTTCTATTGAAATCACAATGTAATCTATGTCTATAATATCAAAGAAATTAAAAACAAAAGCTAAAACTAAAAACAAAAACTAAAAAAAAGAAAAAAGGACAAAAGCTTAAAATAAATTCCTTCTTGGCTGAATGAAGAGCTTCCTCCTTGGCTGAATTCCCTTCCTCCTCTCTCTTTGTAGTGCCCTTTTTATAGGGGTTTTGAGGGTTGAATTAGTTGTAAATGCTGATTTGCAAAATATGTTGAAAATATAATTGCAAAATATGTTGGAGATCTTGTTGATTTGTTGGAGATGTCAAAGCTAATTTGATTGAAGATTTTATTGATTTGGTGAATCAAATTTAGAAGCTATAATGAATCTTTGAATGCTAATTTCTTCTCCAATTTATAATCTGCCAAATTTAGATCATGCAAAATTTAAATACTGTCAAATTTAGATTTTTGAATTTTAAAATATGGCTTCATATAAAAAATATGATAATGAATTGTATAAATATTGTCAATTTGTGCAAAATATGCTTTGAATATAAATAATAGAAACTTCCCTAATATGCATGTATAAATGAATAATTACATATGAAAATGTTCCAAAACAACTCTTAAAAGCATATGAAAATATGTTCTTTTGAATATCTAAATACCCCCAAACCGCCTTTTTGCTAGTCCTCGAGCAAAACTAAAACAAAATCCTCACTCACTTTCGCAAGAATCGCGGTTACACTTAGCATGTGCAACAAGCCTTTAAACCCCTAGATCACCCCAAGTGAACGAGTTGTGTCTCGTGAGGGTTTGCAACGAATATACCCATAAAATTCTTTTTTTTTTAAATTCTAGGAAAAATGACATCTTAGGGAGCTTGATAAAAATCTACTAAAGTTGAGAACTCTATCCACAAGTTAGAAGTTTCCACTCATAATCAAGTCCTGAAGTGTGTGCGTAACCAACAAGGATGTAGCTTTCTTTTTTCAAGTAAAACTTAATTTTGATCACCTTCAGAATGGATTTCGCCTTGACTTCAAAAACTCACTGAATATTACACTCAACAAGGAAATCACTCAGAAGTTGGCGCATTTCTAAATTATATGTGGCAAGGAATCAAAATTCAAATAATCCACATATAAGATTTTATAGAAGGACGGACTATATCAAAGAAAAAGAAAATTAATTTGATCTCAAGAACGGAATATCAACAATTCAAGAACATTGGATTAAACACCACAAGTCTTCATCATCTATTCTCCGCATTTTAATCACATTACATTTAGGATCAAATAGGTCTTTTCAATAGGTTGTAAGGGGGGGGGGGTATAAGTAACCCAATTCATTTTATTCTTATATACCCAAATTGCATGGATGGATTAAAGCCTTATGTCACACAGAATCAGATCCATTACACCTTTATTGGACAAGCTCCATTTTTGGTACTAATTTAACACGGCAGAACATTCTTATCTCACTAGTATTTATGATATATCATCAAGTTTATGCTTTGTTTCTCATTTTCAAAAAAATAAAAAATAAAAATTCAAGATTAAAAAAAAAAGCCTCAAATTCCATATTCCTCTACTTAAAAAAAAGAAGGATTCTGACTTAGACAAGATGTTATACTTCTTGCTCTCAAATTCAATTAATTGGGTACTACTTATCAATGAAGAACATTAGTAAAGTAGTAGCTTCATTATCACTACTTCCCCCTTCTCTCCTTAACCCTATTTTTCATTTCCAATTCAATGTTGTTTTCATATCAATATTTGATATGATATGATGTCTTGTATATGTATTATATGTAACATATCTGTGTGTGTGATATGCGGATGCACATGTGAGGGCATGGGTCACAGTATAGGAAAGGCCCAGAGTCACTGAGGGGAACACAACCGACAGCAATGTTGAGGCTCCCATGCTACTGCTGTGCACCAGGTTGCAAGAATGACATAGACCACCCAAGATCAAAGCCATTGAAGGGCTTTAGAACCCTACAGACCCACTACAAGAGGAAGCATGGGATCAAGCCTTTCATGTGTAGGAAGTGTGGCAAAGCCTTCGCAGTGAGGGGGGACTGGAGGACCCATGAGAAGAACTGTGGGAAGCTCTGGTACTGTATCTGTGGCTCCGACTTTAAGCACAAGAGGTCACTCAAGGACAACATCAAGGCTTTTGGACACGGGCATGCCGCATATGGTGGCATCGACTGCTTCATCGACGAGGAGGACGATCCCTCAACAGAGATCGAACAAGACTGCGAGCCCTCGCAGTGATTGCAATGAGGTTGGATAGATAACTGGATAAGGTTCTTCAAAAATGCTTTGAGAATTTGTAAACTTTTCGATTAATATCAACTCCTTTTTTTCTCTTTTTTTTTCTTCTTTTCCTCTCTTTTTTTATTCCTTTTTTTTCTCTTTGTTTTTTTTTCTTTTCTCTAGAATCATGATAGTAATAACCCTTCCATGGAATTTCGTAGTAATTGATTGTTTTTTTTTCTTTTTTCTTTTTCTTTCCTTGTTCCCAAAGCAAAATTTAAGATTACACTCTATGTTGGAAAATAGGTTTATATGGCTCAAGGGGTTTGATTAGTGGATAAGTATAAGAATAGGTCGGCTGAATATGATAGATGGGTTATCAAAGATAGCCTAAATCATTTCCTAAGTTTCATATGGTTATTATATGCCTTGAAAAGATTTCAAAGGAGTTTCTAGTGTAGTAATCCAATTTTTATGGTGTTCATGAGTCTTTAATCAAAATAAGAATAAAGAGATCAAGCAAATGACATTTAAGCGAAAACAAAGAAATTTGAGTTAACTTGTAACTCGAAATTATGTAAAAAACCTCTAAGAATAGAATGGCTCAAATCTATCATGGGTTAAGTCTCCACTAATGATTCTTCTAGTTCTCTCCGTTAAATTTTACTTTTCCATTTAGGCTACATACATGTGGCTATAAGTGCTGAATTTTTTTTTTTCAAGACTTAAAATTTGTGAAAAATATTTTAGGCACAGGATAGTATTAACAACTAAAGTGAAAATTGATCTCGCAAGCCAAATGCATCCCGATGATTAAATTTTTCCCAAAATTTTATTTCTTTTTTTAATATTTTTATTTATGTTATTTATTTATTTATTTTTTTTTATTTTTTTTTTAAATATCACATCAAAATTTGTTGATTGCACCCCCAAACCTAAATCTAACATTGTCCTCAATGTGCATGACAACTACAAGATGATGCATGTGATGCTCAAAAATGAAAAGGACAACAGAAATAAGTAAAGAAGGTAGAGTCTGCATACCTTATCTGATGTGTATTCTTATAATTTATCCTGTGATAAAATAGCTTAGTGAATCCGCACAAAAACACATAAATGACAAATATGTACACAAATTCAAAGCATAATAATCGAAAAATGTCCTAACCCTAAGCCGAAAAATCTAATAGAATGTACAAAGTGATCAATCCTGATACACAGGATCTTCCAGAAGTGTGTCCTCAACTTCTGGGCTCGAGTACTCAAGGTATGGTTTCAAACGATGTTCATTGACCTGAAAAGTACTACCATCCTTGGCATTACGAATTTCAATCGCCCAATGGGGATGAACTTTCTCAACCGTGTATGGGCCAGTCCAGCGAGACTTCAATTTTTCAGGGAATAGATATAGTCTAGAATTGTACAAAAGGACCTTCTGACTGGAAAAAAATTCCTTACAAAGGATAATCTTATCATGCATGGTCTTTATGCAGTCCTTGTACCTTGCGGTAGAGTTATAAGCATCATTCCTAATCTCTTCTAACTCATCGAGTTACAGTTTCCTATGTTCCTCTGCCTTGTCGCGATCAAAATTGAGGCGTTTCATTGCCCAATATGCTTTGTGTTCTAATTTGAAAGGTAAATGGTAAGTTTTGCCATAAATAGGGATTTGGTCATTGAATGGTAGAGGGAAATGATTCTTAAACTCTAACTGGGGTGACTTGATACTTGATGACACTAGTTGAGATTCAAAAATGGACAATGATTCAAACTGAATGGCCCATTTGCTAGTATCCATGATTAGAGCGGAATCTAAAAGTGCATTCACTTCCCTAATTGGGCCTTCTTCATCAAAATATTTGCTAAAAGGGTCTAAATAACTCGACTCTTCCAAAGAGTTGTTGATCATATCATCAATCATGCAGACTTCTTCAAGATCATCAATATCAGGTGATTGGTTAATACTGTGAAAAACATTTAGTTGGACAGTCATGTTTTCAAAGGCTAGAGTCATTATACCATTCCTACATCTAATAACAGCATCTGAAGTGGCTAGAAATGGCCTGCCTAGGATCACAGGGATATGGCTCCCTGGGTTTTTCGCTGGTTCAGTTTCTAGGACTACAAAATCCACAGGGTAATAGAATTCTTTCACTTTGACAATCACATCCTCTACAATTCTCTTTGGATACTTCACAGTTCTATCTGCTAATGAAAGGGTAATGTCTATAGGTTTTAACTCCCCCAAACCTAACTCTTTGTACACAGAATAGGGTAGCAGATTCACACTGGCTCCTAAATCTAGGAGGGCTCTTTGGATGACAGTCTCTCCTACTTTGATCGCAATTGTGGGGCAACCAGGGTCCTTGTATTTTAGAGCAATTTACTGTTGAATGAAAGATGATGCTTGTGCAGCCATCACAGCATGCCTAGGAACACTGGTTCTCCTTTTCACCATGGTGAGGTTTTTCAGGAATTTTGTATAGGAGGGAATCTGTTTGATGGCATCTAAGAAAGGTATATTGATCTGGACATTCCTAAATACTTCCATGATATCATCAAAATGAGAATTTTTCTTGGGTTCTTGCAACCTAAGAGGATAAGGAGCTTTGGATTTGTAGACATCTACTGGTTTTGGTGCTATTTCTTGGGCTTCCTTTCCCTCCTCTTGGGTCTCATGTTCCTTTTCTTGGTTAGCATTCTTATGGACCGCAATTTCTTCACTTTTTTCCTTGGTGAGTTGGACCATCTTGTCAACTCACTTGCCATTTGTTAAGGTGGTAATGGCCTGGACTTCATGGGATGAGTTTTCATAAGAGTTAACCTGACATTGTTCCCTTAGGCTTTGACTTTGTTGTCTACTAGGATTAGGTACTGGTTGACTAGGTAATTCACCCTTCTTCCTATCCCCCAGAGAACTAGCTATTTGGCTTAGACTAATCTCAAGTTTTGCAATTGCTTGTGCATGGATTTGATTAGTCTGGGCTTGGGACATATTGATTTGCTGCTACTGATGGATGAATTCTTGTTGTTGCTTCATCATGTTAGCCATCATGGCTTCCAGATGTGAGGGTTTTTGAGGAGTGGGAGCAACATAAGGAGGAGGTGGAACCAATGGTTGGTTCAACTGAGGAGCTTGTGATGGGCCTGGCTTAGAAAATTTTCTTTGATACCCTGGTGGACCACCTTGATACTGGATAGGTTCATTCTATCTGTAAGAGAAGTTTGGATGAAACCTATTATCAGAATGGTAGACTGGGCCGAAAGAATTGGGAGTGGAATTTTTGAAGGCATTATATGAATTAATTGAGTTTGCCTGCTCAGCCTTGATGGTGGGCAAACTAGGGCACCCCTCTACTAGATGCTTTGAACTATCACATATGAGACATTTTGTGTGGTTCATGTTCCACATTCATTACGGAGTTTGGATCTCTCTAAGGGTTCTGGTTTGTTGTTATCGCAAAAGTATCGAACTTCTTGCTCACTTTGTTCACCCCATCCACTAAGTTGGTCATGAAATTTTTAAGATCTGGATTTGCCTTTATTTCATAGATTCCTAGTTTTCTAGATCCTCTGTCATCAATTTCATTTTTATAACTACTCCAATTCTGGGCATTCTCAGCTAAATCTACAAGGAACTCATAGGCTTCATCAGGGGTATGATCCATGAACTTACCCTTGTGCATGGACTCAATCATATTCCTATGTGTCTGAGGTAGTCCTTTATAGAAGAAGTGAACTAGTTGGACTTTGTCAAGCCCATGGTGTGGGCATTTGATTAACAAATCATGAAATTTTTCCCAAATTTGAGAGAGTTGTTCTTTACCATAGGATAAAATTTTGTCATGAATTTCTTAGAGAGTTGTTCTCATGTTGAAATTGAATTGGTGGAGAGGGAATACAGCCATGCAGCTACCTGATCTTCCAATGTCATGGGGAATAACCTCAATTTGACACCTTCCTCATCTAAGTTCTGATTTTTGAATGTTTGACAAATTGTCAAGAATTTGTTTAGATGGATATAGTGTTGCTCACTCTCGAACCCATGGAATTTTGGAAGCATATTGATGGTTGCCAGCCGAATTTCAAATTGGGTTGCAGTGGTGGCCAGCAAAACTATGCAGGTTGGTGGATCGGAAGATGAAGGAGCATATAGCTCATTCAAGGTTTCGGCACGTTCATCCATTGTGAAGAGTGATGACTAGTTAAGGACTCGTCTATGTAGATGAAAGGTTCTCTCAATCTCAGGGTCTAAAGGTATTAACTCTCCTCTATTGGATCTTCTACCGTGCACGCACCAAAAATAAAAATTCTTGAAGTTCTCCTAGATTAGACAGCTCCTAACAGGTTTGAAGAATACACCTAAGCCTCCAATTCGGTCCTATGAAACCAAATTGACCAGGTCAGCCTCCAGGTAATGGTGGAGTCACAATGGTCCCGCTTAAGTACCACCCTCCTAGTACACAAAGTGTCGCCCTTCGAGGGACAAGGCTTTCCTAGACATCAACATGATCAAAGAGCGCAATTGGTGAAGCTTTTAGTGGTCTCCGCCTTAATTTGCTCAAGAATCCTAAATGTCTAATTGATTTTATAGTGATTGGCTTGGGATACTTATGCAATGTTGGTGATTTTTTTTAATGAATTTTGCCTTTAAATTGATTTATGCAAATGAATACACTAAATGCACAAAGATTCAAGTAAGAGCTTTTTTTCGATGAAAACTTACATACGGAGTATGTTTTCTAAAAATTCAAAAATTTGAAGTGGAATTACATCAATGAGTCTTGAGCTTTATGTTCCACATCCTTCTTTCTTCTTCTTGCAAAAAAAATAAAAGAAAAAAAAATTTAGATTTTTTTTTTTAGAAAAGGAAAAACAATTGATACCTCAACTGTTAGGCCTGTGTCATTTAGAGTCCTAATTTAAATCGGAGTCGCTAATATTTTGATTTTTAGCTACCCATTGGGGTTTGAGGACTCTGATTGAAATATAACTGCATATTATGGGTCCTAATACCGTTTAGTACTGCCCATAAAATTTTCGTTTAATTTCGATAATGTTTTTGGAATTATGCAGGTTTGATATGGTATTCAGATTTGATTTTGTTAAAATCCAAGATGAAGAGGTAAAAATCCGATATTATCATGAGATGTTCAGTTTTGAGATAGCTTCCATATAGAAATGGAAGTGGTTCAACTAGATTCGTGTATCAAAAGTTATAGGTATTTTTCCTAGTATACTCCGAAGATGATAAATTCAGGCAGCAGCCCTGTAAGATGTTTAGCATAGATTTTGGAATAGCTGGAGAGGTTATTTGATCTAGTGTAAACATGAAAGTTGTAGATAATCTTCTTGGCTTTCCAATGGCGTTGGAATCATTAAATTCAGAGCTGCATTGAGGAAGTAATGGCCATTTAAGTGAAGGCTATCCAGAGTTTTTAGTCTGAGGACAGCTTGGTCATTCAGCCTGCCCTTGCCTATTTAATCCCCCAAATGTTATGACATGGGGTTCTTTCTCCCCTCTTTTGCTCTCTAGTCCAGCCCCCTTGTTCTGTGTTGTTTGGGTGGAGGAAGTGAAGTTGTTGGAGTGGATGGAGCACAAAAAGGAGTCCAAGAAGGTGAGTTTACATTTAGTATTTGTTGTTGTTGTTTCTCCTCCTTCCCCCACACCTCTAGCTGATCCCATGTCTTCCCCTCCCCTTTGGGTCAGCACCCCCCATGTGTTTGTGGAAATGCCACAATGGGTTGGAGAAGGAGAAGATGGTGGAGCAAGGAGAGGAAGTGATCAAGGTGAGTAGGGTGTTGTTGTTGTTGGTCTCCTCTATATCTCCTCCACCTCAAGCCCTCTCTTGGTTTCTCCCCTTATTTCCCCATTCACCTTTTGGTGCAGCCATGTAGAAGGGAACCAAAGAAGAGGTGGTGAAGCGGTGATGGCGGTCGAGGTAGTCACGGGCGTGCTTGCGAGCTCCCACACCTCCACCTTCCCTCCCCCTCTCTCTTTTGGTGAGTTATTCCCCTTCTTTGGATTAGTTTTTATGCATAATAGTGTGTTTCGGAGGTTGTGCATGTTGGGTAGATGTGTTGGGGTGTGTGTGGGGGTTTGGGGAAAGGTTTCGGTGCAATGGGTGCACATAGTCAGGCGCGCAGGCGGGAGGCGGGCACATGCGCATGCGTGCGAGAGCGCAATCGGGTGTGCGCGGGCGGGCGCACGAGTGCGCGCGTGTCTGCGCGCATCTGGGCGCGCTGAGGAGACCAACAATCGGGTGCGTGCGCGTGCGCGTGCGCGCGAGAGCGCAATCAGGTACGCGCAGGTGGGCACACGGCGTGCGCGCGTGGGGGTGCCCGGGGCTCCCCAGGGTGCGTGCGGGGCTGCCCGGGGTCCGGGTTGGGTGTACTGTGGGCCGGCACGTTTGGGTGCGTGTCCGGGGGGCTCGGGCTCGCGTGCGTGTGTGCATGCTTGCGTGCGTACGAGCACGTATGCGTGTATGTCTAAGCCTTAGGCATTCCTATTTGATTTTATGTGTTTGTTTATGGTTATACTCACCCCTTTTGATACCCTTACCTTGCAGACCTCGTCGGATGGGATGCGCAATGACTCGGGTATCGGTGAGTGGTTTGTTTCCAACCCTTCCAGGAGCGCTCGATGCACGCAGTCGTGTGGGGCTTTAATTGCACCCTAAATATGTTAGATATCATGCATGCTAGGTTGTATAGCTCGTATATTGTGTAGAACCCCTATTCTACCTTATACTTGCCTATGTATTGTATAGAATATAGCATGACTTAGGTAGTTTTGTTTGAGATACTGCCCCTATTTATCAAGCATGTTTAACTTGGGTTAATAACGGGGTGTATGCGTAATATTCCTCTGATTTAGGACTAGAGGGTGTGGTATGGTTGTTGCACCCATCTGTTGGGGCAAAACTATGACCAGCTCGAGAGAGGATGATACATTTCCTCTCTCTCACCCTCCCTCTTTTCGTGAGCTGAGTAAGTAGATGTAATTCCTACTTGACTTAGGCTTGCTTGGAATTATTGACATGCACCTGTTGTTGCGCAGATCGCGCTTAACCCTTCCCTTCTATGTGGGTGTTATCCAACGTATGTTAGGTTGTAACATGTGTGTTTGACTGGTTGATGCCATGTATGCATATTTAAGTAGGTCATCCTTGGGTATTAATTGCATAGCATGTATATGCTTATTGGGCCATGAGAATTCATGAGAATTCGTTGCGCTTAATCGGCATCTGATGACCGATGACGACGGATCCAAGAGGATCGTATCTGCGAGTGTCAATCGTATTTTCCCTTTATTGGATCCATGTAGGAACTTTCCGACGTCGAAAACGCTATCGTGGCACCGGGCTCCCATCCGTAGGTATTACTGATGCATCTAGAGAAGTATTGATCTTGGGAGTATGTCAGGTAGAGGCTACCTGGGGAAAGGGCTACCGGTGGACCAAGGGTGTAGGACAATCGACCTCATCCCAAAAGTCTTATGTCACCCTATTAGGGTGAGGGTGAGGGTGTTGGTGAGGGTGTGGTGGGCTCGAGTTGATACTTGAACCAGCAGCTTGAGTAGTTGGCTTTTCATAGGGTTCGCGCTGCGAACATGAAGTGGTTCCTTCCAATATCGTCGTATACCGTGGCCCCGACGTTGAAGCCGCCTGGTCAGAAGGCTCTCACTTGTAGGTACTGCCGATGCATTCGGTAGAGGTATTGATCATGGGAGCATACCAGGTAGAGATAGCATGACGGTGGGCCACCAAACGATATTGCGAGCGTGAATCGTTCTCCCCTTCACCAGATCCGTGTAGATGCTCCCTAGGTACAAGCCACCCTAGGTGGATCCCCACCTATAGGTACCATCGACACGCTCGACAGTGTGCTGACCGTGGCCAGCTCCAAGTAGAGGCTGCCCGGGAGAGCGCTACCGGGTGACGAATCATTCTCCCCTTCGCCGGATCCATGTGGATGCTTCCTAGGTACGAGCCACCCTGGGTGGACCCCCACCTGTAGGTACCATCGACGCGTTCGACAGTGTACTGACCGTGGCCGGCTCCAGGTAGAGGCTGCCTAGGAGAGCGCTACCGAATGACGAACGATGTAGAACAAGTTTTGTCCTTCAAGTCCCTAGGTACATCCCTGTGGGGGCTAGGGCGAGGGCGGGGTATTGTCGCACCGCCGTGTGACCTTGTTACCCGTTGGGTTCTATCCATGCCTTTCCTTGATAGGAGATTGCCTTAGTATCGAATTGTTTTGTTGGTGTTTGGTTTCTGACCACTCACTGAGCCTGTAGCTCACCCTCCCGTACTGTTTCTTTTACAAGGGCATTGTTGAGCGTGGAGCTGGAGCTTGCTTGTGGCGTGGTCTTGCGTGAGTGGAAGCGTCCTGTCCGGCGGATTGGCGAGTGCGAGGCTGTCAGCAGTCCTAGAGTCATGTGTATTTGAAATCATGCATGTGGCACTTGTTGTATTTTATTTGACTAGACTTGGCTCTCACAGGACAGTGATTGTGTATTTAGGTCTGTAATAATGTTTTTGATTTACAGACTTATTGACATTTTTATGCTTCCGCCTTTCATTTGAGTTATCAGTTATCATTGCTTGCTAGCCTTGTGTATTTTTTATTGGAGTCATTGTTGATCTCTTGTATGATAGCTGATACTTTATATATTTGCCACATCTCGGGGATGCCTGGGGTGTGATAAAAGTTGGTATCAGAGGCTGGTCCTGTCAGAGCCTAAGTCGAGTCATGTTGATGAGTCGTAGGATTGATATCCGAGTACTCTGGTTTTAGAAGATTTCTTAGGTTGCTGACATGCCTCCTCGCATCCGTCGACGTGGACGTGGCCACCCCTAGACTCCCCTTATGTTGTTAACTGGGTCGACTGATCTAGGTCAGTGTTGGGTTCATTGTTGTGGGACTAAGGCTTGGGAAGGAGTTTCCAGCCCGATTGTGTCGTATTGATGGAATTGTTGTGATTGTGGGTTTGGATTGCGTCTCAATTATGGAGCTTCGTTCCCGGACATCGGTATTGCTGGTAACCATGGAGTTCGCATGCAGCGCCAGTTCCAAGTTTTGAGGATGTGGTGTATTATTCATTAATGGGATGCCTTCTTCCGTTTCTCTGATCGGGATTAAGGGGTTCTTTCTCCCAGCCAAGGAATATCTTTGAAACATCTATTTGATGATTGCCTTTCCCTCTCACTCGAAAGGTGTTATAGCGAGTGGTGAAGCATACGATCGGGATTGAGTGCGTCCTTTTGCAGCTTGGTGGGCGATAGGTTATGGACTGGGGTTCCATAGTGACATCTGGAGTCGCTTTGATATATCATCGTGCATAGTAGCTGCCCAGTGTAGCAGAGTCCGGTGAGGCATTCCCAGGTACTACTCATGACGCGTGTTCGTGTGCCAATACGGTCAAGGTAGTGGACGTGGGAGGCTACCCGGTAGAGGTCAGAGTCTTGTGAGGTGCTCCCTGGGACTATACACGACGCTTGTTGATGTGTCCATATAGCAGAGATAGTGGACATGGGAGGCTAACAGGTAGAGGCCACACCGGGAGAGTGCTACTGGATGACGTCGAGAGCTTTGACTCCCCGTGATGAATCTACCCATTGAGTACGATGCTGGAGTTTCAACGGTTATAGTTGGGCGACCTGTTGGTGGCGGCATGTGAAGCACAGTTCGCGGTACTGTCGCGTTTTTCCCCCACATCGGTAGTAAATGATGAGACGCGACGCTAAGCGTTCGTGATGGGACTCAACCGCCATATCAAGTACATGATGGCGCATAGGCGTTGTCAGGAATCGATGACCTCCTGTTGCATGTCTTACGGATTAAGTGCGGTTGGGTGGCTTACCCGGCAGGTAAGGGTCATCATAAGCGCCAGCCATGCTCGAGGAGTAGAATTTGGACTTAATCGTCCCAGGAATTATTTTGATCTCCCTTTGGGGTTGAAGATCAAGTACCATTGCCGTGAATTGATGATCTGTTTTGACCAGCTCTAGGAGTCAGTGTCTTTCTATTGATCGATCTTCGCGCAGAGTACCCTATTTGGAGATCCGGGAGTTGGGCATTCCATAGATGGCCTTTCGTGACCGTTTCAGACACTACGAATTTTGAGTACTGCCGTCGGGGTTGACGAATGCGCCAGATGCCTACAAGGATCTCAAATATTTTATTGGGCCTCCGTGGGCTGTTCTGAGATAGCCTTCGTTAAGGTTGTTGGTCGGCCTGCCCTCAGGCGAAGTTGTGGATCGTCGCGTTGGAATGCGTTCGTCCATCGAGATTCCTCATTGGACGTGGGAGTGTGTTATCGTGTATTTCATGGTGGGCTCTCTAAAGTCATGTTCGGGTCACGACGCCATTTGGGTGATTATTGACCGATTGACTAAGTCCGCACTTTCCTCCATATCCAACTGACTGAGTCTCTGAACGCTTCGACGCGGGTTTGAGCCTTCGCGATTGTTTGTCTTCATGGCACTCCGGTCGGCGCTATTTGGGATCGAGACGTGTGTGTTACTTTGAAGTGCTTGCAAAACCTTTGGTAGGCTTTGGCGCGAGCCTTCATTTAAGTATAGCGTTTCATTGCTGACGGAAAGCCAGGTAAGAGGACGATTTAGACCTTGGAGGACATGCTAAGTGCCTGCATGCTTGACTTGGGGCAGTTGGGTGAGGCATCACCCTTTAGGGGTTTGCCTATGAGATGACTGCGGGCTGAAATTTAAAAGGCACTCTACGGGCGCAGTTTTATACCTCCCTTGTGTTGGGACGGTTGTGGTGCGCTAGTTGGAGGGGCCATAAGTTATTTAATTGACCTTGCGATGGCCGAGATGATACGTGCGTGCCTCTGCACCACCCAGAACCGTCAGAAGGGCTATGCAGGTCATCGTCGCCAGGTGCCTACCTTCGGGTTCGGTGACCATGTTTTTCATGAGGTGTTCCAGTTTAAGGGCATCCTCTGTTTGGACGTTCGGGGCGAGCTGGGTCGGCCTTCCATCGGACCGGTTTTCATCCTTGAGTGGATTAGGGGAGGTGGCTGTCATGAAGCCTTGCCCCCGTAGCTGACTCATGCCCATGACGTCACCCATGTCTCATAGCAGAGGCATTATGTCCACGATCCTGCTCATGTCATTCCGTTCGAGCCGCTCATCCTCGAGCAGGATTTGTCGTTCGTGGAGCAGTTGATCGAGACCATGGACCAATGTGAGAAGAGGCTCTGCACCAAGACCGTTTCTTCGGTTAAAGTGCGTGATAGCACCAGTTTGGTCTTCCCTTTGGGTTTCCTTCAATTTCAAGGACTAAATTTCCTAAGGGGGGGAGAATGTTAAGCCTGTGTCATTTAGAGTCCTAATTTCGATCGGAGTCGCTAAAATTTTAGTTTTTAGCTACCTGTTGAGGTTTGAGGACTCTGATTGAAATATAACTGCATATTATGGGTCTTGGTCCCGTTTGGTACTGCCCATAAAATTTTCGTTTAATTCCGATAACATTTTTGGAATTATGCAGTTTTGATATGGTATTCGGATTTGATTTTGTTAAAATCTAAGATGAAGAGGTACTGCCCATAAAATTTTCGTTTAATTCCGAATGCGCCAGATGCAGTTTTGATATGGTATTATCATGAGATGTTCAGTTTTGAGATAGCTTCCATATAGAAGTGGAATTGGATCAACTGGATTCGTGAATCAAAAGTTATGGGTATTTTCCGAGTATACCCCGAAGATGAGAAATCCAGGCAGCAGCCTATAAGCTGTTTAGCCTAGATTTTGGAATAGCTAGAGAAGTTATTTGATCTCGATATAATCATGTAAGTTGTAGATAATCTTCTTGGCTTTCCAAAGGCGTTAGAATCATGCAATTCGGAGCTGTATTGAGCAAGTTATGGCCATTTAAGTGAAGGCAGTCCAGATTTTTTAGTCTGAGGACAGCTTGGTCATTCAGCCCGCCCTTGCCTATTTAATCCCCCAAATGTTACGAACTGGGGTTCTTTCTCCCCTCTTTTGCTCTCTGGTCCAGCCCCCTTGTTGTGTGTTGTTTGGGTGTAGAAAGTGAAGGTGCTGGAGTGGATGGAGCACAAAAAGGAGTCCAAGAAGGTGAGTTTACATTTAGTATTTATTGTTGTTGTTTCTCCTCCTTCCCCCCTCCCCCCCTAGCTGATCCCATGTCTTCCCCTCCCCTTTGGGTCAGCACCCCCCATGTGTTTGTGGAAATTCCACAATGGGTTGGAGAAGGAGAAGATGGTGGAGCAAGGAGAGGAAGTGATCAAGGTGAGTAGGGTGTTGTTGTTGTTGGTCTCGTCTATATCTCCTCCACCTCAAGCCCTCTCTTGATTTCTCCCCTTATTTCCCCATTCACCTTTATGTGCAGCCATGTAGAAGGGAAGCAAAGAAGAGGTGGTAAAGCGGTGATGGCGGTCGAGGTAGTCACAGGCGTGCTTGCGAGCTCCCACACCTCCCCCTTCCCTCCCCCTCTTTCTTTTGGTGAGTTTTTCCCTTTCTTTGGATTGGTTTTTATCCATAATAGTGTGTTTGGGAGGTTGTGCATGTTGGGTAGATGTGTTAGGGTGTGTGTGGGGGTTTGGAGAAAGGTTTCGGTGCATTGGGCGCGCGCGCGGGTCTTTCCGCGCGCGTGCGCACACAGTCAGGCACACAGGCGGGCGCGTACACGTGCGCGCGAGAGCGCAATCGGGTGCACGCGATGGGCGCGCGTCTGGGCGCGCTACCCACGGCGCGCACGGGGATCCCCGGAGTGCGTGCGGGGCTGCCCGGGGTCCGCGTTGGGTGTGCTGTGGGATGGCATGTTTGGGTGCGTGTCCGGGGGGCTTGGGCTCACGTGCGTGCGTACATGCTTGCATGCGTACAAGCCCGTATGCGTGGATGTCTAAGCCTTAGGCATTCCTATTTGATTTTATGTGTTTGTTTATGGTTATACTCACCCCTTTTGATACCCTTACCTTGCAGACCTCGTCGGATGGGATGCGCGACGACTCGGGTATCGGTGAGTGGTTTATTTCCAACCCTTCCCGGAGTGCTCGATGCACGCAGTTTTGTCCTTCAAGTTCCTAGGTTCACCCATGTGGGGGATAGGGCGAGGGCGGGGTATAGTCGCACCACCGTGTGACCTTGTTACCCATTGGGTTTCTACCCATGCCTTTTCTTGATAGGAGATTGCCTTAGTATCGACTTGTTATGTTGGTGTTTAGTTTCTGGCCACTCACTGAGCTTGTAGCTCTCCCCTCACGTACTGTTTCTTTTACAGGGGCGTTGTTGAGCGTGGAGGTGGAGCTTCCTTGTGGCGTGGTCTTGCGTGCGTGGAAGCGTCCTATCCTGCGGATTGGCGAGTGCGAGGTTGTCAGCAGTCCTAGAGTCTTGTGTATTTGAAATCGTGCATGTGGCACTTGTTGTATTTTATTTGGCTAGACTTTGGCTTTCACAGGATAGTGATTGTGTATTCGGGTCTGTAATAATGTTTTTGATTTACAGACTTATTGACATTTTTATGTTTCCGCCTTTCATTTGAGTTATCAATTATCATTGCTTGCTAGCCTTGTGTATTGTTTATTGGAGTCATTGTTAACCTCTTGTATGATAGCTGATACTTTATATATTTACCACGTCTCGGGGACGCCTGGGGCGTGACATCAACCTTTACCGTTACTTACCTTGCCTGCCCGGCAACGGCGCCCATTTGTTGATTGCTTTGATTGTCGTTACAATCTCGTCTTCGCCAACAAAATATAAAACCCTTACTTATTATTAGTAGAAAGTGGAAGCAAGGGGTCGAATCCACCGGGAGGTTATTAATGTAAACAAATAAAAGTAAAAAGGCATGAAGATTTAAAAATAAGGTTTTGAAGGGTTGATATGAAAAAGCTAAAATAAAATCTTAGGTTGAACAAATTATGAAGAAGACTACCATGGATTGGAAATCCACCCCACGTGTATCGTGATAATTCTTCCTTTTTGCATTTAATGAAAATAAACTATTTTAAAAGTAGTTCACTTCTACTCAATTTAAAAATAGGGTTTATAAGGCATCAACCGTATCCTATCTAAGTAGAATGACAGAAGATCTAAAAATACCCACAATCAAAAGATATCTAAATTGAAAAAACTATATAAACATGAAGAACAAATCTAAAAACATCAATGCACAAAGAAAATAATCAATTACTCAAACGGATGGGGTGGAATCCTCTCCTTGATGGAAGGATTTTCTAGCCTACCATGGTTAATGAAATTCTAAAATAAAAATAAAAATAATCGACGCAAATAAAATAAAGAGACACTTCTATTGAAATCACAATGGAATCTATGTCTATATTATCAAAGAAATTAAAAACAAAAACTAAAACTAAAAATAAAAACTAAAAACAGAAAAGAAAGGACAAAAGCTGAAAATAAAAAAATTCCTTCTTGGCTGAATGAAGAGCTTCCTCCTTGGCTGAATTCCATTCCTCCTCTCTCTTTGTAGTGCCCTTTTTATAGGGGTTTTGAGGGTTGAATTAGTTGTAAATGCTGATTTGCTTGAGTTGTTAATGCTGATTTGCAAAATATGTTGAAAATATAATTGCAAAATATGTTAGAGATCATGTTGATTTGTTGGAGATGTCAAAGCTTATTTGATTGAAGATTTTATTGATTTGGTGAATCAAATTTAGAAGATTTGATGAATCTTTGATTGTTAATTTCTTCTCCAATTTATAATCTGCCAAATTTAGATCATGCAAAATTTAAATACTGCCAAATTTAGATTTCTGATTTTCAAAATATGGCTTCAAATGAAAAATATGATAATGCATATTAATTGTATAAATATTATCAATTTGTGCAAAATATGCTTTGAATATAAAGAATATAAACTTTCCTAATATGCATGTATAAATGAATGATTACATAGGAAAATGTTCCAAAACAACTCTTAAAAGCATATGAAAATATGTTCTTTTGGAATATCTAACACTTGCTCCTTCGGGGATCTCCTCAAAGGGCTCTTCTTCTTCGTCTTCTCCTGGGTTTTCTAGTCCGCTCTCGTCAGACTCAATGTTGTTGATCGCGGGCAGGGCGAGAACTGCGTGTTCTTCTTTACCATAGAGTATGGCGAGATCGTGGTTGTCAAGGTACAGTTGGAAGGGCTCGTCCTGCCCCTCCTCCTTGGATTCCTCGGACAGACTGTCATCATTGGCATCTTCCTAGCTGCTTGGTTGTGCCAATGGTTCCCTCCCTCGACTGACCATGTTTACTGCGTGGGCTCCAGACGTGAAAGCTTGGTTTTGACCTGACAATGGGTCAGTGAATATGCCAAGTGGCTTGGAGGCTTGAGAATTGCCTTGACTTAAGTGACTTTTGATCATAGCCCAGTCAAGGCGCCTATCATCATTCAAATCATAAACAAAGTCCTGAAAAATAATGCATTGTTCTACGGTGTGACCAAGCTGTTGGTGATATTGACAGTAACGCGCCATGCTGGCCCCGGGGAGTGGAGGCCTAGCGACCGGGAGGGAGATGCTATTAATGTCCATTAGCACCCTAAAAATCCTAGTTAATGTTTCTGGGAAGGGAGGGTAAGAATCCCTCTTTCCCACTCGCCTCTGAGTATAGGATATTGGAGGGGAAACTTCATTATAAGTACTTTATGTAGGTTTCCTAGGACTTAGGTTTTGGTTTCTCAAGAAAGTGGAGTAGAAAGGGGTCCTAGACTGGCCTTGTCTCGAAATTATGGGGCTTTGGACTAGGAAACTTTGGATTTCCAGGTTTTCTTGTAACGGCACGGGGGTGGGTACTGATCGAGTAGCAAAATTTTTGTTTGATTGCCGAGACGGGGCATATCCGGACGAATCGGGCGTGTACTGTCTCGGAGCCGTTCCTTGATCAGGAAGCCGTGCTCCGTTCAGGTAGTGCGCCAAAAATTATGTAATCCCTTCTACCATGGGGGTTTGTGCCTTACGTGGTGGTTGTCCAACCCTATGGCTGATAGGTGGGGACTGGGTTTGTCTTACTGGGGCTGCACAATGGGAAATCCTGTTGTTGCGGTAAATCAGAAGCTGATACTTAATACAGTCTCCGTACGAAAGGCTCATACGAAGCTCTGGACTCAGACTCTATAACATCATGTCAATTTCTTGACATTTTGTGAGTTGCAGGCCGGTCCGGTGGACAAGTGTGCACCATCGAGACACGTATTGTTCAAATTCCTCCCTAGGCCTCATTCTCTCTACGATTAAATCTGAAATAGTGGGGGTTCTGATCTTCTGGTAACCGTAGCGGCCTAAGAACTTCTCGTTTACAGCCAATAAGTTCAACAAGTGATCTACAGGGAGGGTGGAGAACCATTGCAGTGCTTCTCCTTCCAATGATTTCTGGAAGAGGAAGCCTAGCAGAGGTTAATTATCTAGGAACGGTCGGACGTCTAGATAAAAGGCTGTTAGATGAATGTCTGGGTCTCCACGATCGTTATACCGGTGGAATTTGGGGATTTTCAATCCCTCCGGTAAGTGGAGTGACGGGATTTGTCTCAGGTTATGTAGAGACATGTATTTGGGGGCTGAGGGACCAATCTCGGAGAGGATTCTCCGGATGGTTTCATCTAGCGTTTCTCCCCTGGGAGGGTTTCCTAGCGGTCCCGAGTTTGAGGTGGCCTGGTAAGGGCCTGGGGTAGAAACAGTCGGGAATATTGGATTCGCAGGGGAAAGGGGGTTGAATGAAAAGACGCTCGGATTGACCGAGCGACTGGGTGTGGACGGGGTTTTAGGAGTAGCCTGGGGGGTTTTGGCAGGGGTCTCCTGTCTCAAGGTCTTGATATGACGGTAGTCAGCGAGGTCATGAAATATGTCCTCTACCATTTGGTACCCTAGACTTGCCATCTTTTCCTCTAGACGGGTCAGGAGTTGTGTGGCTTGACCCTCTTGGGTGATTCTCTCCTCTAGTATCTTCTCCTCTAGATGGAATTCCATGATAAGTGTGGAACGATTTAAGGGAATGGATGCAGATATAAAGCAGTAAATAAAGCAGTAAAGGATTGCACAGCTGTGTGCGGCTTACGAAAGCAGTAAATGATTGTGCAGCTGTGTGTGGCTTACAAAGCAGTAAATGATTGGACAGCGGTGTGCGGCTTACAAAGCAGTAAAGGATTGCGCAGCGGTGTGCGGGTTACAAAGAAGTAAAGGATTGCGCAGCGGTGTACGGATTTCAAAGCAGTAAATGATGTAGTGATGCAAAATAGAGGAGGATCTGATTTGAGGGGTGGGAAACTCTAACCTTCCTAGATGGTTGATAGCACTCTAGTCAAGCTTGTAATAGGGAGGCAGAAGAGGATTACCATTTGTTGTTTTTTTTCAAGAGGGAGGTCCCACGATGATCACCAAACTTGTCAGTATATAAAACTGGGGGTTCTGCGAACTTGGTCCTGGTCCATCTCGCATCTGATCAGGTCACTGCCCTGAGAGTCGTTCCTAAGCCGCCTGACTGCTTCTCAGAAAAGACGGAGTTTTGTTGTGATCGCCACCTGCTTTCTTAAGAAGCAGGTAAAGTTGGTGTCGGATTTAATCGCCTCGCAGGGGGAGTTTGTGGGGTCTCCGCTCTGAGACACGGATATACCGTACACAGAGATGAAAAAAAGGGTAATCCTATTCTACTTCTGGCTTGGCCTAAGGTGTCTTGGGTCAAGTGGGATGTAGATGGGGGGCAGCTACTGGATTTGAGTCATCGGGTAGTGGGCGGCTAGTTTTGGTTAGCCGTCCAGGGCCTGGGTGAATTTGAGCAAAATTCGGGTAGGGAATGGGTTTGATTTGGACAGAGGTTAAGCTGGGTTTAACCTGGGTTTTGGATGGTGGATTGAGAGGGTGATTTTGTGTAGGGAATGGGTTTTTCTCTTACAAATAGGACTCTCTCTCTCTCTTTTTCTCTCTAGGGATTTCAAGTAGTGGGTGTGGGAATTGGAATTGAAGGTTGGGAGTTATGAAGGTGTGTGAATATGTTGATGATGTTAGAAAGGCTTGGGACCTCCTCTATTTATAATAAAAAAGAGGCAGGAGAATATCCAGGGGGTAATAGAATGGCTTGGTTAATAGTGTGTTTGATTAGACCCTTCATTAATTCCCTGGTTCTTCTGTCAGGGACCAGGTGAAGGGCGGCTAGTTGAAACTAGCCGCCCAAGATGGGGCGGCTACTTCCTGGTAGAACTAGCCGCCCAAGATGGGGCGGCTACTTCCTGGTAGCCACCCCCATCATGACATGCCAAACGTCCCATCTCTGACAAGCGGTGGCTCGAGTCGGTTATTTGGATTGAACCAGCCAAGATGGGGCGGCTAAAGATCACAACCCGCCACAATGATTAGCATTTAATGCTGCTTTATGTCCCACCTAGGGAAGCGGTTTGGGGTCGGCCTGGGGGCGGCTAGTGGAAACTAACCACCTGGTATGGGGCGGCTAGTTAGGGTTAGCCACCCCTTTCCAAGGTTTTGGGTTTCTAGGGTTTGTACCAGGTTTTTAGGATTTCTAGGGTTTGGACCAGGGTTTAGGATTTCTAGGGTTTGGACCAAGGTTTAGGGTTTCTAGGGTTTGGACCAGGGTTTAGGGTTTCCAGTTTTATGAGGTTTGTTTTCTATTTAATGCCCAAATGTGGGTTATTTTCAGGTGTTATTTAAAGTATTTTCATCTTTCTGGACGATCAAAATTGGGGTATCTACAATACCGTTGCGTATGCCAAAAGTATGATGTCATTACCTTACAAGGCTTGAGTACCGACCATTGATGAATTCATATTGTTGGGAATGTCCAGAGTATGATGCGACTACCATACAAAGCTCGAGTATCGACCATGGGTGATGTCGTATAGTTGGGAATGCCCAGAGTATGATGTCACTACCGTACGAGGCTTGAGTACCAACCATGGATGGCCACCAGGTTGAGGAATACCCGGGAGAGAACTACTGGATGAAGCAAGGTATCATAATGTACTATATCTCGATATGGGTAATCTTTGTAGTGTGGTGCTAGTCTGTGTTACTACTCATTACTTTTAATGGATTAATTGTACCCCAAGAGTCCCAGCAGTTTTCCCCTCCGGGGTGAGGGTGATGTGTGGTCACGTCTCTACGTGACACTTATATCTGTTGGTATTCTTCCATCCATGTCTTTCCCTGGAAGGAAAATGTGATAGTGTTATATTATTATTCTTGAGCTTGGATTCTTGCCACTCACTGAGCTTGTAGCTCACCCCTAGTGTGTGTTTTTTCACAAGGGACTCAGTGGAGCATGGAGTTGGAGTATTCCTGTGTCGTGGTTCGTGCGTGGAGCGTCCCGTCTTTCGTTTAGCAAGTGTGAGGCTGTCGGTGATCCTTTATTATGTATGTATTGGCAATCGTGCGTGTCACACATGTGGTTGTATTTGGATTAGACTTGGGCTCTCACAGGATAGTGATTGTTTTTTTGAGTCTATAATAATATTTTTTTATTAGCTATCTCTTCCCTACTGCCTTGTTATTTATGGGATCCTTGTTGATTATTGTTTCATTTTTAATTGGGGTCATTGTTGATATCTTGTGTATGAGTTCTGGTATTGTAGGATTGTTACAGTCCCGAGGAGGGCCGCTCCGAGGCGTAACAACGATCAATAATCCAAATTCTCAATTGATTATAATTATATCATTGTATGAAATAATAATTAAAATATATGTATAAATATTAAATAACTCTATAAAATTTTGATGGTTTAATATGATTACATTTCTTTAAATTTACCTTGTTGTATCTTATTTATAGGTCATCACTATATAATTATTTTTTATTAATAAAAAATTACAATACCACATATACTCTTGCACATATTGCCGCATACCGCATATACTCTGTGCGGTACCCTGATCGCACGCAAACTGCATACCACATTTCAGAATACTAGTTCAAGCTATTTGAGGGTAAGTCGGACCCGACCGAGCACATTTTCCGTTACCAACAACGAATGTCGTTCGATTCCAGGGATGATGTGCTCCTTAGCAAGGTATTTCCACAAAGCCTGGGCGGTCAGGCCTTGACTTGGTTTTGGAAAGTGCCGACCGCATCCATCCCCAAATTCTGCATTCTTTATGAAGCATTCATCAGCCACTACATATGCCATGCAAGCCCAAGAAGGATGTGGTGAGCCTATTCGAGATGAAGCATGCTGAGGGTGAGCGACTTAGAGATTACCTCACACGGTTTAGTGTCGAGATGACCCAAATAGAGTCATGTGATCCTCAAACTGCGGCGATGTTATTCTGTGGGGGCCTGATCCCTTTCGGACACCTCTACGAGTCAGTGGTCTGGAAGCCTCCAACCAGCATGGCCGACGTCCTCTCTCGCACCGAAGGGTCCATCCGCCTCGAAGACGACATATCCTTCACCACTTGCAAGTCAATCACCTCATCACCATCAGTGCAGCACCGAAGGAGGGATCCACTTCCAACAAGCAGTCATCTACTACGTCCCAAAAAAGCGAGGACAAACCTAGAGGGTCTCGTCCCCAAAAGGGAGGGGACCTTGACTTAACCCCTCTCACCGTCATGATGTGCCAACTCTAGCATGATAACAAGGACAAGGGATACTTCAAGACCCCATTTTCAATCCGCACGCCGATCGAAAATATTGACCAGACACGCAAGTGCGAGTTTCACAATGTGGTTGGTCACACCATCGAAGAGTGCAAGATTCTCCGCGGCCAAGTCGAAAGCCTGATCTGGGACGGACGCCTCGCACACTACGTGGCAAGACATCCGAATCTGGTCACGCCCAACATCAACAAAGGAGATGTCGTCCCGAAACCTGGGGACCCTCAAACCAGAGTCATCACGGTCATTCATGGCCAGCCTGTCCCCGACGACATTGAACCGAAGCAAAGAGATCTCCCCGGATCACGTATTACATAAGACAGACGGTCCAGATTTAATCAAACACATCATGGATTGATGTGTTCCATCAATAATACCAACAAAAACTTGTATTCTAGGCGCAAAGTTGATATTTTAAAAATAATAACTCTTTATTCTCTCATTATCAACCATATGTCAACGGCTTATCTAGGGTGAACCAAACAAAACCATTCTAACAAATTACCCAGCTTGGAATATATATCCTTAAGGATACAAATTGTAGTCCACAGGGATTTTCCTTTGCCCTTCACCCAAGAAATGACAGTTCTAGAATCTCCCTCAATCCATAATTTGGAAGTTTTGGACTGAATTATAAGGTTGAGCCAAACTTGTATACTTTTAAGTTCAAGAATTTTTATTACATAAAAGAAATCATTGATCAATCTGTAATTTCGTTCACAGATTAACTACAAGAAGCGTAGAATCTTTAAGGGTGAGCTTGGTTGCACACACGATTGAAACTAATTTTCTGCAAATACTGAGTTTTAAAACTAATTATGTAGGAAGACGTCCTCTCGAGCTTTTGGAAAACACAGGTTTTGAGCACTATTTGCCTAAAATTTGTATGCAAGAAGCAGACCCAGTTTTTCTGTTTGGATGCACGATTGTAAAACGTAACTTCATGTAAATGCAAAACCTATCCAATCATGCAAAACAAACGCACCTTTAGTCACTTTATTGCTTGTGGTGTCACAAATGCACCACCACTCGCTGGCCGAGTGGTTGAGATGCACCGTTTTATCTAGTGCGCCCAGTTGTGTGGTGTACGCCCCTTGTAGGCCTTCACAAAAAAAAAATGTGGCGTCACAAAGTACCACTCTAACAAAACAAGATAATTGATATTCGAGATGCCTATAAAAAATTATAACAGGATCCAAGGTTAACAATTCAAAAGGAACGCCAATTAAAGATGAGATAATTTAAACATTTTTTAAAACAACACCAAAATAAATATTTTCAGTCATAAACTGATAATAAGATAGAGTTAATAGAAATAAACATGAAATGAAACCCTCATCTAAAGAGGAAGCTAAATAAAAACCTTTATTGACTATGCTTCAAGCAAAGCAACTTCCAAAGACACACAACCACACATGTTGAGATCCTTTGTATTAGAATCACAGAGGATCCATAGGGGGTTTCTCTACAGTTAAAAAAAAATTTAAACAATTCTTACTTGTAAGAGTTGAAAAAAAAAAGAAAAATAACACCGCTTACGTTGTAGCCTCGGATTGACTGTCATAGGGTTATTTTGAGGTTTTACTATAGAGGATCTGAACTTCAACCACACAAGGATCAACGTGCCTTGTGATCTACACAGTTTCGAACACTTGGAATTAAAGTCCAGCCACTTGGAATAAATCATGTGTTAGAATAAAGGAAAACGAGAATTCTTGTTCTTATATTAGAGGAGTCAAATGCTCTATTTATAGATACAAAAAAGGAAACCGTAAAATATCATAATAGGAAAGTAGGAAGACTGGGAAACTAATAATAACATAATAATTATAATAAAGAGTCAATATTCTCATAAAAATGACTCTTTAACACCCCCTTCCAAACTCTAAAGGGTAGAACCCTTACAGTTTGTACAAAAATAACAAACATCTCCAATAATCGAAGAACTCGATTTTGTGAATTGATAGTCATCATCTGTCTTTTGAGATCCATCACTTCACTCCCGCTCTCGTTGAGTCAGTCGGAGTCGCTCCCGCTCTTTGAGTCAGTCGGAGTCGCTCCCGCTCTTTGAGCCAGTCAGAGTCGCTCCCGCTCTTTGAGTCAGTCGGAGTCGCTCCCACTCGTTGAGTCAATCAGAGTCGCTCCCGCTCTTTGAGTCAGTCAGAGTCGCTCCCGCTCTTCTTGAGTCTGTCGGAGTTGGTGGTCCAGTAGATCAGATGGCACACGTAGGGCTCGTGGAGGCATAAGGAGATGATGTGAACGTGGAGGCTCACATGAAGGGCGCAGAAGAGCATAGAAAGGTGCAGACAAGGGTTCAAAGTTCAACCATGTCAAGGGTTTCATGATTCAAGGAGGTGACTTTGACAAGGGAAGAGGCGGAGATCTGGCGGCGGAGACGACGCGCGGACGACGGCGCGATGATCGTCGGATCTCAAGGAAGAGGTCCGAGGAAAAAAATAAGAAAATGAAAAATATGAATACCAAGACTCCTCCCCCACTCCGATTGAAGATTTCTCAATCGGAGCGGGGAAAAAGAAAAAGAAAATATTTGTGGATCTAGAGTTTTTGAGGTGGCTCTGATACCATGTTAGAATAAAGAAAAAAGGAAATTCTTGTTCTCATATTAGAGGAGCCAAATGCTCTATTTATAGATACACAAAGGAAACCCTAAAATATCATAATAGAAAACTACGAAGACTAGAAAACTAATAATAACATAATAATTATAATAAAGAGTCAATATTCTCATAATAATGACTCTTTAACATCATGCATGCACCAATGTACTCATCACGCCTGCTTCCATCAATGGACAACCTGGTGGATCCATCAATTTTATGCCATGCTATGCCATATGCACACTACAACAAAATTGTTGTACAGCAGCACATTATTTTTCCTCTTTAACATCATGCCATATGACAATAAACAAATACTCACCCCTTCTCCACAAAATCAGCGAAACTGTATGCTATTATTCCCCTAGAATCTGATCCTATGCACGCCAAAAATAAATCTCGCGCACTTATTTTTCCCCCATATTTTGATCCGCTCCAACACACCAAGATATACCGCTGTAGCTAAAAGTTCTCGGCCAGATTTTATTGTTATAGGGAATCAATTGAATTCTTTCAAAAAACAGAACGATTTGTGATAGCAAAAATTGTTAGGATACGATTAAAGCAAATGGTTATAGTACTAGTAAGTGATGACAATTTTTTAAATTTTAGCGAAAATGACGTAAAAACATATCAAATTGATTTATAGTGCTAGTTTTTGTTAGGGCAGTATCCTAAAAGTCATGACTTATGTAATAAACTTTGTTATTAAGATGGTTTTAGCATTTTGATGAGAATCATTATTGGCAAGTGCTTGCATTATATTATTTAAAACATTATATTTAATTTAATTTAGTAATTTAATTTGCACTATAGATAATCTGGTGTGTAGAATTCGGCTTACAGAAGATCAGATTATCGGTTCCCTGTTATTTATAAGTTGAGGTTCACAACCACTGATAGATTTGGATAATCCATTGAATAAAGGTTGTAGTGCAATTCATCTTACTTAGTCTATATTAATCATGAGAGACCGGTTCATAGGTTTCGGGTGATTGTACTAGTACACTTCATGTGTATTGAACATACTAAGTTGGGGTAATCATTTTTTATATTGACTATAAAATGATTTATACCTCATGTTGTCACGCCCCAAGGCGGCTGTCCCCGAGACGTGGCAATATTATAAAGTATCAGCTATCAATACAAGATGTCAACAATGACTCCAACAAATAATACAAAAGGCTAACAAAGCAATGATAACTAATAACTCAATTGAAATCACGAAGCATAAAAATATCAATAAGTATGTGAACCAAAATATTATTAAAGGCTCGAATACACCATCACTGTTCTGTGAGAGCCAAGTCTAGTACAAATAAAATACAACATGTGCAATATGCACGATTTACAATTACATGACACTAGGACTGCTGACAGCTTCGCACTCGCCAACCCGCCGGACGGAGCGCTCCACGCACGCAAGACCCCGCCATAGGGAAGCTCCAGCTTTACGTCCAACAACGTCTCTGCAAAAGAAACAATATGCGAGGGATGAAATACAAGCTCAATGAGTGGCTGGAAACCAAACACCATTACTACAGTAAATGCTAAGGCAATTTTCTTTCAAGGAATAACATGGGTAGAAACTCAAAGGATAACAAGGTCACGCGACGGCGCGACCATACCTCGCCCTCGCCTTCACTCCCGGATGGAGGCTCTTGGGACACTCGGGGAGGAACAACTGTTAGCCATAACGCATGGTGTTACAGGATAACAAGACATAGCGAGTCTATCTGCTACAAGGTAGAGGTATATCTCGATACCTCAAGCTTTAGAAGCAGCGATCCCATAGTACACTCGATGTGTATATGAGTCACGTGACGACATGACCTTAACTCACCCTCACCCTCACCCCTATGGGTGACACAGGACTGGTGGGAGAAGATCGATTGTTCTACACCATTCGTCATCCCGTAGCGCTCTCTCGGGGAGGCTCAACTTGGTAGCCTCCCATGACAACTACCTCTACCATATGGGCGCACCAACAGGCGACTTGAATAGCGTCTGGGAGCACCTCATAGGACAGCTACAACGCCGGGCATCTTCAACGCGGACTTGTTGAAGGGGAGAACGATTCCACGCTCGCAATATCATCTGCTAGCCCTCTCCCGGGTAACCTCTACCTGGTAGCCTTCCATGACCACTACCTCTACCGTATGGGCGCACCAACAGGCATCATGAGTAGTATCTGGGAGCACATCACAGGATAGCTACAACGATGGGGCTTCGGTGCACGATGATATTGGGAGGAAGACTTTGCATTCACAATGCAAACCCTATGAAAAGTTAGCTACCTTGATAATCACATATCGATGATATCAATTACTCTTGAACTCCTATGCAGATGCGTCACTCGGATGCAAGTAGTTACCTCTACACTCGTGTAGAAAAGCCAATGGTATAACCCAACAGGCGGTTCATACACACATCTAGCTTGGGTAGGCCTAACTTAATGTCAAAACCACCAGTTTAACAAAACCGATATAAAGATGAATTCTCTGAATTCAAACAAGTGCATCTCACGGATGCGGGGTGGCGATTACATCGCTCGCGCTCTAACTAATGAGGTACAACCCGATAGCGGGTCGTACCCATGCCTAATGCAGATAGACCCCATTAGTTTTAACACGTGCATATATATTACAAGAGAATCCTATCACAATTATATACATGATCCACATGCAAAATAACATAACAATTAACTATAGGGATACTCCCTGACATGGATTTACATCATAAACAACTCATACAACATGCATACAAGGTATGACCTACTTAAACAGGTATACAAGGCCATTATTCATACAATCATACAAAATATATCCTAATCATGCGTTGGATATCACCAACTTAAGAGAGAAGGGTCAAGCGTGATCTCGTTCACTAACAGGTGTACGCCAATATTCCCAAGTGCACCTGAGTCAAGTAGAAACCACTCTACTTACTCAGTAGGCATGAAGAGAGAGGGTGAGAGAGAGCTCATCATCACAGAAGCTGGTCATAGCTTTGCCCAACAATATGGGTGCAACAACTATACCACGCCCTTGAGCCTTGTGACTAGGGAATATTAAGTATGTATCTTATTATTAACCCATGATTAATCATGCTAGATATAATTAATATAGTTGGGGTAGTATTACAATACTACCTAAGGTGTGCATATTCTATACATCCATTTTAACACACAAAATACATGCAGACATGATCATTCATACATGAATACAATACGTAAGCTAGTATATGGTAGAATAGGGGGTTCTACAAAATATACGAGCTATATAGCCTAACATGCAAGGTATCTAACATATTTAGGGTGCAAGGGTGTCCCATGGATGCACGATGCACGACTACATGCATCGAGCGTGTCCTGAAAGGTTTGATCGAATCACTCACCACAACCTGGGTCGTTGCACATCCCGTTCAACGAGATCTGCATGCTAAAGCGCCAATAGGGATGAGTATAACTACATAAAAATACTTAGAATTAACTAGAAATACCAAAAACTTAGATATGCACACATACGGGCTCACACGCATACAAGTACGCACGTATGCAGGCATGCAAGTACGCACGTATGCACGCATAATCGAGTGCCCCGGCATCTATCCAAGCCCTCAGGTAGCCACACGCATGGCCCCCGCACGCGTACGCACACGCATGCACGTGCGCACGCGCCCCCCGCGCCCGTTGATGCACTGCTGTGCACCCAGACATGCTGCACGCACGCACCACCCGCGCGCACTGCGCTCCTGCCTAGCCCCCGCACAGCGCGCAGACATGGGCACCGCGCACACCCGCGCACAAACACGCTCGCAGACTCGCGCGCCCGCTCGCGCGTGTAGACCCGCGCGCCCAGCTCCTAAGCCCTCCCAAGCACCCTAACATGCATAAAAACCACCAAAAGAAGAGGGAAAACTCACCGAAGGAGAGGGGGAGGGAATGGGAGATGTAGGGGCTCACAAGCACCCTTCGACCACCTCGACCACCACTACCACCATCTCTTCCATAGCATCTCTTCTTTATGGCCGAACCAAAGGGGAGGGGGATAAATAGGGGATTAGCTAGGGGAGGAGGAGAAAGAGAGGAGATCATCAACAACAACACACACGCAACCAAACAACTCACTTGGTCATCGCTTCTTGTACCACCTTTTCACCAAAAAACACTCACACAAAGGGCTGGACCTGTTATATATGTGTCACTTTTTAGCCTTCTGGTAACCCTTGGGTCAATTCTGGCCATTTTTGAAATTTTCTTTTTTCGATCGGAACCGCAAAGATTTTGGCTTTTAGCCATATGCGGGAGCTAGAAAACTCCGATTGAAAATCTGACTGCGGATTATGGGTCCTGGTACCGTTTTATACCACCCATAAATTTTTCATCGAATTCCGGTTACGTTTAAGAAAATTATGCAGTTCCGAATCGTATCTGGATTTTGGTCAAATTTGGGAAAGTCAAAGAGAGAAGACCTTGACCAAGTCAAAGGGTGACTTGGACCAAGTCAAAGAAGACCTTGACTAGTCAAATGTGACTTTTGACTAGTCAATGGGTTTTGTTTTTTTGCTTGGTTGAGTTGACCAAAGTCAAAACTCACCTAACACCTTTTTGAGCATTAAGTGCTCTCTCTCTCTCTTTTTCTCTCCCTCTCTCTCTCCCTCTCCCCTTGTCAACGTGCATTTCTTTTCACTCCCTCTCTTTGTTTTTTTTTTTCTAAGTGTGTGTGAGTGTGAGAAGTGAAGGAGAAGAAGAGCTCACCAAAACAAAGGTGTGTGTGTGACTATGTGTGTGTTTATGTGTGTTGTTGTTGATCCCTCTCTTTAGCTTCCTTTAGAACCCCCTTTATCCACTGTTTTCAGCCAAGTAGGGGCTGGTTGGAAGGCTAGGGAGGGGTGGTAGTGGTGGTTGTGGTGGAGGTTGCGCCGGGTGCACCCGAGGGGCCCCGAAACCCCACCATTCCCTTCCCCCTCCTTTGGTAGCTTTCTTTCCCCCTCTTTTCTTTGGTTTCTTAGTGTTAGGGGCTGTTAGGGAGTCATGCATGCTAAGTGTTTGAGTTAGGGTGAGTGGAGAGGGCAAAAGGGGCTTGACAGCCCTGGGCGCGCGCGCGGGTCCATCCGCGCGCGTGCGCGCGCAGGCGAGCGCGCAGGAGAGGCCCTGGCGGGCCTGGCAGGGGCGCAGACGCGCGCGTGCGCGTGCGCGCGGGCGCACGAGCGAGGGCGCGCGCGGGGAGTGTGCGAGGCGCAGTGCACGCGCACTGTGCGCGGGGCTGAGCGGGGGCGCGCGCGGGCGCGCGCGAGCGTGCGCGCGTGCGCGAGCTGCGCGTCTGGGCGCGCGAGTGCGCGTCCGGGTGCGCGGCGAGGGGCTGGACGTGCGGGCAGCGCGTCCGGAGGCGCGGGTCAGTGCGCCATCGAGCGCGGGGGCGCGTGCGCGCGTGCTTGCGCGTGCGTACGTGTGCGGGGGCCATGCGTGTGGCTGCCCGGGGGCTCGGGTAGGTGTCGGGGCACTCGGACAGGTGCGCGTACGTGCGTACTCGCATGCGTGCGAGCCCGTATGCGTGCATATCCAAGTCCTTAGCATTTCTAGTTGTTTTAAGTGTCTTTATGTGGATTTTACTCACCTATTTGGATGCCCTGTCTTGCAGATCTTGGCGAGCGGTCCCGCGACGACCCGGTTTACGGTGAGTGGGTCAATCCAACCCAGTCGGGAGGTGTTCGATGCACGTAGACGTGCATTGCCCTCCCCTGGGGCACCGTAACCACATATTAACCTTCTTAAGTGTGCATGTTATTGCTTATCTTGCTAGGTTGCATCCATGTCATTCTAAGACTTAATATGTTAGGATCATACACCCTAGTACCATGTGTAGGGACCCATACTTGTCTATGTATTGTGTCCCATGCTAGGTTATTCATGTGTTATTATTTACATGTATGCATGAGTATAAGGCATGAATAAGGTAGTGACCTTAAATATTTTTCTATCATGTTAGACTTGTATACTAGAGTATTACATCCATGTGTTATACATATGAGCCCAAGCATGCCTTAGACAGTATTATAATTTTGTTATAGCATTACTTGTATGCTTCCTTGATTAATTCTTTGTGTAATTAATTATGTGTTGTAGATTATATCTCTAGACATATCTTATGTATATATATATAGAGGCCATGAACCTTGCTTAATAAGATTAAGCAAGTGTATGACCTCTGATGGGTCATACTGTGGCATCGACATTACGAATCATCTGTCTTCCCCGCATCTGAGTTATGCGCTCTGGTGGGAATTCATGAGAATTCGTAACCTTACCGACGACGGATCCATGAGGATCGAAACCGCGTATGTCAAGTGCTCTCCCCTTCGTCGCTTCCGTGTCGAAGCTACCCGGGTTTAGTTGTCCTGCTAGGCTCTCCCAGACGCTATTCATGACGCCGGGTGGTGCGCCCATACGGTAGAGGTAGAGGTCATGGGAGGATACCAGGTCGAGGCTACTCGGCAGAGGGCTACCGGAAGACGAAAGGCGTAGACCAGTTGACCTTTTCCCCAATAATCCTATGTCACCTAAGGGTGAGGGTGAGGGTGAGGGAGTAGTGGGTTGGGTTGAGACCCAACCCAAGGACTTAAGTGACTGTTCCTTCCGTTGGAACCCCAAACACTCAGAATATTTAATATGGTGTGGTAGGTTTGGGTCGACACCCAACCGCCAACTTAAGTTGTTGTTTCGATTATTGAGACTTGAATGCTTGAAAGATTAATATGTGTTGTGATGCATGGATCGTACCATTCACTGAGCGTGTGGCTCACCCCTCGCATATGTTTTCCTCCAGTTGTCGCTGAGCCGGACCTGAAGGTGGAGCTTCCATAGGCGCAGTACCGTAGCAGAGCAGCGCACGTGTTTTGGATCTGCGAGTGAGAGAGGCCATCAGCATCCCCCGTTTCCTTGTATGTATTGCTACTCGTGCTTGAGCACAGTACTGGTGTTTGATGTCTTTGTTGTATATTGGCTCTCACAGGACAGTTGATTATGTGTTCCGGTCTGTAATATGTCTTTAAATTACAGACTAAGTCATTTTAAGCTTCCGTCATATGTTTATATATCATGTCAGCTTCCTTGTTAAATGTTTTAAGTACCTTTGATGATTGAGTAGAGTCTTTTATTGACCTCGTGTATGGATTGCTGATATTATATATTTGCCACGTCTCGGAGACGGCCGCTCTGGGGCGTGACAAAAGTTGGTATCAGAGCCTGGTCCTGTCAGAGCCAATTGTCGTCTTATTGATGTCTTAGAGATGAGTCCTAGGATTTCTATATGAGTATTCTGATCCTAGTGTCTGTTTCTTAGGTTGCTGATATGCCTCCTCGCAGACGGATGCACGGACGCGGTCTCCCTCAGGCCTCGGAGGTTTCCGAACCTACCGGGGGTGAGGAGTCTACCGAGATGTCCTCGGCCGCGAGGCCAGGACCTGCGCAGGAGCCTCCAGCCTGGGAGCGTGCTTACGCTAGGATAGCAGACCTGCTAGAGACTCAGACTAGGGCACTGGAGGCCCAGACTAGGGCGTTGGCTGAGCAGGCACGAGAGATCCAGGAGCTGCGGGCGGCCCGCGAGGCGGTCCCGCAGGTACCTTTAGTGGCCGATCCACCAGTAGTGCCAGTGGTACCCCCGGCACCAGCAGAGATCCCCGTGGAGGGAGTTCATGGACCCGAGGAGCGGGAGGAGGAGCTTGAGGCCGCGGCACGTGTGCATCAGGCCGGCCTCACCGCCTTCCTGAAGCTTCACCCTCCTGAGTTCCACGGTATGACGGCTGACCCTCTTGCCCCTGAGCGTTGGTTGATGGAGATAGACAAGATCTTCTCGACCATGCACTGCACCGACCGCCAGCGTGTCTCCCTGGCTACTTTCATGTTGAAGGGTAACGCCGCCGACTGGTGGGCTACCCGAGTGGTGGACATTCCCGAGGGAGTGGGGCGACTTCTCTGGAGCGATTTTCGGAGTTACTTCTTGGCGGAGTATTTTCCCTTTTCGACGCGCCAGATGGTGATGCGGGAGTTCGAGCAGCTGACGCAGGGCACCATGTCTGTTGCGGACTACTCCACGCGTTTCATGAGGCTTTCTCGGTTCGCCCCAGCCTTAGTGATGGACGAGGAGACGCGGTGCCGACGGTTTGAGATGGGTCTCAACAACACCATCAGGGTGCACGTGACCTCTCAGGCATTCTCGAGGTACACTGATCTAGTGTCCCGTGCGAGGACCGTCGAGCGAGACCTTGGGGTTCCTTCATCGGTTCAAACCCCTACAGCAGATCAGAGGACTCCTGGGAGTCAGGACCAGGGACGCCGCAAGAGCAAGCGGCCCCGTCATGATCGACCAGCGGCCGCCGCTACACCAGTGGGAGTGGTGCCAGTTCAGGGTCCTGCACCCTTTGCTGCCGTTCCGATCCGTGCTAGAGGACCAGAGACACGACGATGTTACCACTGCCAGCGAGTCGGGCATCTGGCCAATGCTTGCCCAGATGCTGGCCGACCTCCTGTGCCACGCAGCAGCCGCAGCCGCAGCGTCACCAGCAGCAGCCACAGGGTGGCCATGTGGAGCAGAGGAGGCAGCCAGCGCAGCCTGCGAGGCGTGCCCCTGCTCCTCAGCCACAGCTCGTTCAGGGTCGTGTTGCAGCGCTTACGGCCGATGAGGCGCAGGCTTCGGGTAGCGTCGTTCGAGGTATTGTTCTGATCTCCCAGCTTCCTGCATATGTGCTATTTGATTCCGGGGCCACGCACTCGTTCGTGTCTCCCGCTTTCGCGAGGCGAATGGGTGCGGTGTCAGCCCCTCTTGATGCGGTGCTGGAGATATCATTACCGGTCGGAGACCGTATTCTCCTCCGTTCGGTGTATCGGGGGTGTATCGTGGCGATCGCGGAGCATGAGTTTCCAGTGGAGTTGGTCGAGCTCGCCATGACGGACTTCGACGCCATCCTGGGGATGGATTGGCTCTCAGCTAGCCACGCCAGTATCGACTGTTTCGCAAAGTCGGTGTCTTTCCGCATCCCTGGACGGAGGTCCTTCCAGTTCGTGGGCGATCGGGACATGGCTCCTTTGGGATTCGTATCGTCCATCCAGGCGTGGAGACTCCTTCAGGGAGGATGCGAGGGTTTTCTGGCGTACATCGCTGAGGAGGATGCACCACTGCGGGCAGATATCAGTCAGACTCCGGTCGTGGCGGAATATCCGGAGGTTTTTCCCGATGATCTTCCGGGTCTACCACCGGATCGCGCGATCGAGTTTGAGATTAATCTAATTCCGGGGACCGAGCCGATTTCGAGGGCTCCGTACCGGATGGCCCCAGCAGAGCTGAAGGTGCTTAAGGAGCAGCTGGAGGAGTTACTCGATAAGGGGTTTGCACGTCCGAGTGTCTCTCCGTGGGGAGCCCCTGTTCTGTTCGTGCGGAAGAAAGACGGTTCGCTGCGTCTATGTATTGATTACAGACAGCTGAACAAGCGGACCGTGAAGAACAAGTACCCCTTACCGCGGATTGATGATCTATTTGACCAGCTCCAGGGAGCGCGTGTCTTTTCAAAGATCGATCTCCGTTCGGGCTACTATCAGCTGAAGATCCGGGAGTCGGATATTCCGAAGACGGCCTTTCGCACCCGTTACGGGCACTACGAGTTTCGAGTACTGCCGTTTGGGTTGACGAATGCGCCGGCAGCCTTCATGGATCTGATGAACCGGGTATTTCGACCCTTCCTCGACTCCTTTGTAGTAGTCTTCATTGACGATATTCTGGTGTACTCGAGGAGTCTTGAGGAGCACGCTGACCATCTTCGCACTGTCTTGGAGACCTTGGCCCGACATCAGTTGTTCGCCAAGTTCAGTAAGTGCGAGTTCTGGTTGGAGCGTGTGGCCTTCCTTGGCCATGTTATTTCCGGTGAGGGTATATCTGTGGACCCGGACAAGACGCTTGCCGTGTCGAATTGGCGGCGACCGTCGAACCCCACCGAGATTCGGAGCTTCCTTGGGTTGGCGGGTTATTATCGGAGGTTTGTTGAGGGTTTCTCGAAGATAGCAGTCCCTTTGACCCGCCTCACCCGGAAGGATGTCCGGTTCGAGTGGTCCCCATCTTGCGAGGAGAGCTTCCAGGAGTTGAAGCGGAGACTCACCTCAGCGCCGGTTCTTACCATTCCGTCTGGGAGTGGTGGATTCGCAGTCTACTCCGATGCGTCGCGGCTGGGTTTGGGTTGCGTCCTGATGCAGAACGGTAAGGTTGTTGCTTACGCGTCGCGTCAGTTGAAGCCCCATGAGCAGAATTACCCCACCCATGACCTGGAGTTAGCAGCGATCATCTTTGCGCTGAAGATTTGGAGGCACTACCTCTATGGCGAGGAGTTCGAGCTCTTCACGGATCACAAGAGCCTGACTTACTTGCAGTCCCAGCCGAGCTCAACATGCGCCAGAGACGTTGGGTTGAGTTCCTGAAGGACTATGATTGCGACATCGCTTATCATCCGGGTAAGGCGAATGTCGTGGCAGACGCTCTCAGTAGGCAGCCTTTGGGCATGGCCGCCCATTTGGCAGTGCGTCGTTGGAGGCTTCTGGAGGAGGCCGCTTGTTGGATCAGCGTGCAGGAGACGCCTGCTGGTGGCTTTCTGGCCAGGTTAGTGGTGCAGCCTGTTCTCCTTGACGAGATCCGCACGGCACAAGGGCGGGACCCTCACTTTCTGGTCCTTTCTGAAGGCGTCTCCCGGGGTGAGCGACCAGATTACCAGATTCGTGAGGATGGGATCCTGCGGTTCAGAGGCCGGGTATGTATTCCTGACGACGCAGAGCTGAAGCAGAAGATCTTGGACGAGGCCCATCGTTCGAAGTACACGGTGCATCCTGGTGGCACAAAATGTACAGGGGCCTTCGTCGTGGCTACTGGTGGCGCGGGATGAAGGCAGATGTTGGCCGTTTCGTTGCCCGTTGCTTGGTATGCCAGCAGGTGAAGTCGGAGCATCAGCGCCCTGCGGGGAAGCTGCAGTCCATTGAGATTCCTCAGTGGAAGTGGGAGCAGATTACTATGGACTTTGTTTCGGGTCTACCGAAGTCACGTTCGGGTCGCGATGCCATCTGGGTAATCGTCGACCGACTGACGAAGTCTGCTCATTTCCTCCCCGTCCGACTCACCGACTCTCTGGACACCTTGGCGCAGTTGTTTGTCTCAGAGATCGTTCGTCTCCACGGCACTCCGGTCAGTATCATTTCTGATAGAGACGCGAGATTCACCTCGAGGTTCTGGCGTAGCCTCCAGCACGCCCTTGGTACGAACCTCCATTTCAGTACGGCGTTTCACCCACAGACCGATGGCCAGTCAGAGAGGACGATTCAGACCCTAGAGGACATGTTGCGTGCCTGCGTTCTCGATTTTGGAGGCAGTTGGGAGAGGCATCTTCCTTTGGTGGAGTTCGCCTACAACAACAGCTACCACTCGAGTATTCGGATGGCACCATATGAGGCACTCTATGGGCGCAGCTGCAGGTCTCCCTTGTGCTGGGATGAGGTCGGAGAGCGCCAGTTGGAGGGACCGGAGATCGTTCGCCAAACCTCAGAGAAAGTCAGGACGATTCGTGAGCGTATCCGCACCGCTCAGAGCCGTCAGAAGAGCTACGCTGATCGTCGTCGCCGTGAGCTCGCCTTCGAGGTTGGTGACCATGTCTTCCTGAAGGTGTCCCCGTCGAAGGGCATCTTCCGTTTCGGCGTACGGGGCAAGCTGAGTCCGCGTTTTATCGGCCCGTTTCTCATCCTGGAGCGGATTGGGGAGGTGGCCTATCGATTAGCCTTGCCCCCACACTTGGCCCAAGCCCATGACGTCTTCCATGTCTCGCAGCTGAGACGTTACGTCCACGATCCTGCCCACATCATCCCGTACGAGCCGCTTGTCTTCGAGCCGGACTTGTCATTCGTGGAGCAGCCGATCGAGATCTTGGACCGTCGCGAGAAGAAGCTCCGCACCAAGACCGTCCAGTTGGTTAAGGTGCGTTGGCAGCACCGCTCTGGTGCCGAGGCCACTTGGGAGCGCGAGGACGCCATGCGTGACGCATATCCACATCTTTTTCCTTCTTAGATGTTTTTGTAATTAAATTTTGTGGACAAAATTTCCTAAGGGGGGAAGAATGTTATATATGTGTCACTTTTCAGCCTTCTGGTAACCCTTGGGTCAATTCTGGCCATTTTTGAATTTTCTTTTTTCGATCGGAACCGCAAAGATTTTGGCTTTTAGCCATCTGCGGGAGCTAGAAAACTCCGATTGAAAATCTGACTGCGGATTATGGGTCCTGGTACCGTTTTATACCACCCATAAATTTTTCATCGAATTCCGGTTACGTTTAAGAAAATTATGCAGTTCCGAATCGTATCCGGATTTTGGTCAAATTTGGGAAAGTCAAAGAGAGAAGACCTTGACCAAGTCAAAGGGTGACTTGGACCAAGTCAAAGAAGACCTTGACTAGTCAAATGTGACTTTTGACTAGTCAATGGGTTTTGTTTTTTGCTTGGTTGAGTTGACCAAAGTCAAAACTCACCTAACACTTTTTGAGCATTAAGTGCTCTCTCTCTCTCTTTTTCTCTCCCTCTCTCTCTCCCTCTCCCCTTGTCAACGTGCATTTCTTTTCACTCCCTCTCTTTGTTTTTTTTTTTCTAAGTGTGTGTGAGTGTGTGAGAAGTGAAGGAGAAGAAGACTCACCAAAACAAAGGTGTGTGTGTGACTATGTGTGTGTTTATGTGTGTTGTTGTTGATTCCCTCTCTTTAGCTTCCTTTAGAACCCCCTTTATCCACTGTTTTCAGCCAAGTAGGGGCTGGTTGGAAGGCTAGGGAGGGGTGGTAGTGGTGGTTGTGGTGGAGGTTGCGCCGGGTGCACCCGAGGGGCCCCGAAACCCCACCATTCCCTTCCCCCTCCTTTGGTAGCTTTCTTTCCCCCTCTTTTCTTTGGTTTCTTAGTGTTAGGGGCTGTTAGGGAGTCATGCATGCTAAGTGTTTGAGTTAGGGTGAGTGGAGAGGGCAAAAGGGGGCTTGACAGCCCTGGGCGCGCGCGCGGGTCCATCCGCGCGCGTGCGCGCGCAGGCGAGCGCGCAGGAGAGGCCCTGGCGGGCCTGGCAGGGGCGCAGACGCGCGCGGGCGCACGAGCGAGGGCGCGCGCGGGGAGTGTGCGAGGCGCAGTGCACGCGCACTGTGCGCGGGGCTGAGCGGGGGCGCGCGCGAGCGTGCGCGCGTGCGCGAGCTGCGCGTCTGGGCGCGCGAGTGCGCGTCCGGGTGCGCGGCGAGGGGCTGGACGTGCGGGCAGCGCGTCCGGAGGCGCGGGTCAGTGCGCCATCGAGCGCGGGGGCGCGTGCGCGCGTGCTTGCGCGTGCGTACGTGTGCGGGGGCCATGCGTGTGGCTGCCCGGGGGCTCGGGTAGGTGTCGGGGCACTCGGACAGGTGCGCGTACGTGCGTACTCGCATGCGTGCGAGCCCGTATGCGTGCATATCCAAGTCCTTAGCATTTCTAGTTGTTTTAAGTGTCTTTATGTGGATTTTACTCACCTATTTGGATGCCCTGTCTTGCAGATCTTGGCGAGCGGTCCCGCGACGACCCGGTTTACGGTGAGTGGGTCAATCCAACCCAGTCGGGAGGTGTTCGATGCACGTAGACGTGCATTGCCCTCCCCTGGGGCACCGTAACCACATATTAACCTTCTTAAGTGTGCATGTTATTGCTTATCTTGCTAGGTTGCATCCATGTCATTCTAAGACTTAATATGTTAGGATCATACACCCTAGTACCATGTGTAGGGACCCATACTTGTCTATGTATTGTGTCCCATGCTAGGTTATTCATGTGTTATTATTTACATGTATGCATGAGTATAAGGCATGAATAAGGTAGTGACCTTAAATATTTTTCTATCATGTTAGACTTGTATACTAGAGTATTACATCCATGTGTTATACATATGAGCCCAAGCATGCCTTAGACAGTATTATAATTTTGTTATAGCATTACTTGTATGCTTCCTTGATTAATTCTTTGTGTAATTAATTATGTGTTGTAGATTATATCTCTAGACATATCTTATGTATATATATATAGAGGCCATGAACCTTGCTTAATAAGATTAAGCAAGTGTATGACCTCTGATGGGTCATACTGTGGCATCGACATTACGAATCATCTGTCTTCCCCGCATCTGAGTTATGCGCTCTGGTGGGAATTCATGAGAATTCGTAACCTTACCGACGACGGATCCATGAGGATCGAAACCGCGTATGTCAAGTGCTCTCCCCTTCGTCGCTTCCGTGTCGAAGCTACCCGGGTTTAGTTGTCCTGCTAGGCTCTCCCAGACGCTATTCATGACGCCGGGTGGTGCGCCCATACGGTAGAGGTAGAGGTCATGGGAGGATACCAGGTCGAGGCTACTCGGCAGAGGGCTACCGGAAGACGAAAGGCGTAGACCAGTTGACCTTTTCCCCAATAATCCTATGTCACCTAAGGGTGAGGGTGAGGGTGAGGGAGTAGTGGGTTGGGTTGAGACCCAACCCAAGGACTTAAGTGACTGTTCCTTCCGTTGGAACCCCAAACACTCAGAATATTTAATATGGTGTGGTAGGTTTGGGTCGACACCCAACCGCCAACTTAAGTTGTTGTTTCGATTATTGAGACTTGAATGTTTGAAAGATTAATATGTGTTGTGATGCATGGATCGTACCATTCACTGAGCGTGTGGCTCACCCCTCGCATATGTTTTCCTCCAGTTGTCGCTGAGCCAGACCTGAAGGTGGAGCTTCCATAGGAGCAGTACCGTAGCAGAGCAGCGCACGTGTTTTGGATCTGCGAGTGAGAGAGGCCATCAGCATCCCCCGTTTCCTTGTATGTATTGCTACTCGTGCTTGAGCACAGTACTGGTGTTTGATGTCTTTGTTGTATATTGGCTCTCACAGGACAGTTGATTATGTGTTCCGGTCTGTAATATGTCTTCAAATTACAGACTAAGTCATTTTAAGCTTCCGTCATATGTTTATATATCATGTCAGCTTCCTTGTTAAATGTTTTAAGTACCTTTGATGATTGAGTAGAGTCTTTTATTGACCTCGTGTATGGATTGCTGATATTATATATTTGCCACGTCTCGGAGACGGCCGCTCTGGGGCGTGACAGGACCAGTGGGAAAAGAGAGGGGTCGCCACCTAAGAACACAAGCTCACAACACCCCCTTCAAACTCTCCACTTCATGCACTACCTCCTTCTTCTTCTCTTCGTGACATTTAAATAAACACAAAGAGGTAGTGAAGGAGAAAAATAGAGACTCAAAAAAAAGAGAAAGTCATAGACGTGAGCGGGAGAGTGAGTGGGGTCAATTAATGCAAATAAAGGGGGTAGGTGAGATGAGAAAGTCACCCATAATCTAGTAACGTCAATACCTAGATGTGATTCGGAATTGCATATTTTCTAAAACTTTACCAGAATTCAATGAAATTTTTATGGACAGTACAAAATGGTACCAAGACCCATAATATATAGTTAGATTTTCAATTAGAGTACTCTAACTCTCGCAGGTCACTAAAAAGTCCAAATTTTAACGACTCCCATCGAAAAAAGAAAATGACCTAAATGACCCAGAAGTGACCAAGGCTTAACCAAAATGGTTCAAAATGACACAGGCACAACACATATTTATTATGATTGCTTACCCACTTAATCCTGAAATTAGACTTGTGTATTTGTTATCTATCATTTTTCTTCATTAAAGAGTCAGACTCTTTCATTGGTCAATAGACTCTGTGAGTTGAATAACAGTGACATTTGTATGACAGATATTGGCTATTGATGGAATTAACATCTCCTATGTGAGATTGTTGATACACTCTTGAGGATGCTTATAAGTTTTGATCATGTCTAACCAAGCCACTGGATTTAATTATCCGATATGTCAAATAAGTTAAGCGGAAGATCTCAAGGAAAATACGATATTGTGAAATAATTTTATCAGTAATAATTATTGCATAACGAGTATTTGAATCTTAATTAACATGGGGTGATATTAAGAATATAATAAAATAGAGCTTGAAATACAATTTTGATATTAGTGTATTGAAGTGTAGTCATGTAGTCAAGTTTCTTTAGTAGACTGAATTATTACTTATGGGCCCATGGAGTTCAACTCTGAGTTGAGTTATGGTGACCAACCCATATGAGCCAATTATTGATTTTTCCTTTAGGTCCCTTCCCTAGCCTATAAATATGTGACTTCCTCTCTCTCTTTCTCAAGGACAATTGATTTCTCCTGAAATCGAAACCCTAACTCTAGAAATCTTTTAGGATCTCCAGATCCAGATAAAATAAGGAAGGGAGAGAAAAAGAGTGAAGGGATTCGCGGTTGTTATTTGAACCAAAAAGGAGCCTTACAGTCTTCCATGGATCTACAACATAGGAAGGACATACAGTAGAAGTTCTGAAGGTTCTGGTCGAGCGATCTATCATCATGTATCAGATTCGTTCTTCTTCTTTGGTAGAACTCTTATATGAGTTCTAAATGTAAACCCTAATTCCGCTTTATAGGGTTTGCATGACATAGATTTAATTAAAAAAAATTGTTATCCGATCTATATGTCGATTGATGGATCTTGGCAATCAGAATTCATTTTCCCAACAGTTTTTTCACTTTTGGAGGCAAACAAAATTGCCATAATAAACCTTTGAAATGACCTTTAGAGGCGAAAACAAATGAGTCATTATTTATCTTGAATAGATGATGCGGCAATTCTATTTTTATTTAGCGGCATTTTTGTGTGCCCTTTAAATCTAATAAACTTTTTTTCCTTTTGTTTATTGTAGTAATTTCAACATCATTATTGTGCTGCTATATATCATACCCTTTAGCGACCCCATGAATTAGCGCCACTCACATTAATTGTTGCATAAATTTCGTTATTGTTGATAGCGACATATTTTTATTCTTTAAGTGACAATGTCTTTGCCACTATTTACCAGTTTTGTTGTAGTGACACACACACATAGAGGGGACTGATGGGGTTCGGACGTGCATCCCATTGTGCATCTTTTAGTCTCAGCCATCTCACGATTGAACGGCTAATGATGGCTTTTTTTTATAAAAAGAATGTATCAAACTGGTTGCATCGAGTGATCGCCCAATTCCCCCCCCCCCCTCTCATTCTTCTCTTCTTCACTTTGACTTAAAAACAGGGAGCACCACCTATTGCGGTCTCGTCCGCTTGCCCACCCCCACTCCCCGTGCTCGTCGACCACCAACCACCCCCACCGCTCCCTGTGCTCGACGACCACCGGCCACCCCCACCCAATCCAGGTTTTTATCAAATTTGTCTTCAGATATAGTTTTTTTTTCAGATTTATTTTCAAATCTAAGTTTTTATTTGATTTTTTTCAGTCATAAGATTTTTTCATATTCTTTTCAAATCTAGTGTTATTTTTTTCAGATTTTTTTTATTTTGTAGATGCTTATTGAGGAAGGCATAAAAATGATAGATTAAGCAATAGATGTAAAGGATATTTATTTTGCATAATGAGATATTAAAAGGATGAGTTTTCATTTCAATATTGGCGATCTTAATGTAGGTGTTTTTTCACCATTCATAAGGGAATATAAATTGATGGAGATTCAAAGAGTGAACAAAAGATTCTACATGAAAATTGAGAGTTATTCCCATGGAACTATTTATAAAGTTTGGTTCCCCGATGGCCTAATCGTTGTAGTGAAAGAATCTAGAGCTTCCCAATAGGGGAAAGATACCTTCTCTATGGAATCAGATGCACTATCTTCATGTCATCAGGCTTAGAGGGTGCTCAGCAGGTCATCATAGGTGATATTGAAAGTCGGCTCAAAATGAAGAAGAAGGAGAAAAGGAGGGAGAGGAAGCATTTTAAACCGTTTTGAAAGAGAGAAGGATGACTTTTCGGGCATATAGGGCCTAGTTTCTCAAAGGCTACCCGCGTTTAGCCACTCGCACCCGACGGCACAAATACACTACCCAGCGAAAACCTGACGGGTGCATTCAACATGTCACCCCCTGCTAGCTTCCTAGAAACATACGGTTTAAAAGTTTTCTAAACCAATTGTCATGTATTGTTTAATTTTAAGTCTCGCTTGACTAAAAAAATACTCACATGAAGTTTTATCACATCACCGGTACCATTCAGCCTAAATTTCCTCAAAACCATCCTCTCCTTTAATTATTATCTTTCATATGATCCATTCACAAACAAATCCAATATTTTCTTTCTTTATACTAGCAAAACAACTCCTTGATTGTTGAATTGCTACGTGCATGTTAAAACATAAGGAAACTGACGCCAGACTGTTACGCACAATAGCTAGCCGAGGGTTTGATTACTTGCTTCCTTAATTTTTACTTACTCACCCACCCACCCGGATCACTCTGTTGATAGTGTTTTAGTAGACCTAATTTTTTATTGGTCTAAATCACTTTATGCATGATATTAGTCACTGTCACACCCCAGGGCGGCCATCCCTGAGATGTGACAAATATGTAGTATCAGCTATCATACAAGAGGTCAACAACGACTCTAATAAGTGACACACAAAGCTAGCAAAGTAATGATAATTGATCATTCAACTGAAATGCGGAAGCACAAAAATATCAACAATGTCTGTAAACCAAAACCATTATGACAAACTCGAATATACAATCATTGTCTTGTGAGAGCCAAGTCTAGTCCAAATAAAATACATCATGTGCAACATGCACAATTAACAAATACATGACTCTAGGACTATAAAAGAAACAATACGCGAGGGGTGAGCTACAAGCTCAATGAGTGGCTGGAAACCAAACAACAATACAACAATTCATTACTTGGGCAATTTCCTGTCAAGGAAGACATGGGTGGAAACCCAATGGATAACAAGGTCACGCAAGGACGCGACCAACCTCACTCTCACCCTCACTCCCCGAGGGAGACTCTTGAGACTCTTGGGGAGAGACCATACCGTTTGTCAAAGAGACGCGGAATTACTGGTCCACACAACACTACTGGATTATCTACATGGAGATAACTGTCCAGCGATGTCTCTCAACATCGACACCTAGCCAGACCCAACAACTATGGGAACGGACAAACAAATGAATGAGTCACATAGCAACGTGACTTCAACTCATCCTCACCCTAGCCCCCGGAAGGGTGACCCTAGAGACTTTTGGGACAAACTTTATTGCTCTACACCCTTCGTCATCCAGTAGCCTTCTCCTTGGTAGCCTCTATCTGGTATACTCCCATGATCAGTACATCCGCCGAATGCATCAGTGATACATACATGTGGGAGCCCTCTGTCAGGACAACTTCAACGTCAGACAGCTTCAATACGGATCTGACAAAGGGGAGAATGACTTCACGCTCGCAATATCACTCGGTAGCCCTCCCCGCGCAGCCTCTACCTGTCGGCCTTCCACGATTGGTACATCAGCCAGATGTGTATCACGATACGCCTCAATAGAACCTACAAGTTGTGGTACCATACGGGACAACTTCGATGCATGATGATGTCGGGAGGGAGCACCCCAAGTTCGTAAAGCGAACCCCATGGAAAGTCAACTACTCTCGATAGTCAAACACCGATGATATCTAATACCCTTGAACTCCCATGCAGATGCGTCGCTTGGACGCGAGAAGTTAACTCTACACTGAAATAAGCTAAGGTCATAACCCAACAGGCGGTTCATACACACGCCTAGCACGGGTAAGCCTAGCTTAATGCCATAACCACCGGCTCAACAAAATCGATATGACAATAAATTCTCCTGAATTCCAATCAAATGCATCGCTCGGATGCAAGGGGGCGATTACATCGCTAGCGCTCTAACTAATAAGGTACAACCCGATAGCGGGTCATACCCACGCCTATTACAGATAGGCCCGAATAGTTTTAACATGCGCATATATATTAAAGGAGAATCATATCGGAGTTATGTGCATGAACCATATGCATGATAACCTAATAGTTGACTATAGGGGTACTCCCTAACATGGATTTACATCATAACAACAAATCATATAACCTGCATACAAGGTACGGCCTACTTAAACATGCATAAAAGGCCATTAGTCATACAATCATACAAAATATATCCTAACATACATTGGATATCACCAAATTAAGAGAGAAGGGTCAAGCGCGATCTTGCACACTAACAGCTGCGTGCCAATATTCCCAAACGAACCTGAATCTAGTAAGAACCACATCTACTTACTCAATTTACGCAAAGAGGGAGGGCGAGAGAGAGGGAAAGTCTCATGCTCTCCGGAAGTTGGTCATAACTTTGCCCCAATAGATGGGTGCAATAACTATACCACGTCCTCCAGTCTTATGACCATGGAATATTAGTTATGCACCTTGTTATTAACCCATATTTAATCATGCTAGATCTTACTAACATAGGTAGGTAGTACTATAAATAGGGACTACCTAAGGCATGCATATTCTATACATCCATATTAACACACAAGACACATGCAAACATGATCATTCAAAGATGAATACGATGCATAGGCAAGTACATGGTAGAATAGGTGGTTCTACATAATATACGAGCCATACAGTCCTAGCATGCAATATCTAACATAATAGGGGTGCAAAGAAACCCCATGGATGCGCAATGCACAACTACATGCATCGAGTGCATCCCGAAGGGTTGAATCGAACCACTCACCTAACGAGTGCACGGCTCGCAAATCGCAAGAGAACGACAACTTGAATTCGGAGCATGAAGCTAATCCACCAAGAATCATCCAATTGATGTATTAGGCTAAAACAAGGTACTCAATACCCCGAAGCACACTCCGAACGCGTTCGAGCACCACAAGCATGCCCCCGAGCATTCCATGCACACTGTCCATGCATTCCGAATGCATCCGAGAGTACCAAGCACGCCCTCGAGCATCCCGTACATGCTGCCCACGCACTCCGCACACATCGGAGAACGCCAAGCACGCCCTCAAGCACTCCGTGCACGCTGCCCATGCACTCCACACGCATCGGAAAACACCAAGCACGCCCTCGAGCACTCCATGCACACTGCCCCCGCACTCCGCACGCATCGGAGAACGCCAAGCATGCCCTCGAGCGTACGATGCACTAACCCTACACTCCTTTAGCACATAAACACAAGTATAAGAATGTATGATGAAAAACATTGGAAAGAGGAGAAGAATGGGCATACAAGGTTCACTCACACATACTCACAAACGGGTGGCGTGCACACATACACAACACATAACACATGAGCATGTGCTTTCCTCCCTCATCCAATTCAATTCCACCCACACACAACAACAACACAAGGCAATGGAGCTTCCACTCCTTCTCAACAGCTACAAAAGACATGGCTGAACCCAAACAAGGAGAGCGGGAGGTCCATACGCAGCTCCGGCACAACCACACGCCCACATGCCCCAGCTACACCGCTATCACCATCGACGCCCCGCACCTCCCTTCAAACAGCATACATACAATGACATCCGGAGAGGGAACTACATCACCACCTCCACTTTATCTTCTTCATTTCATACAAGAAGGGCTGTACCAAGAGAGAGTTGACAATAAGAGAGAGGAGAGACATTTGGGGCCCTTAAATAGCCAAAAGAGAGGTCAAATGACCAAATCATCCCTGATCCAAAATTCTGGACAGGCTTCACTAGAACAGCCATAACTTACATAATATAGCTATGAATTGCTTAATTCAAGAAATTTATTAGAAAGCTAAGAAGATTATCTACAACTTTTATGTTTATGTTCAGATCAAATAACCCCTCCAGCTATTCCGAAATGTGAGGTAAACATCGAACAGGGCTGTTGCCATGATTTTTCCATCCCCGGGGTATACTTAGAAAAATACCTATAACTTTTAATACATGAATCCAGTTGATCTAATTTCACTTTTGCATGAAAGCTAACTCAAAACTGAACATTTTATGATAAAATCATATGTAAAACTCTTCATCTTTGATATTAACAAAATTAAATCTGAATACTAATTGGAGTGCATAACTTATACAATGACGTCAGGATGCGACGTGAATTTACAGGTAGGTCAATGTCAATGTTATATTTGTGTCACTTTTTAGCCTATGGGTAATATTTGGGTCATTTCAGGCCATTTTTGAAATTTTCATTTTTCGATTGGAGCAGCTAAAATCTTGGCTTTTAGCTATCTGCGTGAGCTGAAGTGCTCCGATTGAAAATCTGACGGCATATTATGGGCTCTGATACCAACTTTTGTCACGCCCCAGAGCGGCCGTCTCCGAGACGTGACAAATATATAATATCAGCAATCCATACACGAGGTCAACAAAAGACTCTACTCAATCATCAAAGGTACTTAAAGCATTTAACAAGGAGCTGACATGATATATAAACATATGGCGGAAGCTTAAAATGACTTAGTCTATAATTTAAAGACATATTACAAACCGGAACACATAATCAACTGTCCTGTGAGAGCCAATATACAACAAAGACATCAAACACCAGTACTGTGCTCAAGCACGAGCAGCAATACATACAAGGAAACGGGGGATGCTGATGGCCTCTCTCACTCGTAGACAAAACTCGAACGTTGCTCCGCCACAAGTACCACGCCTTGCGGAACTCCTCCTACAGATCCGACTCCGCAACAACTGGAAAAAACATATGCGAGGGGTGAGCCGCACGCTCAGTGAATGGTACGATCCAAGCATCACAACTCATATTAATCTTTCAAGCAATCAAGTCACAATAACTGAATCAATAGCTTATGCCGGTGGGTCGGGTGTCAACCCAACCCACCACACCATCAGATATATTCTGAGTGATTGGGGTTCCAACAGATGGAATAGTCACTTAAGTCATTGGGTCGGGTCTCAACCCAACCCACTACACCCTCACCCTCACCCTCACCCTTAGGTGAGATAGGACTATTGGGGAAAAGGGGTCAACTGGTCTACGCCTTTCGTCATCCGGCAGCCCTCTGTCGAGTAGCCTCGACCTGGTATCCTCCCATGACCTCTACCTCTACCGTATGGGCGCACCACCCGGCGTATTGTTAGACCTGTGTCATTTAGAGTCCTAATTTCGAACGGAGTCGCTAAAATTTTTGCTTTTAGCTACCTGTTGGGGTTTGAAGACACTGATTGAAGATATAACTCCATATTATGGGTTCTGGTATTGTTTAGTACTGCCCATAAAATTTTCGTTTAATTCCGATATCGTTTTTGGAATTATGCAGTTTTGGATTGGTATTCGGATTTGATTTTGTTAAAATCCAAGATGAAGAGATAAAAATCCGATATTATTACGAGATGTTAAGTTTGGAGATAGCTTCCATGTAGAAGTGGAATTGGATCAACTGGATTCGTATATCAAAAGTTATGGGTATTTTTCCATGTATACCCTGAAGTTGAGAAATCCAGGCAGCAGCCCTGTAAGATGTTTAGCCTAGATTTCGGAATAGCTTGACGGGTTTTTTGATCTAGGTGTAAACTTAAAAGCTGTAGATAATCTTCTTAGCTTTCCAATGCCACTAGAATCACGCAATTCCGAGCTGTATATCCCACTAGAATCACGCAATCACGCAATTCCGAGTTTTTAGTACGAGGACGACTTGGTCTTTCACCCCGACTTTGCCTATAAATACCACCCCCAAATGTTACGACCTTAGCCATTTTTTTTCATCTCTTTTGGTCTGGTTCAGCCCCTTTGAAGTGTGTTTTGGGTGGAGGAGAAGGAGGTGTTGGTGATGGAGAAGAAGAAGTTGAAGAAGGTGAGTTGTTGTGTTGTTGTTGTTGTTGTTGATTCTTCCTTTCTCTCTTCCCCCACCCCCTTAGCGTATTTTCCTTTCCCCTCTCTAAACCAGTCCCCCCCCCTAGGTGTTTGTTGAAATGCAGAAGTGAAGAAGAAGAAGCAAGGGAAGTATAGAAGAGGTGGTGGTAGCTGCGGTGGTGATCGGGGTGGCCGAGGGAGCGCTTGCAAGCCCCTACGTCCCCCTTTCCTCCCCCCTCTCCTTGGGTGAGTTTTCCCTCTTCTTTTGTTGGTTTTAATTCATGTTAAGGTGCTTGGGAGGGCATGCATGTGGGGTGCTAGAGTTTGGGTGCATGTGGGGGCCTGGGGGGAGTGTTTGGAGGTTGGGAGCGCGGGTCCGCACGCGCGAGCGCGCACGCGGGCGCGCGCGGGGCGCTAGCACGCGCTGAGGCGTGCGCGGGGCGCTGGGAAGCGCTGGGAAGCGCGGGAGCGCGCGTGCGGGCGCGCAAGGGCGCGCGTGCGCACGCGCAGGTTGTGCGCGCGCGGGGGCGCATATCCGCGCGCTGTCTGCGCGCGGCATGCGCGCGCGGGGCGCAGGGGCTGTGCGTGGGTGCTGCCCGGGGCCCGATTTGGGCGTGCTGAGGGTCGGAACCCTCGGGTGGGTGTCCGGGGGGCTCGGGCACGCATGCGTGCATCCATGCTTGCGTGCGTTCGAGTCCGTTTGCGTGCATGTCTAGCCTTAGGTATGCCTAATTGATTTTATGTGTTTGTTTATGGTTATACTCATCATTTTGATACCCCTTGCCTTGCAGACCTCGTCGGTTGGGATGCGCGACGACCCGGGTATCGGTGAGTGGTTTGATTCCAACCCTTCCAGGAGCGCTCGAGGCACGTAGTCGTGCTTCGCGCTTCCATGGGGCTTTATTTGCACCCTAAATATGTTAGATATTATGCATGCTAGGCCGTATAGCTCGTATATTGTGTAGAACCCTATTCTACCTTATACTTGCCTATGTATTGTATAGAATATGGCATGACTTAGGTATTTTGTTTGAATTACTACCCTTATTATTATTCGGACATATCTGGCATGTCTAACTTGGGTTAATAACGGGGTGTATGCGTAATAGTCCTGATTTAGTACTCGAGGGTGTGGTATAGTTGTTGCACCCATTCTAGTAGGGGCAAAACTATGACCCGCTTCAAGAGAGGATGAGGCATTCCCTCTCTCTCGCCCTCCCTCTTTTCACGAACCGAGTGAGTAGATGTAGTTCCTACTTAACTCGGGTTTGCTTGGAATTATTGGCATACACCTATTGTCACGCGGACCGCGCTTAACCCTCCCCTTTGAGTTGGTGATACCCAACGCCTGCTTAAGACATACTTATGTGATTGAATGTTTATTATGCCCTCATATGCATGTTTAAGTAAGTTATCCCTGGGTAATTAATTGCATATTATGTATATGCCTAATTGGGCCATGAGCCTTGTTTAATGAAATTAGACAAGTGTATGACCTCCTATGGGGTCATACCATGTCTTTGGCACTTAGAATAAAATGTCTTCCCCGCATCTGAGTTATGCGCCCTGGAGGGAATTCATGAGAATTCATTGCGCTTATCGGTGTTTGATAACCGATGATGACGGATCCATAGGGATCGTATTCGCGGGTGTCGAGTGTTCTTTCCTTCGTCGGCTCCGAGTAGAGACTGCCCGGTGTAGTAAAGTCCGGCGGAGCTCTCCTAGATACTACTCATGACGCGTGTTGGTGTGCCCATACGGCTGAGGTAGCGGTCTTGGGAGACTAGTCCGGTAGAGGCCTGAACCCTGTGCACGAGGTAGTAGAGGCCACACTGGGAGAGACTACCGGATGACGAGTGGAGTAGAACAATCGACCTCTTCCCCAAGAGCCTATGTCACCCCGAGGAGGGGGTGAGGGTGAGGGTGTAGTGGGTCGGCGTTGGTTCGATCTGCCAGTTTATGTAATTTCCCAAGATCCTATGTCACCCGTCGGAGTGAGGGTGAGGGTATTGCTCCCAAGATCCTATGTCACCCGTCGGGGTGAGGGTGAGGGTGTTGGCGTGAGTGGGGTGGGGTCGAGTTGATACTCGACCCGTCAACTTGTATAGATGGTTTTCCCTTAGGGTTTGCGTTGCGAGCATGAATTATCGTTCTCCCCTTCGCCGGATCCGTGTGGATGGTTCCTAGGTACGAGCCGCCCTGGGTGGACCCCCACCTGTAGGTACCATCGACGCTGTCGACAGTGTACTGACCGTGGCTGGCTCCAGGTAGAGGCTGCCCGGGAGAGCGCTACCAGATGACGAACGGTGTAGAACAGCAAGTTTTGTCCTTCAAGTCCCTAGACTCGCCCCTGTGGGGGCTAGGGCGAGGGCAGGGTATGGTCGCACCGCCGTGTGACCTTGTTAACCGTTGGGTTTCTACCCATGGTTTCCTTGATAGGAGATTGCCTCAGGATCGAATGTTATGTTGGTGTTTGGTTTCTGACCACTCACTGAGCTTGTAGCTCACCCCTCGCCTATGTCTTTCTCCAGATGACGCTGAGTCGGATCCAAGAGAAGAGCTCCCCTGGCGCAATACGAGTAGGAGACCCGCGTTCGCGTTGGATGTCTTGTGAGTCAGAGGCTATCAGCATTCCCTTTTCATTGTATGTATTATACTTGTGCTTGTGCACGGTATGTAGACTGTTGATGTCTGTTATTGTATATATTGGCTCTCACAGGACAGTTGATTGTGTACTCTAGTCTGTAATATGTCTTTGAATTACAGACTTAGTCATTTGAGCTTCCGCCATTTGTATATATTTGATGTCAGTTACTTGTTTATTGCCTTTTTTCTTGTGGAGTATTTATTTGACCTCGTGTATGGATTACTGATATCATTTATATATTTGCCACGTCTCGAGGACGGCCGCCCTGGGGCGTGACAAAAGTTGGTATCAGAGCCATGTCCTGTCAGAGCCAATTGTTTTCCTTGAGATGAGTCCTAGGATTTCGAGATGAGTATTCTGATCCTAGTGCTGGTTCCTTAGTTGCTGATATGCCTCCTCGGAGACGGGCGCGTGGACGTGGTCACCCTTGGGCTTCGGAGGTTTTCGAACCTATCGGAGGCGAGGAGTCTACTGGAGAGTTCTCGGCTGTTGGGCCAGGACTTGCGCAGGATGCCTCCAGCGTGGGCGTGTGCTTACGCTGAGATGGTGGATCTTCTGGACACTCAGACTAGAGCACTGGAGGCATAGACTGGAGCGTTGGCTGAGCAGGCACGAGAGATCCAGGAGCTGCGGGCGGCCCGCGTGGCGATCCCGTAGATGCCCTTAGCGGCAGATCCATCAGTGGTGCCAGAGATACCCCATGTACCGGTTGGAGACCGCATTCTCCTCCGTTCTGTTTATCGGGGGTATACCATAGAGTTTGCGTGCGGCACCAGTTTCAAGTGTTGAGGATGTGGTGTAGTATTCATTAAGGGGTGATGTCTTTTCTAGCCTTCCTACTCAGGATAAGGGGCCTTGCAGGGTCAGCGTTGAGGCCCGGGCTAGGGTACTCCGTGTTCCTTGTTTGGTTGTTGGGATATCCTATATCGGGACCTCATGAGGCCCTCCCGAGGTTCTTTTCCCAGTCAAGGAATACCTTTGAAGCATCAATTGATGATTGATTTTTCCTCACTTGGAAGGTGCGATGGCGGGTGGTGATGTATATGATCGGGATTGAGTGCATCTTGTTGCAGCTTAGTGGGCGATAGCTTATGGACTAGGGTTCCATAGCCATATTCGGAGTCGCTTCGATATATCATCGTGCATAGTAGCTACCCGGTAGAGGCAAGAGACCTATGAGGTGCTCCCTGGGACTATCCACGACGCTTGTTGGTGTGCCCATATAGCAGAGATAGTGGACATGGGAGGCTACCAGGTAGGGGCCACACCGGAAGAGTGCTACTGGATGACGTCGAGAGCTTGGACTCCCCGTGATGAATCTGCCCATTGAGTGCATGATGTTGGAGTTCCAATTGTTATAGTTGGGCGACCTTTTGGTGGCGGCATGTGATGCACAGTTTGGTACTGTTGCGTTTTGCCCCCACATGGGTCGTAAATGAGGAGACGCGACGCTAGTGTTCGTGATGGGACTCAACCGCCATATCAGGTGGATGACGTCGCTTAGGCGTTGTCGGGAATCAACGACCTCCTATTGCGTGTCTTGCGGATTAAGTGCGGTCGAGCGGCTTACCCAGTGTGTAAGGGTCATCATGAGCGTCAGCCTTGCTCGAGGAGCAAATTTGGACTTAATCATCCCAGGAATGATTTTGATCTCCCCATAGGGGTTGAAGATCAAGTACCTCTTGCCGTGAATTGATGATCTGTTTTGACCAGCTTTGGGAGCCAGTGTCTTTCTGTTGATCGATCTACGTGCAAGGTACCCTATTTAGAGATCCGAGAGTTGGGCATTCTTTAGTTGGCCTTTCGTGACCGTTCGGGCACTACGAATTTTGGGTATTGCCGTTGGGGTAGACGAATGCGTCAGATGCCTACAATGATCTCAAATGTTTTATTGGACCTCCGTGGGCTGTTCTGAGGTAGCCTTTGTGAGGATGTTGGTTGGCATGCCCTCAGGCGAAGTTGTGGATCGTCGTGTTGGAATGCGTTTGTCCGTCAAGATTCCTCAGTGGACGTGGGAGTGAGTTATCATGGATTTCGTTGTGGGCTCGCTAAAGTCACGTCCGGGTCACGACGCCGTTTGGGTGATCACTGAGCGACTGACTGGGTCCGCACTTTCCTCCCTATCCAACTGACTGAGTCTCTGGACGCTTCGACGTGAGTTTGAGCCTTCGCGATTGTTCGTCTTCAAGGCACTCCGGTCAGTGCTATTTCGGGCTGAGACGCGCGGGTTACTTCGAGGTTCTGGCGCAGCCTCTGACAGGCTTTCGCGTGAGCCTCCCTTTTAAGTACAGCGTTTCGATACCGACGGACAGCCAGGCAAGAGGATGATTTAGGCCTTAGAGGACATGCTATTTGCCTGCGTGCTCGACTTGGGGTAGTTGGATGAGGCACCACCCTTTGGGTAGGGGTCTGCCTGTGAGACGACTGCCATCCGAGCATCCAGATGAAATGAAAAAAGGGGCACTCTACGGGCGCAGTTTTACACCTCCCCTGTGCTGGGACGGTTGTAGAGCGCCAGTTGGAGTGGCCACAAGTTATTTTATTGACCTTGTGATGGCCGAGATGGTTCGTGCGTGCCTCTGCACCACCTAGAACCGTCGGAAGGGCTACGTAGGTCATCGTCGCTAGGATCCTACATTCGGGTTCGGCGATCATGTTGCATGAGGTGTCCCGGTTTAAGGGCATCCTCTGTTTCGACGTTTGGGGCGTGTTGAGTCGGCCTTCCATCGGACCGGTTTTCATCCTTGAGTGGATTAGGGGAGGTGGCTGTCATGAAGCCTTGCCCCGTGGCTGACTCGTGCCCGTGACGTCATCCAATGTCTCATAGCTGAGACATTATGTCCACGATTATGCTAACATCATTCTGTTCGAGCCGCTCACCCTCGAGCTGGATTTGTCGTTCGTGGAGTAGTTGATCGATGTGAGAAGAGGCTCCGCACCAAGACCGTTCCTTCGGTTAAAGTGCGTGGTAGCACCAGTTTGGCGTCCGGACCACTCGGGAGCCAAGGGACTCTATGGGCGACACTTCTACGTTCGGTCTTCCCTTTGAGTTTCATTAAATTTCGAGGACTAAATTTCCTAAGGGGGGGAGAATGTTAGACCTGTGTCATTTAGAGTCCTAATTTCGATCAGAGTCGCTAAAATTTTTGCTTTTAGCTACCTGTTGGGGTTTGAAGACTCTGATTGAAGATATAACTACATATTATGGGTTCTGGTATTGTTTAGTACTGCCCATAAATTTTTCATTTAATTCCGATATCGTTTTTGGAATTATGCAGTTTTGGATTGGTATTCGGATTTGATTTTGTTAAAATCCAAGATGAAGAGATAAAAATCCGATATTATTACGAGATGTTAAGTTTGGAGATAGCTTCCATGTAGAAGTGGAATTGGATCAACTGGATTTGTATATCAAAAGTTATGGGTATTTTTCCATGTATACCCCGAAGTATAGAAATCCAGGCAGCAGCCCTGTAAGATGTTTAGCCTAGATTTCGGACTATCTTGAGGGGTTATTTGATCTAGGTAAAAGCATAATCTTCTTAGCTTTCCAATGCCACTGGAATCACGCAATTCCGAGCTGTATTGAGGAAGTTATGGCTGTTTGAGTGAAGGCTGCGCAGAGTTTTTAGTCCGAGGTCGACTTGGTCTTTCACCCCGACTTTGCCTATAAATACCACCCCCAAATGTTACGACCTTAGCCATTTTTTTTCACCTCTTTTGGTCTGGTTCAGCCCCTTTGAAGTGTGTTTTGGGTGGAGGAGAAGGAGGTGTTGGTGATGGAGAAGAAGAAGTTGAAGAAGGTGAGTTGTTGTGTTGTTGTTGTTGTTGTTGATTCTTCTTTTCTCTCTTCCCCCACCCCCTTAGCCTATTTTCCTTTCCCCTCTCTAAACCAGTCCCCCCCCCCTAGGTGTTTGTTGAAATGCCCTAGTGAAGAAGAAGAAGTAAGGGAAGTATAGAAGAGGTGGTGGTAGCTGCGGTGGTGATCGGGGTGGCCGAGGGAGCGCTTGCAAGCCCCTACGTCCCCCTTTCCTCCCCCCTCTCCTTGGGTGAGTTTTCCCACTTCTTTTGTTGGTTTTAATTCATGTTAAGGTGCTTGGGAGGGCATGCATGTGGGGTGTTAGAGTTTGGGTGCATGTGAGGGCCTGGGGGGAGTGTTTGGAGGCTGGGCGCGCGGGTCCGCACGCGCGAGCGCGCACGCGGGGCGCTAGCACGCACTGAGACGCACGCGGGGCGCTGGGAAGCACTGGGACGCGCGGGAGCGCGCGTGCGCGCGCGCAGGGGCGCACGTGCACACGCGCAGGTTGTGCGCTCGCGGGGGCGCGTATCCGCGCACTGTCTGCGCGCGGAGCGCACGTCTGCGCGCGGCGGGCGCGCACGGCGCGCGGCATGCGCGCGCGGGGGGCAGGGGCTGTGCGTGGGTGCTGCCCGGGGCCCGATTTGGGCGTGCTGAGGGTCGGAACCCTCGGGTGGGTGTCCGGGGGGCTCGGGCCTGCATGCGTGCATCCATGCTTGCGTGCGTTCGAGCCCGTTTGCGTGCATGTCTAGCCTTAGGCATGCCTAATTGATTTTATGTGTTTGTTTATGGTTATACTCATCATTTTGATACCCCTTGCCTTGCAGACCTCGTCGGTTGGGATGCGCGACGACCCGGGTATTGGTGAGTGGTTTGATTCCAACCCTTCCGGGAGCGCTCGAGGCACGTAGTCGTGCTTCGCGCTTCCATGGGGCTTTATTTGCACCCTAAATATGTTAGATATTATGCATGCTAGGCCGTATAGCTCGTATATTGTGTAGAACCCTATTCTACCTTATACTTGCCTATGTATTGTATAGAATATGGCATGACTTAGGTATTTTGTTTGAATTACTACCCTTATTATTATTCGGACATATCTGGCATGTCTAACTTGGGTTAATAACGGTGTGTATGCGTAATAGTCCTGATTTAGTACTCGAGGGTGTGGTATAGTTGTTGCACCCATTCAAGTAGGGGCGAAACTATGACCCGCTTCAAGAGAGGATGAGGCATTCCCTCTCTCTCGCCCTCCCTCTTTTCACGAACCGAGTGAGTAGATGTAGTTCCTACTTAACTCGGGTTTGCTTGGAATTATTGGCATACACCTATTGTCGCGCGGACCGCGCTTAACCCTCCCCTTTGAGTTGGTGATACCCAACGCCTGCTTAAGACGTACTTATGTGATTGAATGTTTATTATGCCCTCATATGCATGTTTAAGTAAGTTATCCCTGGGTAATTAATTGCATATTATGTATATGCCTAATTGGGCCATGAGCCTTGTTTAATGAAATTAGACAAGTGTATGACCTCCTATGGGGTCATACCATGTCTTTGGCACTTAGAATAAAATGTCTTCCCCGCATCTGAGTTATGCGCCCTGGAGGGAATTCAAGAGAATTCATTGCGCTTATCGGTGTTTGATAACCGATGATGACGGATCCATAGGGATCGTATTCGCGGGTGTCGAGTGTTCTTTCCTTCGTCGGCTCCGAGTAGAGACTGCCCGGCGTAGTAAAGTCCGGTGGAGCTCTCCCAGATACTACTCATAACGCGTGTTGGTGTGCCCATACGGCTGAGGTAGCGGTCTTGGGAGACTAGTCTGGTAGAGGCCTGAACCCTGTGCACGAGGTAGTAGAGGCCACACCGGGAGAGACTATCGGAAGACGAGTGGAGTAGAACAATCGACCTCTTCCCCAAGAGCCTATGTCACCCCAAGGAGGGTGTGAGGGTGAGGGTGTAGTGGGTCGGCGTTGATTCGATCTGCCAGTTTGTGTAATTTCCCAAGATCCTATGTCACCCGTCGGAGTGAGGGTGAGGGTATTGCTCCCAAGATCCTATGTCACCCGTCGGGGTGAGGGTGAGGGTGTTGGCGTGAGTGGGGTGGGGTCGAGTTGATACTCGACCCATCAGCTTGTATAGATGGTTTTCCCTTGGGGTTTGCGTTGCGAGCATGAATTATCATTCTCCCCTTCACCGGATCCGTGTGGATGGTTCCTAGGTACGAGCCGCCCTGGGTGGACCCCCACCTGTAGGTACCATCGACGCTGTCGACAGTGTACTGACCGTGGCTGGCTCCAGGTAGAGGCTGCCCGGGAGAGCGCTACCGGATGACGAACGGTGTAGAACAGCAAGTTTTGTCCTTCAAGTCCCTAGACTCACCCCTGTGGGGGCTAGGGCGAGGGCAGGGTATGGTCGCACCGCCGTGTGACCTTGTTAACCGTTGGGTTTCTACCCATGGTTTCCTTGATAGGAGATTGCCTTAGGATCGAATGTTATGTTGGTGTTTGGTTTCTGATCACTCACTGAGCTTGTAGCTCCCCCCTCGCCTATGTCTTTCTCCAGATGACGCTGAGTCGGATCCAAGAGAAGAGCTCCCCTGGCGCAATACGAGTAGGAGACCCGCGTTCGCGTTGGATGTCTTGCGAGTCAGAGGCTATCAGCATTCCCTTTTCATTGTATGTATTATACTTGTGCTTGGGCATGGTATGTAGACTGTTGATGTCTGTTATTGTATATATTGGCTCTCACAGGACAGTTGATTGTGTACTCTTGTCTTTAATATGTCTTTGAATTACAGACTTGGTCATTTGAGCTTCCGCCATTTGTTTATATTTGATGTCAGTTACTTGTTTATTGCCTTTTTTTCTTGTGGAGTATTTATTTGACCTCGTGTATGGATTACTGATATCATTTATATATTTGCCACGTCTCGGGGACGGCCGCCCTGGGGCGTGACAAAAGTTGGTATCAGAGCCATGTCCTGTCAGAGCCAATTGTTTTCCTTGAGATGAGTCCTAGGATTTCGAGATGAGTATTCTGATCCTAGTGTTGGTTCCTTAGTTGCTGATATGCCTCCTCGGAGACGGGCGCGTGGACGTGGTCACCCTTGGGCTTCGGAGGTTTTCGAACCTATCGGAGGCGAGGAGTCTACTGGAGAGTTCTCGGCTGTTGGGCCAGGACTTGCGCAGGATGCCTCCAGCGTGGACGTGTGCTTACGCTGAGATGGCGGATCTTCTGGACACTCAGACTAGAGCACTGGAGGCATAGACTGGAGCGTTGGCTGAGCAGGCACGAGAGATCCGGGAGTTGGGCATTTCATAGACGGCCTTTCGTACCCGTTTCGGGCACTACGAATTTTGAGTTCTGCCGTTTGGGTTGACGAATGCGCCGGCCGCCTTCATGGATCTGATGAACTGGGTGTTTCGACCCTTCCTCGACTCCTTTGTGGTAGTCTTCATTGATGATATTCTGGTATACTCGAGGAGTCTTGAGGAGCACGCTGACCATCTTCGCACTATCTTGGAAACCTTGGCCCGACATCAGTTGTTCCCCAAGTTCAGTAAGTGCAAATTCTGGTTGGAGCGTGTGGCCTTCCTTGGCCATGTTATTTCCGGTGAGGGTATATCTGTGGACCCGGACAAGACGCTTGCCGTGTCGAATTGACGGCGACCGTCGAACCCCACCGAGATTCAGAGCTTCCTTGGGTTGGCGGGTTATTATCGGAAGTTTGTTGAGGGGTTCTCGAAGATAGCCGTCCCTCTGACCCGCCTCACGCGGAAGGATGTCCGGTTCGAGTGGTCCCCATCTTGCGAGGAGAGCTTCCAGGAGTTGAAGCGGAGACTCACCTCAGCGCCCATTCTTACCATTCCGTCAGGGAGTGGCAGATTCGCAGTCTACTCCGATGCGTCGTGGCTGGGTTTGGGTTGCGTCCTAACGTAGAACGGTAAGGTTGTTGCTTACGCGTCACGTCAGTTGAAGCCCCATGAGCAGAATTACCCCACCCATGACCTGGAGTTAGCAGCGATCATCCTTTGCGCTGAAGGTTGGGAGGCACTACCTCCATGGTGAGGAGTTTGAGCTCTTCACGGATCACAAGAGCCTGACTTATCTGCAGTCCCAGCCGGAACTCAACATGCGTCAGAGACGTTGGGTCGAGTTCCTGAAGGACTACGATTGTGACATCGCTTACCATCCGGGTAAGGCGAATGTCGTGGCAGATGCTCTTAGTAGGCAGCCCTTGGGCATGGCCGCCCACTTGGCTGTGCGTCATTGGAGGCTTCTTCAGGAGGCCGCTTGCTAGATCACTGTTCGGGAGACGCCTGCTGGTGGCTTTCTAGCTAGGCTAGTGGTGCAGCCCGTTCTCCTCGACGAGATCCGCACGGCACAGGGGCGGGATCCTCACTTTCTGGTCCTTTCTGAAGGCGTCGCCTGGGGCGAGCGACCGGATTACCAGATTCACAAGGATGGAATCCTGCGGTTCAGAGGCCGAGTATGTATTTCCTGACGACGCAGAGCTGAAGTAGAAGATCTTGGACGAGGCCCATCGTACGAAGTACACGGTGCATCCTGGTGGCACGAAAATGTACAGGGGCCTTCGTCGTGGCTACTGGTGGCGTGGGATGAAGGCGAAGGTTGGTCGTTTCGTTGCCGTTGCTTGGCATGCCCTCAGGCGAAGCTTGTGAATCATCATCGCGTTGAGTGGCGTCAGTCCATCCAGATTCCTTAGTGGATGTGGGAGTGAGTTATCATGAATATCATCACGGGCTCGCTAAAGTTACGTTCGGGTCACGACGCCGTCTGGGTGATCACTGACTGACTGACTAAGTCCGCACTTTTCCCCCCCTATCCAACTAACTGAGTCTCTTGACACTTCAACGCGGGTATGAGCCTCCGCGATTGTTGTCTTCATGGCACTCCGGTCGGTGCTATTTCGGGCTGAGACGCGTGGTTTACTTCGAGGTTCTGGCGCAGCCTTTGGCAGGCTTTTGCGCGAGCCTCCCTTTAAGTGCAGCGTTTCGATACCGACGGACGGCCAGGCAATGAGGACGATTTAGACCTTGGAGGACATGCTAAATGCCTGCATGCTTGACTGTGGGGCAGTTGGAGAGGCATCATCCATTTGGTGGGGTTTGCCTATGAGACGACTGCCATTCGAGCATCCTGATGAATTGTATGAGGCACTCTGCGGGCGCGGTTTTATACCTCCCTTGTGTTGGGACGATTGTGGAGCGCCAGTTGGAGTGGCCGCAAATAATTTATTGACCTCGCGGTGGCCGAGATGGTTCGTGTGTGCCTCCGCACCGCCCGGAACCGTCGGAAGGACTACGCAGGTCATCATCACCAGGAGCTTAAGCTTAGGATTGACGACCATGTTCCGGGCGATGTCCCGGTATTTGGGCATCCTCATTGTCGACGTCCGGGGCGAGCTGAGTTGGCCTTCCATCGGACCGGTTCTCATCCTGGAGCAGTTTGGGGAGGTGGCCTTTCGCCTAGCCTTGCCCCCACACTTGGCCTAAGCCCATGACGTCTTCCATGTCTCGCAGCTGAAGCGTTAAATCCACGATCCTGCTCACGTTATCGCGTTCAAGCCGCTCGTCTTCGAGTCGGGCTTGTCATTTGTGGAGCAGCCAATCGAGATCTTAGATCGACGTGAGAAGAAGCTCCGCACCAAAACTGTCTCGTCGGTTAAGGTGCGTTGGCAGCACCATTCAGGTGCCGAGGCCACTTTGGAGCGTGAGGACGCCATGCGTGACGCATATCCACATCTTTTTCCTTCTTAGATGTTTTTGTATTAAATTTTGTGGACAAAATTTCATAAGGGGGGAATAATGTTATATTTGTGTCACTTTTTAGCCTATGGGTAATATTTGGGTCATTTCAGGCCATTTTTGAAATTTTCATTTTTCGATCGGAGCCGCTAAAATTTTGGCTTTTAGCTATCTGCGTGAGCTGAAGTGCTCCGATTGGAAATCTGACTGCATATTATGGGCTCTGATACCAACTTTTGTCACGCCCCAGAGTGGCCGTCTCCGAGACGTGGCAAATATATAATATCAGCAATCCATACACGAGGTCAACAAAAGACTCTACTCAATCATCAATGGTACTTAAAGCATTTAACAAGGAGCTGACATGATATATAAACATATGGCGGAAGCTTAAAATGACTTAGTCTGTAATTTAAAGACATATTACAGACCGGAACACATAATCAACGGTCCTGTGAGAGCCAATATACAACAAAGACATCAAACACCAGTACTGTGCTCAAGCACGAGTAGCAATACATACAAGGAAATGGGGGATGCTGATGGCCTCTCTCACTCGCAGACAAAACTCGAACGTTGCTCCGCCACAAGTACCACGCCTTGCGGAACTCCTCCTACAGATCCGACTCCGCAACAACTGGAAAAAACATATGCGAGGGGTGAGCCGCACGCTCAGTGAATGGTACGATCCAAGCATCACAACTCATATAAATCTTTCAAGCAATCAAGTCACAATAACTGAATCAATAGCTTATGCCGATGGGTCGGGTGTCAACCCAACCCACCACACCATCAGATATATTCTGAGTGATTGGGGTTCCAACAGATGGAACAATCACTTAAGTCATTGGGTCGGGTCTCAACCCAACCCACTACACCCTCACCCTCACCCTCACCCTTAGGTGACATAGGACTATTGTGGAAAAGGGGTCAACTGGTCTACGCCTTTCGTCATCCGGTAGCCCTCTGCCGAGTAGCCTCGACCTGGAATTCTCCCATGACCTCTACCTCTACCGTATGGGAGCACCACCCGGCGTCATGAATAGCGTCTGGGAGAGCCTAGCAGGACAACTAAAGCCGGTTAGCTTCGACACGGAAACGACGAAGGGGGAGCACTTGACATACGCGGTTTTTGATCCTCATGGATCCGTTGTCGATAAGGTTACGAATTCTCATGAATTCCCACCAGAGCGCATAACTCAGATGCGGGGAAGACAGATGATTCGTAATGTCAATGCCACGGTATGACCCATCGGAGGTCATACGCTTGCTTAATCTTATTAAGCAAGGTTTATGGCCTCTATATATATATAAGATATATAGAGATGAAGTATACAACATATAAATAATTACATAAGGAATTAATCAAGGAAGCATACAAATAATGCTATAACAAAATTATAATATTGTCTAAGGCAGGCTTGGGCTCATATGTATAACACATGGATGTAATACTCTAGTATACAAATCTAACATGATAGAAAAATAATTAAGGTCACTACCTTAGTCATGCCTTACTCATGCATACATGTAAGCACTAATACATGGTTAAACTAACATGGGACACAATACATAGACAAGTATGAGTCCCTACACATGATACTAGAGTATATGGACCTAACATATAAGGTCTAATATGGCGTGGATGCAACCTAGCAAGATAAGCAATAACATGCACATTTAAGAAGGCTAATATGTGGTTATGGTGCCCCAGGGGAGGGCAATGCACGTCTACGTGCATCGAACACCTCCCGACTGGGTTGGATTGACCCACTCACTGTAAACCGGGTCGTCGCGCGACCGCTCACCAAGATCTGCAAGACAAGGCATCCAAATAGCTGAATAAAACCACATAAAGACACTTAAAAACAACTAGAAATGCCAAAGACTTGGATATGCACGCATACGGGCTCGCACGCATACGAGTACGCACGTACGCGCACATGTACGAGTTCCCCGACACCTACCCGAGCCCCCGTGCAGCCACACGCATGGCCCCCGCACGCGTACGCATGCGCAAGCACGCGCGCACGCGCCCCCGCGCTCGATGGCGCACTGACCTGCGCCTCCGGACGCGCTGCCCGCACGTCCAGCCCCTCGCCGCGCGCCTGGCCGTGCACTCACGCGCCAGAGGCGCAGCTCGCGCACGCGCGCGCGCCCGCGCGCACTCCCGCGCACAGTGCGCGGCACTGTGCCTCGCACGCTCCCCGTGCGCGCCTGCGCTCGCGCGCCCGCGAGCCAGCGCACGCGCGCGTCTGCACGCCCGCCTGGCCTCTCCTGCGCGCGCGTCTGCGCGCGCACGCGCGCGGATGGACCCTTGTTTGTGAGAATTCTCACTCTTCCTCACTCTCTCCCTCTCACGTCTCTCTTTTCCTCTCCCTCTCCAGCCCTCTTGTTTGTGAGTTTTGTGTGTGTTTTGTTGAGAAAGACAAGGAAGAAGAGGATCAAGAAGGCTTGGGAGCACACAAAAGGTGTGTGTGTGTGTGTTTATGTGTGTTGTTGTTGATTCTCTCTCTTTAGCTTCCTTTAGAACCCCCTTTTTCCACTGATTTCCAACAAGTAGGGGCTGGTGGAGAGGCTAGGGAAGGGTGGTAGTGGTGGTGGTTGCGCCGGGTGCACCCGAGGGGCCCCGAAAACCCCCATTCCCTTCCCCCTCCTTTGTTAGCCTTCTTTTCCCCCTCTTTCCTTTGGTTTTCAAGTGTTAGGGGCTGTTAGGAAGTCATGCATGCTAGGTGTTTGAGTTAGGGGTGAGTGGAGAGGGCAAAAGGGGGGCTTGGCAGCAATGGGCGCGCGCGCGGGTCCATCCGCGCGCGTGCCCGCGCAGACGCGCGCGCAGGAGAGGCCAGGTGGGCGTGCAGACGCGCGCGTGCGCGTGCGCGCGGGCGCGCGAGCGCAGGCGCGCGCGGGTGTAGATACCCCAATTTTGACCGTCCAGAGAGACAGAAATACTTCAAGTAACACACGGAAATATCCCACAAGTGGACACCAATAGAGAACCAAAGGTTCGGAAAACCAGAAACCCTAAACCTAGCCGTGACCTAAACCCAAACCCTAGCCCAAAACCTAAACCTAAGCCAAACCCTAACCCTAAACCCTAATCCCAGCCTTGACCTAACCCTAAACCGGAAACCCTAAACTTTGACCTAACCCCAAACCCTAGCCCAAACCCTAAACCTAAGCCAAACCCTAACCCAGACCTAAACCTAAACCTACCCTAAAAACCAAAACCCTAAAAACCTAAAGCCCCTGGAAAAGGGCGGCTATCCCTAACTAGCCGCCCCTCACTGGGCGGCTAGTCCACACTAGCCGCCCCCCTAACCGCCCCCTGGCCGACTTTGGACCAGTTCCCTGGATGGGACATAAAGCAATATTAAATGCTGATCATTGCGGCGGGTCATGACCTTTAGCCGCCCTCTCTTGGCCGGATCAAACCAAGTAGCCGACCCAAGCCACCGCTTGTCAGAGATGGGACGTTTGGCAGGTCATGATAGAGGCGGCTACCAGGAAGTAGCCGCCCCATCCCGGGCGGCTAGTTAGAACTAGCCGCCCTTCACCTGTTCTCTGGCAGAAGAACCAGAGCATTAATGAGAGGTCCAATCAAAGCCAACCCACTCCATTACCCTCGGGATATTTTCCTACCTCTCTTTTACTATAAATAGAGGAGGTCCCAAGCCTTCAACAACAACCAACACACCCAACAAAATCCACAACAACCACCAATTCATCTTCAAACCCTTCCACCACCAGAAATCCCAAGAGAGAGAGAGAGAGAGAGAGCCCCTTTTGTGAGAGAAACACCCATTCCCCACATAAAATACCCTCTCATCCCACCCTCCATAAACCCAGGCTAAACCTAGCTTAGCCTCTGCCCAAGACCCCACCCTTTACCTACCAAACCCCTGCCTAAATTCCCCAGACCCTGGACGGCTAACCCTAGCTAGCCGCCCCCTGGCCGACGGCTAATCACAACTAGCCGCCCCCTATCCACACCCCATATCAACATCCCTTTGACCCATAACTCCTTTAGTCAAGCCCGGAAGCAGAATAGGATTACCTGTTTTTCACCTCTGTGTACGGTATATCCGTGTCTCAGAGCGGAGACCCCACAAACTCCCCACGTAGGCGACCAAACCCGACCCAAACCCTTTCCTGTTTTTAGAAAAAGCAGGTGGCGATCACAAAACCCCCTTGAATCCTCTTGAGCCGCTGTCGGGCGCCTCGACCAGGAACCACACCCTCACCCCTTCCGAGAAGACGATCCGACCGAGCCCGCCAGGGCACGCATCCGATCCGAACCCTCCGAAGAACCCCCACACACGCGGATTTTCTCGACACCGACAAATTCTGGCGATCACGGTGGGACCTCCCTCGTGAAAAACAACAAAAGGTAATCCTCTTCTGCCCCCTTTTACAAACTTGACTAAAATGCTATCAACCCTCTAGGAAGGTTAGAGTTTCTCACTCCTTGAATTAAATCATCTTCTACTGTGCATTATAACATCCTTTACTGCTTTCGTAAGTCGCACACAGCTGCGCAATCCTTTACTGCTTTCGTAAGTGGCACACAGCTGCGCAATCCTTTACTGCTTTCGTAAGTCGCACACAGCTGCGCAATCCTTTACTGCTTTATTTACTGCTTTCAATCTGCATTCATCCCCCCACTCTACGTCATGGAATCCCACATAGAAGAGGAGACATTAGAGGAAAGGAATCACCAAGAGGGTCGGGCCACACAGTTCCTGACCCATCTAGAGGAAAGGATGGCTAGTCTAGGGTATCAAACGGTAGAGGACATGTTTCATGACCTCATTGACTACCGTCATGCCAAGACCTCGAGACAGGAAACCCCTGTCGAAACCCCTAAATCCACTCCCAAAGCCCCATCCACACCCAGCCACTCGGTCAACCCGAGTGTCTTTTCGTTCACCCCCCTTTCCCCCGCGAATCCAAAATTCCCAGTTGTTTCCACCCCAGGCCCCTACCAGACCACCCCAAACCCGGGACCGCTAGGCAGCCCTCCCCGGGGAGAAACACTGGACGATACCATCCGGAGAATTCTCTCCGAGACTGGTCCCTCGGCCCCCAAACACATGTCTCTACATAACCTGAGACAAATCCCGTCAGTCCACCTACCGGAGGGATTCAAAGTCCCCAAATTCCACCGGTACAACGGTCGTGGAGACCCAGACATTCATTTAACTGCCTTTTATCTAGACGCACGCCCGTTTCTAGATAATCAACCTCTACTAGTCTTCCTCTTCCAAAATCATTGGAAGGAGAAGCGCTACAATGGTTCTCCACCCTCCCTGTAGATCACTTGTCGAATTTCTCGGCTGTAAGCGAGAAATTCTTGGGCCGCTACGGTTACCAGAGGATTAGGACCCCCTCTATTTCAGATCTAACCGTAGAGAGAATGAGGCCTAGGGAGGAATTCGAACAATACGTGTCTCGGTGGCGCACCCTTGTCCACCGAACCGGTCTGCAACTCACAGAATGTCAAGAAATTGACATGATGTTACAGAGCCTGAGTCCAGAGCTCCGTACGAGCCTTTCGTACGGAGACTGCACTACGTATCAACTTCTGATTGACCGCCACAACAGGATTTCCCGTTGTGCAGCCCCAGCAGTACAAACCCAGTCCCCACCTATCAGCCATAGGGTTGGACAACCGCCTCGTAAGGCGCAAACCCCCACGGTAGAGGGGATCATTAACCAAGTATCGGCACTCTACCCGAACGGAGCACGAGTTCCTGACCGAGGAACAACTCCGAGACAGTACACGCCCGGATCATCCGGATATGCACCGCCTCGGCAAGCAAATCAACATTTTACCCCTCGATCAGTACCCGTCCCCGTGCCAATACGACAAAACCCCACAGTCCAAAATTTCCCACTCCAAAGCCCTATAATCCAGAGCCAAACTCAAACTCGGGCTCCCTTTTACTCTGCTCCCCCAAGAGCACAAAATCCAACCCCTAGGCAACCCATACAAAGCTCTTATAACGAGGTTAGACCTCCCGCATCCTACGACCAAAGACGAATGGGAAAGAGGGACTCTTACCCTCCCCTCCCAGAAACTTTAACTAGGATCTTTAGGGTGATGTTGGACACAAATAGTATCTCCCTCCCCGACGCCAGGCCTTCACTACCCGGGGCCAGCACGGCGCGTTACTGTCAATATCATCAACAATATGGCCATACCGTAGAACAATGCATTGTTTTTCGGGATTTCGTTTATGATCTTAATGATGACAGGCGCCTTGACTGGGCCATGATCAAAGGCCATCTGAGCCAGGGAAATCCCCAAGCACCCAAGCCACTTGGCATATTGACTGACCCCTTGCCAGGTCACACCCAAGCCTCCACATCTAGAACCCACGCGGTCAACATGATCAGGAGAGGGAGACAACCATCGCCAGAACCAAGCAGCTCGGAAGATGCTACTGATGGTAGCCTATCCGAAGAGTCCGAGGAGGAGGAGCAGAACGAGCCCTTCCAACTGAACCTCGACGACCATGACCTCGCCATACTCTATGGCGAAGAAGAAGACGCAGTCCTCGCCCTTCCCGCAGTCATCAAACCCGGGAGAAGACGAAGAAGAAGAGCCATTCGAGGAGATCCCCGAAGGAGCTAGCGAAGGACCCGAAGGAGGGGAATGTACGTCGGATGACCTGCATCCGAACGACAACGGGTCCTCTAAGAGTACCGACACTGTCAATGGCCCCCGCCGCCCGATGACCATTTCATTCACTGACCAAGACCTCCCAGATCCCCGACTGCGAGTCTACCCCCTACACATCCGCGGACGACTTCAGATGTTGTGGCTGAACAACATCTTTGTAGACCCAGGATCGGGCATGAACATAATGACATGCTCCACTTACCAGAAGATACCCGGACTAGGCCGTCCTCCCGTCCACCCGGCCCACCATACTATCCAAGCTTTCAACCATACCGGGAAGACTCTCCGCGGCCCCGGAACATTCGAGCTATCCGTCGGACCTCTCATCTGCGAAGTAGCCTGCTTCGTGGCCGACATCGACACGAGGTACCCATTGATGCTGGGGCGACCGTGGTTAGACAGCATCCAAGCTATCTGTTCCCCCCGACACCAATGCCTTCGACTGCCCTTCTTGAATCATGTACTGACAATTTGGGGAGAAGCACGCCTCCAATACGAGAACGAGAACAATTGGGCCATACACAATATGTTCACCTTAGCCCTCCGACCGAGGAACGAGAATGAAGGCGGTAGCCCACCTGGGTCCCCTTGTGACAACAACTCTCCCTCAGAAGAAGCGGCCAGGACCCAGCGTCCACCAAGCAATCTTGCGGAGCCCAACTCGATCACCTTCCTCCCCCATGAAGTCGCAAAAGCTAGAGCACGTTCCGCACCCCTCTCAATCACCGCCATACTCGGGGGAAGGGAATTCCGTCACATTCTCATTGACACGGGAGCGGAAACTAACGTCCTTACATATTCCGCCTACCAAAAGCTAGAAGGCCAGGTTCCCAGATTGGAGCCCTCGGACGAATACATTTACGCCTTCGACAGCACACGCAAGAACGCCTGCGGACTAGTCACGCTCCCACTGAAGATTGGCCCAGTCTCCACCATCGTTAACTGCATGGTGATGAACATTCAATCACCCCACCCTCTGATTGTTGGGAGGACATGGCTCAACAGCATCGAAGCCGTCTCATCCACCCGACACCAATGTCTTCGCTTCCCGTACCGCGGGAAGGTAATATCCACATGGGGAGAGGCGCGCTCTAATAATACTCAGGCCCGAAATTGGAGCGTCTGCGCCATGCGCATCCGGCTAGAGGTGCTCGCATGTTGGCAACCAGGCGCCACAGACGAAGAACTACTCCATCAAGGGAGGCCTTTGAAAAGACTCAGGGAGGGAGAATTTGGGAACAGGGGACCCCCACCAGACATCAGCCGGCCATCAAAAAGAAGCCGACCCGAGGAGGCAATACAAATTCAAGAACCAGGTACCGATCCTCCCGGGTAAGCTTTCATCATCCTGTACATATTTGTTTACAGCTTTTCCTAAAAAAATCAAAAAGACCAAAATATTTGTTTACCAGCTTTCGTCTTTCATCATCCTGTACATATTTGTTTACAGCTTTTCCTAAAAAAATCAACAAGACCAAAATATTTGTTTACCAGCTTTCGTCTTCATCATCCTGTACATATTTGTTTACAGCTTTTCCAAAAATACAAAAGGCCAAAATATTTGTTTACTAGCTTTCGCTTTCAACTCCTATACATATTTGTTTACCTGCTTCCAAAAAAAAGAAACAAAAATCCAAAAATATACATGCTAATCAGCTTTCATTTCTCAACCTTGAACATGCTTGTTTCCAAGCATCTTTCTTCAAAAAAAAAAAAATGTTTTCTAACTGTCTTTACATCATTTCTAAAAACAACGAAAATATTTACAAACTACATTTCCACACTCTTCTTCATGACGAAAATGTTTTCCAAATCTACGCTTCCACACCTTTCTTCAAAGCAAAATATTTTACAAAGCCATACTTCCATGATTTCCACCGAAAAACGTTTTACAAACGGTCTTTCCATACTTGTCTTCTAAAAACAAAATCGTTTTCCAAACTTTATCTCCATTCTTTTCTTTCCAAAAACATATCATTCGCCGACACAGGCCCCTTTTCAAAAACATAAGTATACATTTGTCCTTACTACACCCCGAACTACTGGACGAGAAGAGATTAAGAGCGGCAGACCATGCCCAGGCCTACCAAAGAAGGGTGGCAAGGGCATTTGAAAAGAAGGTGATAAAAAGAAAATTCGAAATCGGGGAATTAGTACTTAAGCAAATCATGCCATCAAGACAGCCTCACCCGAGAGGAAAGCTGCAACCCATATGGGAGGGACCCTATGTGATCACCCATGCCTATTCCGGGAATGCCTACCGCCTGGTAGATGCCGAAGGAGTCGAGGTTCCAGGTTCGTGGAATGCACTTTATCTAAAGAAATTCCATGCATGAAAAGCTTTCAATACTTAAGAACTATTATTCTTCCTTCCTGCGATTTCCAGCGTTTAGTACTTGATGATAGAATTATAAGACTCTCAAAGATAAACTCGTATCTATTTGAACACGTTTCCGCCAAATCATGTCATTCCCTTCACACACGTATAACTGGACTAGATTTGCCTGATGGAAGAAAAATTGCCTACCCCGTAGACTGGGACAATTTAAAACTCCCCAAAGCAAAATATCCCTTATTTTCCCCCGCTCGTATTAACCCTAGGTCAAAATGAGGAGTTACCCGGACCTAGCATATGTCCCAAAAACTGGCTCTGGCACTATATAAACACTTCTAGAGGGGAAGCATGAAAAGAATCGGGGTGAAAAACAGAAGAGCCCCCCCCCCTCAACTCGAATCAAAACACAAAACAAAAAAAAAAGAGAAAGTTAGGCAAGGAGAGGCCAAACACCCAAGTGAACGGGTTAAACTCTCTATTTAGCAGGCTTTCACGCCTTTACGCACGGTATACGCTAAACAACGGCTATACCAGTACAGATCCAAACAACGGACTGTACCTTTCCACCCAAAAATAAAGAAGTGGTAAAAAGAAGAAAGCCAGAGGGACCTAGGAAGTAAGACATGTGCTAGACTGGGACAATTCTAAAATATTGCCCGAAAGGAAGATATTACTCTTACCTCATTCACCCTCTCCCCTTTTTATTTTTTTTGCAATGGGGGTTCAAAATTGAGCTATGTCCACCAGGAAAAGCGAAATTTTGACCAAGGGTAGATCACGTCCAGGTTTACACCTACACGCACACTCACGCGAGTTCATTTAGAAACCTGCCTATCCAAAGGAAGCTTGTTTGACTTGACTCTTGGTACACTCATGGATTTTTCAGCATGTTTAGAATAATACGATTAAGCATTTGAGAACCATGAACCTAGGAAAATCGACGCCTAAGGCTTATACCCCTCAAATACAATCCTGGTTTGGACATGAGTGACCACAAGGGCTCCTCCACGGGGCTTGATGGCGTCTTTTACTTATGAAAATCAAGAACATTGCCCCTCACCTAAAAAGTCATTGAAGAACTAAAATGCCCCCTTATGCCACTTATACTTACGCATAAGCTCGCATTTTCCTTCTCAAAACACCTTGGCATCTGATTTTCTTGAAACATTAAAGTTAACCCCCCCCCCCCGAATTTAAAATTATCCCCACTCATATGAGAATTGTCCCCGCGAAATTCAAAATTATCCCCACTCATATGAAAATTGTCCCCCTCACCTCATGCCCTTCCGCACATGCGTGAGAAGAAATTATCCCCAACTCCTACACATAAGTTCTTCTTCACTCGCGCACTTGGAATCCCTTCCTTGCGCACTAAAGCCTGGTCTCCCGCACTTTACTTTCTCGCATTTATATTTCCATTCCACCTTAAGATGGATTGTAGCCCTTGACAATTCAAGCAAGAAGGGCTCGAAAGTCAGCGCAGGGGCACAATCTGGACAGATTTAACACTTGGTCCATGGAAAGAATGTTTTTATAGGTATTGAAGGATAGAACGGTCTCAAAAGCTTTCAGCGGCAGCAGCAGACAGGAGCAGCAGGCCCAAAAGCCCCAGGCATGGGGCGGCTAAACCTAACTAGCCGCCCCTCACTGGGCGGCTAGTTTGTACTAGCCGCCCCTCCCCCTTGTCTCAGGTAAGTTTGCCCCAGGCCGGGGGCGGCTAGTTTACACTATCCGCCCCTTGCCTGCACCCCTGTCAGTTATGTCAGCCCATATCTAATCAACTCTTCAATACTTCTTTACCTATTAAAATCAAATTCTTTCCAAAACCTGCACGTACACATTTCATACACATATTCATACGCAAAACCTGTATAGATACCATGCTAAAACGAATTATATATCAAAACCTACACCCATCCATGAATCAAACCTATAAAAATCCAGATTCATCCACACATACATACATATCCATGAACCATCCATGCTAAACTACTCTAAACACATGCATATAAAGGAGAATGATTAAATTGTCCCACCCAAAACCACAAGCATCGATTGTTTTTCTAAACCTATAAAAAGGGAATCTTTCTTCAAAACGCTCCAAACTTCGAAGTCTTGAGCTATGCATCATCGAAACATTCACCTAAGTCAAAACAAAAGAAGAAAAGCATGAATTCATCGCATATATACTATTCTTCTACTTAAAACCAAGACACAAAAGCTATACCTCGGCGTATCGTCGTCCACTGGAGGCTGAGTAGGAGGAACGTCCTGACTTGGCTGAGAAGGGAGCGGCGGATGAGGAGAAGACTGAACCTCTGGAGCATCGGGAGCAGCAGGAGTCTCTCGAACCGAAGACGCGGCCCTCGCGTATATCCCACGACTCCGAGACGCCGAAGGACGAGAGGCACGGCTAAAGGTGGCCCCGGTAGCCAAGGAAGCCGAGAGAGAATGGTCAGGCTCAAGTGGAAGAAGATCAAGGTCCGCCTCGGTCATAGAGCCCCCTCCGACCAACTTCCCCCTCATAGTGGCCTCCCAGAGACGGACCTGCTGCATGTCTCTGTCTCTCCTCTCCAATCTCTGTCGGAGGCGACTCTCTGTCCCTCTGGCCCGATCCTCAGCAACCCTCAATCTCTCCTCCAACTCCCGCGCCCTCGCTTCCGACGCCCTGAGTGCCTCTCTGTCCCTATCCCCGGCCGCCTGGAGAGAACGAACCAGGTCTCCCATCAAACCTCCGGGAACACCCGCCGAAGCCTCCAACTCCGACACCCTCATCTGGAGGGAGTCCCTCTCACGGCCTAGGGTAATGAACCCCTCCTCCCTCGAGGCTATCATGGACCTCAGCCGGTCCGCCTCCTCCTCAGCCCGAGAAGCCCTGCCCCTCGCCTGGCCCAACTCCATCCTTGTGGCCGCCAACTCACTTCGGGCCACATCCAATTCCCTCGTCAGCTCGAGCTCCTGCTCGGAAACCACGGAAGGAGGGGGACGGAAGAAGAAGAAGCGCCATCGGCCCTCGCTCTCGACAGAGCATCCACCTGAGCCTCGAGGACCCGGACCTGGTCCTGCAAGCGTCCTCTCTGTGCCCGCAACGCCTCTATCTGCCTGGCCCGCGCTTGGAGGTGCTCGTTGGCGGTCTTGAGCCTCTTCTCCATCTCATTCAACTCAACCTGCAAAAGGAAATACCATTCAGAAGATGTTCAAGCAAAAGAGAACGAGGAAAGAAAAGGGATTCTTTAACTTACATAAGCGTCCGGGATCTCCTCCTCCATCGTCCCGAGGATATCCGCATACTCCCGACGATACCAAGCTAGGTATTCGTCACTCGAAGTCACCTCAGGACGACGCTCCACCAAGACGCCTCGACCCATCCATCCCGCCACGTACGTCGCGTAATTCCTCGGGAGATTCGTGTCCCGAGGAATCCCGGCCACCGGAATCGAAGGGCGCCGCGGAAGAGGATCGGGCACCCACTGATGGTACCCAAGCTGACGGACGACCCGGCTGATCGCATGGAACACGACCTCATTGAAGTAGATCAGCCAGATGTCTCGCGCCAGGGCCTCAGGAACCTCCTCCGAGTAAGGCCTCCACGTCATCTAAGAAAGCATCGAAAGATAGGAAGAGCGCTTAGTCAAAAGAAAACCAAGTACAACCAAAGATTCAAAGAAAACTTATACCTCTTCCTCCGACAAGACGCGGAAGGCCTCTCGGAATTGGGCGAGGCGGTGCAAACGGGAAGATCCCCGGGGTTCCCATCTCATGGCCCAAGGGAGGGCATGATCGAACGGAGCCAAAGTCGGGCGATCAATGGCGAAGTGCTCGTACCCGAAGATCTAACAAAGCAAGAGGGAATTTATCATGACCAAAGTAAAGCTAAACCAAGAAGAAGACACTCATCACTTACACATACCTGAAGGAATGGTGCGAAGCCACCAAGGTTCTTTCCTCCAGCCCTCTTGACTTTCTTCGAGAGCTCCGCAAACAAGTGGGCAAGCATCGCCGCTCCCCAAGCATAGCGCCCCATGCCCTCCAAGTCCCGCATCAGTAGAAGGGAATGAGAGGAGACCTTATCAGAGGCCGTCGAGAAAAGGACCCGGCCAAAGAAGTAGAGGAAGAACGCTCTCAACTCCCTCCGTGCCCTCTGTGGACACGCGGCCGCCTCTCTCGCCTCGATCATCGCCCGCCGCCTCTCGAAGCTAGCTGCAGCTTCGCCCTTCTGGCGCTCTGTGAAGGAACCGAGGCCGTACTGCCCCGAAAGCCGCCCCAAAGGGATCCGGTTCAACGTCCGCTCCCGCTCCACGAACTCCCATTCTCCGATCAACTCTCGGAAAAGCCCCCTGTAGTCAGCTAGGGTGGCCGCGATCACCGCCTCCCCCAGAACCGGAAGGCCGGTGATCCGATGGACGTCCTCGAGCGTCGGCATGACAGCACCGGTAGGGAGGATGAACGTGCAACTCTCCGGATCCCATCTCTCCGCCAAGGCCTCCACATATGGACGGTGGACGTGGAATGGCTCGATCAGGAAGAAGGAACGGAAGCCCGCTCCATCCACCAAGCTCCGCTCCTCCTGCCCCAAGGCGTCGTACCATCTCTTCGTCCCGTGCCATAAAGCCCGGATACGATTCGGCCTCTACAAAACAAGCGAAGGGAACATGGGTTAGTTTAAAAGCAAGCGAGAGGTAAGAGTCCAAATCTACGAAATCAGTTTAAACCATGCTTAGCGAAATCAAGACTCCCACATGCTAAAAGAATGAAAGTAAGAAACTACACTCCTCATATGATCACGCATGCCAGACAAATATCAAACACATCCCGCCGTGGTCACCCCTCACGCACTTTCTTACATCAAGCCTATCAAACACACCTAAGCGATACAGCCATATGGAACACGAACCCATGAAATGCATGCACCCCCTCATGCTCTACCACGATCAAACACGTACGAAATCACATACACATAGAAAACTATCGCATGCAAGCATATTAGCTATATCATTTCTCTCCTTTACATGCATATGACAAACATGGATATATATATATAGAAATTGTCCCCCTCCCTATAAAAACAAACCCATGACAGCATGCTTACGCATCCCACCGTGATTAACTTATACACAAGCATGCCTATTTAAAAAATAACACACATATACGAGTATAATACACACATACAACCTGTTCATACCACCAACACATGCATATACACCAAAATAAAAGGCAAAGACTAAAGGATTAGGAACATACCACGGCCCGTGTGGACCCAGGGGCGTCCACCTCGGCCTCGTCGGGATCGTCCATCCCGTCGTCATCCTCCTCCTCATCCTCCTCAAACACGGCCTCCTCGGCCTCAACCCCAACACCCACACCGGCCTCAGCGGCCCCAGTGCCCATACCCTCGGCCTCCCCGGCCCCGTCCCTAGCCTCTCCTATCCCCTCCACCCTCCCCACGCCGGAGATAAACTCCGCAAAGGCCCCCATAGCCCTACTCTCCTCCTCCTCAGCCCTGGCCTCTGTGGCCTCCCTATCCAACATCCCGACAAGGGCATCCAACGACGCCCTCACCTCCTCGCTAACTCCCTCGACCCCTACCCCCTCGGTTGCACCCTCAATCGATTCTCCAACCCCCGGAACCACCTCCTCGGCCACCACCGGTCGATCCCCACGCCTCCTCTTGCGTATATAGCCTATCACACTCCCCCCTACCTCCGGGACAGCCCCCGAAGGCAAATCCCCGACCTCACCCACGCCAATATCCACCGGCGGCACCTCCGTCGTACCCATGCCCCCACGGCCTCGACCTCCGGCCTATCGCTCTCCGATGATGAAGAGCTCGGGCTACGCTCTCCACGAGCCACCCGCGGTCGTTTCCCCCTCGAAGCAATCGCCTTCGACCTCGTCATCTCCTCGGTTTGAAAAAGAAAAAGGAGAACCCAAACTAGGGTTTCGAAATCAAGAGAAAGAGAAAGATTGAGGTCGAAATGGAGGAAAGAAAGGCAAAGAAATCAGGGTTTTCGAGTTTGAAACCGAAGGGAAGAAGAGAAGAGGGAAGAGAAACCGTTTTAAAAACGTATGGGAGAGAGAGGGTCTTTTCGGTTATAAGGGACCCAGTCGAGGGGCGGCTACCCGCGAGTAGCCGCCCCCTCTCGGGCGGCTAGTTACAACTAGCCGCCCCTCCCAGTTTTTCTCTTTCTTAAAAACCCCCTTTCCAATCTTTTCAGCCCTAAAATTCAAGGTTCTCCATACCAAACAGCCATGTATTGGCTTATTTCCAGACATTACTTGATCAAACACGACTCTCCCGAAGTTTTGCAACACGTTCAGTACCATTCAGATTCAAATTTCTTCAGTTCTGGTTCTTTTCCAGAGTTCTTATCCCTCGGATGATCCAATTCACCCAAATCAACTTTTACTTGCTTTCTGTCGGCGATATCCCCTCCTTGCTGAGTTTTTCCCAAACACGGGAACGGTAGGCACGAGGAAATTGACGCTGGGCTGCTCCGTGCACGATAGCTAAGAACCCCGACCGCGGGTTGGATCACTCACAATTTACTTTTCCCCGCCTTCCACCTGGATCATCTTCTCGGATAAAAATTCTAAGTCAAGACGTAGCCTCTGACAGCCTAAATCAACTCCCCGAAAAGTACTGTTCGCGTTGGCATAACTTCTTGAAGGTCGGGCCGGCCAAAATAGGGGTCTCTTTCCTTATCATCGGTCGAAGTCTTTCCTGCTTCGCACAAAGACTCCGTCCGATGAGGGACAATTGTAGATACCCCAATTTTGACCGTCCAGAGAGACAGAAATACTTCAAGTAACACACGGAAATATCCCACAAGTCGACACTGATAGAGAACCAAAGGTTCGGTAAACCAGAAACCCTAATCCCAGCCGTGACCTAAACCCAAACCCTAGCCCAAAACCTAAACCTAAACAAACCCTAACCCTAAACCCTAATCCCAGCCTTGACCTAACCCTAAACCGGAACCCTAAACCTTGACCGAACCCCAAACCCTAGCCCTAAACCCTAAACCTAAGCCAAACCCTAACCCAGACCTAAACCTAAACCTACCCTAAAAACCAAAACCCTAAAAACCTAAAGTCCCTGGAAAGGGCGGCTATCCCTAACTAGCCGCCCCTCACTGGGCGGCTAGTTACACTAGCCGCCCCCCTAACCGCCCCCTGGCCGACTTTGGACCAGTTCCCTGGATGGGACATAAAGCAATATTAAATGCTGATAATTGCGGCGGGTCATGACCTTTAGCCGCCCTCTCTTGGCCGGATCAAACCAAGTAGCCGACCCAAGCCACCGCTTGTCAGAGATGGGACGTTTGGCAGGTCATGATAGGGCGGCTACCAGGAAGTAGCCGCCCCATCCCGGGCGGCTAGTTAGAGCACTAGCCGCCCTTCACCTGTTCTCTGGCAGAAGAACCAGAGCATTAATGAGAGGTCCAATCAAAGCCAACCCACTCCATTACCCTCGGGATATTTTCCTACCTCTCTTTTACTATAAATAGAGGAGGTCCCAAGCCTTCAACAACAACCAACACACCCAACAAAATCCACAACAACCACCAATTCATCTTCAAACCCTTCCACCACCAGAAATCCCAAGAGAGAGAGAGAGAGAGAGCCCCTTTTGTGAGAGAAACACCCATTCCCCACATAAAATACCCTCTCATCCCACCCTCCATAAACCCAGGCTAAACCTAGCTTAGCCTCTGCCCAAGACCCCACCCTTTACCTACCAAACCCCTGCCTAAATTCCCCAGACCCTGGACGGCTAACCCTAGCTAGCCGCCCCCTGGCCGACGGCTAATCACAACTAGCCGCCCCCTATCCACACCCCATATCAACATCCCTTTGACCCATAACTCCTTTAGTCAAGCCCGGAAGCAGAATAGGATTACCTGTTTTTCACCTCTGTGTACGCTATATCCGTGTCTCAGAGCGAAGACCCCACAAACTCCCCACGTAGGCGACCAAACCCGACCCAAACCCTTTCCTGTTTTTAGAAAAAGCAGGTGGCGATCACAAAACCCCCTTGAATCCTCTTGAGCCGCTGTCGGGCGCCTCGACCAGGAACCACACCCTCACCCCTTCCGAGAAGACGATCCGACCGAGCCCGCCAGGGCACGCATCCGATCCGAACCCTCCGAAGAACCCCCACACACGCGGATTTTCTCGACACCGACAGCGAGGAGCGTACGAGGCACAGTGCCGCGCACTGTGCGCAGGAGAGCGTGCGGGCGCGCGCTCGTGCGCGAGCTGCGCGTCCGGGTGCGCGGTGAGGGGCTGGACGTGCGGGCAGCGCGTCCGGAGGCGCGGGTCAGTGCGCCATCGAGCGCGGGGGCGCGTGCTTGCGCGTGCGTACGCGTGCGAGGGCGCGTGCGCGCGTGCTTGCACATGCGTACGCGTGCGGGGGCCATGCGTGTGGCTGCCCGGGGGCTCGGGTATGTGTCGGGGCACTCGGACATGTGTGCGTACGTGCGTACTCGTATGCGTGCGAGCCCGTATGCGTACATATCCAAGTCTTTGGCATTTCTAGTTGTTTTTAAGTGTCTTTATGTGGTTTTACTCACCTATTTGGATGCCTTGTCTTGCAGATCTTGGCGAGCGGTCACGCGACGACCCGGTTTACAGTGAGTGGGTCAATCCAACCCAGTCGGGAGGTGTTCGATGCACGTAGACGTGCATTGCCTCCCCTGGGGCACCATAACCACATATTAGCCTTCTTAAATGTGCATGTTATTGCTTATCTTGCTAGGTTGCATCCACGCCATATTAGACCTTATATGTTAGGTCCATATACTCTAGTATCATGTGTAGGGACTCATACTTGTCTATGTATTGTGTCCCATGTTAGTTTAACCATGTATTAGTGCTTACATGTATGCATGAGTAAGGCATGACTAAGGTAGTGACCTTAATTATTTTTCTATCATGTTAGATTTGTATACTAGAGTATTACATCCATGTGTTATACATATGAGCCCAAGCCTGCCTTAGACAATATTATAATTTTGTTATAGCATTATTTGTATGCTTCCTTGATTAATTCCTTATGTAATTATTTATATGTTGTATACTTCATCTCTATATATCTTATATATATATAGAGGCCATAAACCTTGCTTAATAAGATTAAGCAAGCGTATGACCTCCGATGGGTCATACCGTGGCATTGACATTACAAATCATCTGTCTTCCCCGCATCTGAGTTATGCGCTCTGGTGGGAATTCATGAGAATTCGTAACCTTATCGACGACGGATCCATGAGGATAAAAAACCGCGTATGTCAAGTGCTCTCCCCTTCGTCGTTTCCGTGTCGAAGCTACCCGGCTTTAGTTGTCCTGCTAGGCTCTCCTAGACGCTATTCATGACGCCGGGTGGTGCGCCCAAACGGTAGAGGTAGAGGTCATGGGAGGATATCAGGTCGAGGCTACTCGGCAGAGGGCTACCGGATGACGAAAGGCGTAGACCAGTTGACCCCTTTTCCCCAATAGTCCTATGTCACCTAAGGGTGAGGGTGAGGGTGTAGTGGGTTGGGTTGAGACCCGACCCAATGACTTAAGTGACTGTTCCATCTGTTGGAACCCCAATCACTCAGAATATATCTGATGGTGTGGTGGGTTGGGTTGACACCCGACCCACCGGCATAAGCTATTGATTCAGTTATTGTGACTTGATTGCTTGAAAGATTAATATGAGTTGTGATGCTTGGATCGTACCATTCACTGAGCGTGCGGCTCACCCCTCGCATATGTTTTTTCCAGTTGTTGCAGAGTCGAATCTGTAGGAAGAGTTCCGCAAGGCGTGGTACTTGTGGCGGAGCAACGTTCGAGTTTTGTCTGCGAGTGAGAGAGGCCATCAGCATCCCCCGTTTCCTTGTATGTATTGCTACTCGTGCTTGAGCACAGTACTGGTGTTTGATGTCTTTGTTGTATATTGGCTCTCACAGGACAGTTGATTATGTGTTCCGGTCTGTAATATGTCTTTAAATTACAGACTAAGTCATTTTAAGCTTCCGCCATATGTTTATATATCATGTTAGCTCCTTGTTAAATGCTTTAAGTACCTTTGATGATTGAGTAGAGTCTTTTGTTGACCTCGTGTATGGATTGCTGATATTATATATTTGCCACGTCTCAGAGACGGCCGCTCTGGGGCGTGACAGTCAATACCAGGAGAATAATTATGCAGTCAGATTTTCAATCAGAGCACTCCAACTTCCGCAGAAAGCTAAAAGCTCAAAAATTTTGTGACTCCGATGGAAAAATAAGTCTCCAAATGACACAGGCCTAACCATCACACCCCAGGGCGACCGTCCCTGAGACGTGGCAAATATATATAATATCAGCTATCAATACCTGAAGTCTATAATAACTCCAACATACAACATATGAGGTGGCAAAGAAAAGATAAGTGATAGGTAACTGAAAAGCGGCAGAATATAATATTAATAAGTTTATAAACCCAAAACATTATTACATACTCGAATACACAATCACTGTCCTATGAGAGCTAAGTCCAGTCCAAATAAAATACAACATGTGCAACACGCATGATTAACAAATACATGACTCAAGGACGGCTGACAGCCTCGCACTCGCTAACCGCCGGACGGGACGCTTCCACGCACACAAGCACAGGAAAGCTCCAGCTCCACGCCCAACACCGCCCCTTTATAAGAAACAGTACGCGAGGGGTGAGCTACAAGCTCAGTGAATGGCTGAAAACCAAACACCATTTCTACAATTTAACACTAAGGCAAGTTCTTTTCAAGGAAAAACATGGGTAGAAACCTAATAGATAACAAGGTCATGCAACGATGTGACCACACCTCGTCCTCGCCCTCACTACCGGAACTATTAGCCATAACACATGGTGTTACTGGATAACAAGTCACAACAAGTCCATCCGCTATGAGGTAGAGATACACTTCGATACTTCAAGCGTTAAGAATAACATACCCAGAGTATACTCGATGGGTATTAGGATCACATGGCAACGTGACTTCAACTCACCTTCACCCTCACCCTCACCCTCACCCTCACCCCTAAGGGTGTCACGGGACCGTTGGAAGGAATCATTTTGCTCTACTCCCTTTGTCATCCGGTAGCCTTCTCCCGAGTAGCCTCTACCTGGTATACTCCCATGATCAGTACATCCGCCAAACGCATCGGTAGTACTTACAGGTGGGAGCCCTCTGTCAGGACAGCTTCAACGCCGGTCAGGACCAACACAGATCCGTCGAAAGGGAGAACAATTCCACGCTCGCAATATCACCCGGTAGCCCTCTCCTACGTAGCCTCTACCAGTCGGCCTTCCACGATCAGTACATCCGCCATATGTGTACCGTGATACGCATCGTAGCACCTACAAGTGGTGGTACAATACGGTACAGCTTCGACGCCAAGTAGCTTCGACGCACAACGATGTCTGGAGGAAGCACCCCCGCAAAGTGAATCCTATAGGAAAGTTAACTACCCTCAATAATCACATACCGATGATATCAATACTCTTGAACTCCCACACGGACTCGGACATGAGGAGCTAAATCTACACTAATGTAGAAAATAAGCGAGGGGCATATCCCAACAGGCGGTTCATACACACACCTAGCACGGATAGGCCTAGCTTAATGCCATAACCACCGGCTTAACAAAACCGATATGACAATGATTGAATTCCAATCGAATGCATCACTCGGATGCAAGGGGCGATAACATCGCTAGCGCTCTAACTAATACGGTATTACCCGATAGCGGGTCATACTCACGCCTATTACAGATAAGCCAAATTAGTCTAACATGCGAATAATTATTACAGGAGAATCCTATCACAATTATATACATGATCCACATGTAAAATAACATATGAGTAACTACAGGGGTTCACCCTAACATGAATAAAAGCATAAACAACATATTATGCATACAAGGTAAGGCCTAATTAAACATACATGCATACAAGTGTATCCTAACATGCGTTGGATAACACCAACTTAAAAAGGGAAGGGTCAAGAGCGATCTCGTGCACTAACAGGTGTACACCAATATTTTCAAGTGAACCTGAGTCAAGTAAGAACCGTATCTACTTACTCAGTTCGCATGAAGAGATAGGGGGAGAGAGAGTTCATCATCTCTAGAAGCTGGTCGTAGCTTTGCCCCAATAATATGGGTGCAACAACTATATCACGCCCTTAAGTCTTATGACTAGGGAATATTAAGTATTTACCCTGTTATTAACCCAGGGTTAAATTATGCTAGATATCACTAACATTGGGGGTTGTACCGTAAATAGGGATTACCTAAGTCATGCCATATTCTACACACTCATATAAACACACAAGATACATGATCATTCATACATGAATACAATACATAGGAAAATTGTAACGCCTCCGTAGCCAAGACTCTATTTTGAAGCTTTGAAGCTTTGATACGGTTCGTTACCTCTAACTTTCCATAAATACGAGACATTTAAAACATAAGGGATTTATTGGAAAATCAAACCGATTAAAACATAACCAGGATCTAAACATAATTCATCCTACACACGGATGATTACATACGAAATAAACTTATTTCAAACATCCAACTATTTTTGCTGAAAGGGACTAAGGAAACTACATGCCAAATGAAAGCTTATTCAACCACCTAAATGCAACGGAAAATAAATGCGAGCTACGATCTCCACCACCGAGATCAACGATCATCAACAACTATCCTGAAAGTTAGGGAAAGAGGCCAACCACACGCTCAGTGAATGGACCTTTTGGTCCCAATAATAATTGATATCAAATAATAGTCTTTAATAAGACATCATAAGAAAACAGTTTGCAATATACAATAGTATAATATTTGTCAACATAATAATTTCTAATAAAAAAAGTTAAACAAACCACCTTTCAAAATGCATGATCTCAAATAACTGTCAAACTCATGATGCATATGAATGCAACGGACACACATGTCCGTATCCCATGGCACCTAGCAATCTATGGCACCTAGCCATCTACAGCACCTAGATACATGTCACCTAGACTTGGGTCCATTATGAACCATGGTCACCTAGACCTAGCCACCTAAGCTACGTGACCTAGATGAATGCGATGCATGCATGATCAACACATATTTTATTTCAAAACTATTCATCTGACAGTTTCAAATATAATAACATTTTTAATACAATACATAGTAAGGCATCAACCTATATAATATGACAGCTCGAGTTGTACATAAAATAACATTTTAAATCATTCGTAAAAATCCTTGAAAAACTACGTAGGAGACAAGACCCACTCACCTTAGGTCCAATCACAAATCCGAAACAACTCCAGCAGGTCTAAGACAACCTAACCCGACCTGTAAATGATACAACTAATCATAACACGTACATACTGTATGGCACCCGAGGGTATCCGAAAACACAGAATCTGACGGCTCCCATAGGGACCGTCCGAAACACAACCCGACGGCTCCTCTAGGAGCCGTCCCGAACAATCTCAACGACTCCTACAGGGGCCGTCTCGGGACAGAAGCACAAAACCCTAATTATTTTTTGTAAAAATCTTTAAATCCCTTATCATTGAAAATAAATCATGAGTCGTTTAAAATACTCGTTAAACAGAAAATGATCGACACTGAAACTAAGTCATACATATGAAATCCGATTAAAACATATCAAAACTTCAAAATAAGAATATTTTGAAAACCCTAGGTTTATCACAGATGTGAATATTAATATGGGTTTACGTTTAAACTTTCAAAATCATGAAAACACATAATTGGTTTAGATATAAGCATATAGGGTTCAGAAACAAGGTTTTAAATATCAAAAACACGATTTCTACTTAAGATTAATAAACCTAAACATGATATATACTTATACATATTCATTCTAAATCATGAAAAGATTAGAAAACATAAAAATATCATGATACCCTAGCTATATAACACCAGATCTGAAAACTAAATTTAAAACATCTTAAGAGCATATAAATCAAATAGGAAAACTAAGAAAATATTTTAAACCTTGAGTATATACAAGTAAGGCCTAATATTATAAGTAAAACTTATAAATACATCATGAAATCATCATCATATTACGGTTAAAACATAAGAACCCGAATCATACGATAGTCATTAAAAATTTCGAAGAAACTCCTTTCTCTTTGGTTGGAAAACCTTAAAACACTATCATATGAAAGCGACATTCAAAAGGACTCACTACAAATCGAAAACTTCTTTAAAACTCGTTGAAATACTCACCAAAACCCTCAGACCGAACCCTTCCCGAGCTCCTCAATACATTGGCCGAAGGGAAGAAAATAAATTTTTAGGGTTTTGGAGTTTCTAGGGTTTCAATGCCAAAAGATTTTTTAATATTAGAAAACACGTGTGGGGACAAAATACGACGCTAATAAAGCCAATTAACGCAAATACGATTCGCAATTAAAGCATTTGTTCCTTCTAAAAATGGACCAACTTTAAACTCAAATTTTTTCCAGATCGACGGATCTTATTGAGCCTGTCGCTCACTTATCCGACAGCTCCTCATGGATCCATCACCCAGGTGCCCGACAGCACCTATAAGATCCATCAAGCACTGCCTGACCCGAGTAAAAGTCACAGTCATTACAGAAGGGTTCTATGCATTATACGAGCTATACGGCCTAAACATGCACGATATCTAACATAATATTGTTTAGACATGAACATATTACTTATCTAAACAAGTAGTATAATTTGGGTGTCCAACGGATGCGTGACGCATGACTACGTGCGTCCAACGCATCCTGAAGGGTTTGATCGAACCACTCACCGATACCCAGGTCGTCGCGCATCCAACCGATGAGATCTACAAGGCAAGGGAATCAAAAGGGGGTGAGTACTTCAAACTAAGACTACCTAACTCTTGATAGTTCCACAACATGCATAACAACTCCTTGACACACAATCGAGCAAAACTGCTAAACCTGCTGCAACTAGTCCTACTATTTGATTTCCAAAGCATCAAATACACATCCACAAACTATGAAATAATCCATGAGGACATAATAACCTAATTTAATCTCTAAATGCCTGAAATAAAATCTTTTCAGAAACTGGACAGTTCCCACGTGAATCTGGACAGTTCATGCAATTTAGGTCATAACTTAGAATACATATAATATTATGACTCCAAATTTGATATATAGCATCTAGACACATGAAGAATCATATCACATTGAGAGATAATGCTCAGAATATATTTCTAAATACCAGTTCCACAAAGATCTTAAGGAGATAAAAAATATGCCTTACTTACAACACAAAGCTACCACCATCCATGCATAAACACAAACACCTCTTGTGCAGCAGCAATCACACCTAACATCACCTTCCCAACAGTACCCAAATGTTCCACAAAACCAGAAAAGAAGAGGAAAATGCTTACCAAGAGAGGGGGAGGGAAAATGGGAGGTGCGGGGGCTCTCAAGCGCACCTACGACCACCTCGACCACCACCACCACTACCACCACCTCCTTTGCTTCTCTTCTTCATGGCTGGACCAAAAAGGGGAGGGAAAAATAGGGGATACATGAGGGAGCTATAGGAGGAAGAGAAAGAAGAGGCAACAACACAACATATGCACACACCAACCTTGCTCTTCCTTCAAGTGCTTGTTCTTCTCCATCACCTTCTCCTTCTATTTCTCTTCTAACACACACACATGAGAGGGAGAGAAGAGAAAAAGAAGCCTCGGATGGCTTTCTTTTGCTTGAGAGAGAGAGAGATTTTCAACAACAAAGGGGCTTTAAATGGGATTAAAGTGAGTTGGCGGGGGTTGACAAGATCAAATCGTCCCTGACCAAAAATTCTGGACAGGCTTCACTAGAACAGCCATAACTTCCACAATATAGCGCTTCGAATTGTGCAATTCAACTTCCATTGAAAATTCAAGAAGATTATTTACCATTTTTATGTTTATGTTCAGATCAAATAACCCCTACAGCTATTCCAAAATGTGATCTAAACATCAAAAAGGGCTGCTGCCAGGATTTTCTCATCCCCAGGGTATACTTGGAAAAATACCCATAACTTTTACTACATGAATCTAGTTGATCCAATTCTATATTTGTATGAAAGTTAACTCAAAACTGAACATCTCATGATAAAATCATATTGAAACCTTTTCATCTTAGATATTAACAAAATTAAATCCGAATACCAATCGGAATTGCATAACTTCTACAAAGACGTCAGAATGCGACAAAAATTTACAGGTAGGTCAATTCGAATACCAGGAGAACAGTTATGCAGTCACATTTTCAATCAGAGCACTCCAACTCCCGCAGGTAGCTAAAAGCTAAAATTTTAGTGACTCTGATCGAAAAAAAATAAGGCTCCAAATTACGCAGGCCTAACAATATTGGGCATGTGATTAAAAACCTATGTAGGTCGGGCCGACCAAAATAAGAGTCTCTTTCCTTATCATTAGGAGAGGTTTTAGAAAGTCTCAAATTAGGAAGTCAATATAATGTTTGTCAATAACCATATTGCAATGAATGAGGGTTATCTGGGGCAAACAAACACACCAAATTTTTTATCCAGGGTTATCCGTGGGCTTATACCCAAAACAAATGGGGGCTAATAAAAGACAATTGTAAGTCTGTACCTCTTGCATGAATTGTTTATGTTTAGGAATAATTATAAAAGATATACATGTGATATGATAGATGTGATATGTTTTTGGAATGTGTGCTAGTGTTAGGTGAGAATTGTTTTTTTTTAATTGATATGAAACAATATTTTTATTCATTGGAATAAGTAAGTTTTAATAGGTAATCCAGCCTCCCTTGGAATAGTTATCAAATCTTATTTTAACTTATCTTGGCATCATCATAGATATAGATTATTCACCATAGATTAAAATAAAAATAATAACTCAAGTGTCGAGTTTTATAACAGTTGCAGGGTTACATGAACCGCCCGGTTTTTTAGAGTATAAAAAAACCCATCGATGGTATTTCTAAAAGCCCAAAAAGTTATTTAGGGCCCGTTTGATAGCATGTTTTGTGTAGCTTTTGATTTTTGGCTGGTCAAAAAGTTGCAAATGAGATGTCAAACACCCTTGCTTAATTGGGAATCATGCAATGGATTCCTGTCATTTCTTGTCTCGAAATTCGGTATTTTCAAAGCACAAAAAGTCTGCTTTTCTGGAAAGAGTTCTCCAAATCAGTTTTGTCTCATCTATAATGTCCTTTTTACCCTTTAAAATAATCATTAATTACAACTCTTTAAATGTAGACCCCATAGACTGAGCAATACTTTAGCTACCTACAGACATATATACCTATGTACTTTCATGTTAATAAATGAATGGGCTATTTGTATGAATCTAGTGATTCTTGGCCTACATTTGATGATATTCTTCTCATTCATTCTTTCCTATTTTTGAGCCACATGAGAGAAGAAGGTGAAAACCCAAAAAATAAAAAACCACTGGATGGAATAATGTGCGAATGACGTGGCTAGGGGTATCCATGAAGGCTCACCGGCGAGAGGGGATGAAGGTCTCGGAGAGATGGCCGAGGGGATGGAGGGGTTGCCGAGATGTTGGGAACCCTCGACTGATTGGGGAGATAAACAAACCCTCACAGTGTTATTTTTATATCAATGAAGAAAGGTTATTTAGGTAAAATGACATATGGGCTTTATAAAAAATTAGATTTGCAATCAAACAACCACCCGATTTTAAATGTGAATAAGCAAACTTTCGTTACCAGAAACAAACGTGATTCCTAGATTAATAGAAAAGCAGTCCACATAATCACATGGTCAAAAAGTATCTTATAAAGCAGCTTTATACGTGTTTCCAAACGGATCTTAGGCAATGTTAATTTGCAGTTGCCAGATTCTGCTCTTTCTACACCTAATGCGGATTCAAATGCTTTTTCTTAAATGTGACAGTTTTTACGTTTCTTTGGTTCACAAGGCTATTTTTTTAGCTTTTGAAAATCTGTGGAAACAATGATTTTGAAAAACCATCATTTTGATTAAAAATCTCCTCTTTACGGGGTTTAGGGTTTGTCAAATTTAATTTACTGAAACAAAAACGACTTGTGTTCTTTTTCAATAGGTGGGTATGAAATCTCAGATCTCATTTTCTTTTCGTTTTTTTAATCATAATGTTGTTTTTGAATTTTTATTGATGTCTTTCTTTTGGTTGATGAAGCATATAGAATTATGGGAGAACAATTTTTTTTTTTTTTTATGAATATGATGTGGGGACCTTCTATTGACGTATGCGCTCTGTTAATTTTTTTATTATTATGTTTTTGACATTTTGTATTTTTGAGAAAGGATAAAATTGAGATGCCCGGTTTGATGAAGGATAAAATTTTGTGGATGTACACTTCTTTTTTAGGGGTGAAAATGTCAATTTTTTATTTTTATTTATCAAAATTTAGATAAAAAGATGATATAAATATTGAGTTATGATACCGAGATCCCAAAATATAAGCTTCATTCACAAGCCCATGAGATGTCATCATCTTATTTATTGGTTTGTTGACTTTTCAAAAAGGAAAAAAATGACAAAATACAAATTTGACATTCATTAAAAATGTGTCCCATTAACCCAAATCCCCCCATTTTCTCTATTCCGTTATGACTCTTTCATGTGAATTATAATATCTATTTTCATGTGAATCATAAAATCTATTTACCTATTTCAAAATTACCTAAATTGTTTTCATCAAAATTCTTCAAACGTCCTAGATTTTGTTTTCAAACTTATATTCTTATTATACACATTAATTTTTTTTAAGAATGTTATTAACTGAATATAAAAAAGTTAGGTATTTATTGTTTTCAAATTTAAATAAAAACACATATTGTTACCATATTGTCGGTATCGTCGGGAAGGCCTCCGAATGGCCGCGTTGTGTTGTCGGTGCTTTCGGAAAGGGTCCCGGCGGTGCGCGGGTGCGTGTGCGTGTGTGGGGGTTCTTCGGGGATTCGGATCGGATGCGTGCCCTGGCGGGCTCGGTCGGATCGTCTTCTCGGAAGGGTGAGGGGTGTCATTCCTGGTTGAGGCGCCTGATAGCGGCTCAAGAGGATTCAGGGGTTTGTGTGATTGCCACCTGTTTTTTCTAAAAGCAGGAAAAAGGGGTGGGGTTGGATTTGATCGCCTACGTGGGGAGTTTGTGGGGTCTCTGCTCTGAGACACGGATATACGTACACAAAAGTGAAAAACTGATAATCCTATTATGCTTCCGGGGCTTGACTAAAGGAGTCTTGGGACATAGGAGGTGCAAATGGGGTGTGTATAGGGGGCGGCTGGTGGGGTCAAGCCGTCTGGTGAGGGGCGGCTACTAGGGTTTAGCCGTCCAGGACCTGGTCTGGTTTGGGCAAAACTTCGATAGGAAATGGGTTTGGTTTTTGGACAGAGGCTAAGCTAGGTTTAGCCCGGGTTTCTGGAGGGTGGGATGAGAGGGTATTTTATATAGGGAAATGGGTATTTCTCTCACAAAAGGGGCTCTCTCTCTCTCTCTTCGGATTTCTAGTGGGGAAAGGGAATGTGACCTGTGTTGTGAATTGTGAGATGTTGGTGTTTGAATGGTTGTTTGAATTGGTGGTTATTGTTTATAGGCTTGGGACCTCCTCTATTTATAGTAAAAGAGAGGCAGGGGAATGTCCAGGGGGTAATAGAGTGGGTTGGCTTCGATTAGACCCCTCATTAATTCTCTGGTTCTTCTGTCAGAGACCAGGTGACTAGCTGCCCAGGATGGGGCGGCTACTTCCTGGTAGCTGCCCCTATCATAACCTACCAAACGTCCCATCTCTGACAAGCGGTGGCTTGGGTCGGTAACTTGGGTTGATCCGGCCAAGATAGGGCGGCTAAAGACCATCATCCGCCGCAATGATCAACATTTAATATTGCTTTATGTCCCATCCAGGGGATGGTCCAAAGTCGGCCAGGGGGGCGGCTAGTGCTAACTAGCCGCCTGGTGTGGGGCGGCTAGTTAGGGTTAGCCGCCCCTTGCCAGGGATTTAGGGTTTTTGGGTGTCTGGTTTTATGGTTAGGGCTAGGGCTCGGTTTGGGGTTTTGGGTTTAGGTTTAGAGCTAGGGTTGGGGTTTAGGTCAGGGTTAGGGTTAGGGTTTCTGGTTTGGGTCAGGGCTAGGGTTCGGGTTTAGGTCAGGGTTAGGGTTTCTGGTTAGGCCTAGGGTTAGGGTTTGGGTTTAGGGTTAGGGTTTCTGGTTAGGGCTAGGGTTAGGGTTTGGGTTTAGGGTTAGGGTTTCCGGTTAGGGCTTCCTGAACTTTGGTTCACTTTTTAGATGTCCAAATGTGGGATATTTCCGTGTGTTACTTGAAGTATTTTCTCTCTCTCTGGACGGTCAAAATTGGGGTATCTACAATTGTCCCTCATCGGACGGAGTCTTTGTGCGAAGCAGGAAAGACTTCGACCGATGATAAGGAAAGCGACCCCTATTTTGGCCGGCCCGACCTTCAAGAAGTTGTGCCGACACGAACAGTACTATTCGGGGAGTTGATTTAGACTGTCAGAGGCTAGGTCTTGACTTAGAATTTTTAGCCGAAAGGATGATCCAGGTGGAAGGCGGGGAAAAGTAAATGGTGAGTGATCCAACCCGCGGTCGGGGTTCTTAGCTATCGTGCACGGAGCAGCCCTGCGTCAGTTTTCTCGTGCCTACCGTTCCCGTGCTTGGGAAAACTTAGCAAGGAGGGGATATCACCGACAGAAAGCAGGTAAAAGTTTGATTTGGTGAATTGGATCATCCGAAGGATAAGAACTCTGGAAAAGAACCAGAACTGAAGAAATTCGAATTTGAACGGTACTGAAAGTGTGGCAAAACTTCGGGAAAGTCGTGTTTGATCAAGTAGTGTCTGGAAATAAGCCAATACATGGCTGTTTAGTATGGAAAATCTTGAAATTTAGGGCTGAAAAGAGATTGGAAAGGGGTTTTAAGTGAAAGTAGAAAACTGGGAGGGACGGCTAGTTGTAACTAGCCGCCTGAGAGGGGGCGGCTACATGCGAGTAGCCGCCCCTGGACTGGGTCCCTTATAACCGAAAAAGGGACCCTCTCTCTTCCCACTTTTCAAAAACAGTTTCTCTCCCTCTTCTTCTTCTTTTCTTCGGTTTCAAACCCAAAAACCCTGATTTCTCTGCCTTTTCTTCCTCCATTTCGACCTCAATCCTTTCTCTTTCTCTTGATTTTGAAACCCTAGGTTTGGGTTCTCCTTTTTCTTTTCAAATCGAGGAAGATGACGAGGTCGAAGGCGATCGTTTCGAATGGAAAACGACCACGGGTGGCTCGTGGTGAGCGTAGCCCGAGCTCTTCATCATCCGAGAGCGATAGGCCGGAGGTCGAGGCCGTGGGGGAGGCTATGGGTACGATGGAGGTGCCGCCGGTGGATATCGGAGTGGGTGAGGTTGGAGACTTCCCCTTGGGGACTGCCCCGGAGGTTGGGAGTAGCATGATAGGCTACACACGCAAGAGGCGGCGTCAGGATCGACCAGCGGTGGTCGGGGAGGTGGTCTTGGGGGTCGAGGGATTGGCTGAGGGTGCAATTGAGGGGGCTGGGGCTGAGGGGGTTACCGAGGATGTGAGGGCGTCGTTGGATGCCCTCGTTGGGATGTTAGATAGGGAGGCCACAGAGGCCAGGGCTGAGGAGGAGGAAAGTAGGGCTATGGGGGCTTTTGCGGAGTTTATCTCCAGCGTGGGGAGGGTGGAGGGGATAGGAGAGGCTAGGGATGGGGCCGGGGAGGCCGAGGGTATGGGCACCGGGGCTGCAGAGGCCGGTGTTGGTGCTGGGGCTGAGGCCGGGGAGGTCGTGTTCGAGGAGGATGAGGAGGAGGATGACGACGGGATGGACGATCCCGACGAGGCCGAGGTGGACGCTCCTGGGTCCACACGGGCCGTGGTATGTTCCTAACCTTTTAGTCTTAGCCTTTTTATTTTGGTGTATATGCATGTGTTTTGGTTGGTATGAACATGTTGTATATGTGTGTTTAAAAATAGGCATGCTTGTGTATAAGTTAATCATGGTGGGACGTGTAGGCATGCCGATATGGGTTTGTTTTTATAGGGAGGGGGCAATTTCTATACATATATCCATGTTTGTTATATGCATACAAAGGAGAGAGAAACGATACAGCTAGTATGCTTGCATGCGATACTTTTCTACGTGTATGTGATTTTGTACGTGTTTGATCGTGGTAGAGTATGAGGGATTATATGCATGCATTCCGCGGGTTCAAGTGCTTCCTATATGTTTTGGTGTGTTTTAGGGAAGGTATATAAGCATGATAGGTGGTAAAATGAAGCATACGAGCAATGACCACGGTGGGATAAGAGGGTAAAGCATGTGATCTTATAGGTATGTTTTGTAAATAAAGGAGAGTAAATTTTCGTATGAAGTCTCATATTTCATGCCCCTTTTTTAGATTTTAATGTGTAGGAGCTTTTATTGTGCAAAGCATGGTTTCTAGGAAATGAATTCATTTAGACTTGGATTCTTACCTCTCGATCGCTTTGGACTAACCCATTTCCGTTTGTTTTGTAGCGGCCGAATCGCATCCGGGCCCTTTGGCATGGGACGAAGAGGTGGTATAATGCCTTGGGGCAGGAGGAGAGGAGCTTAGTGGATGGGGTGGGCTTCCGTTCTTTCTTTCTGATTAAGCCGTTCCATGTCCATCGCCCATATGTGGAGGCCTTGGCAGAGAGATGGGACCCGGAGAGTTGTACGTTCATTCTCCCTACCGGCGCTGTCATGCCGATGATTGAGGACGTCCATCGGATCACCGGCCTTCCGGTCTTCGGGGAGACGGTGATTGCGGCCACCCTTGTGGACTACAGGGGGCTTTTCCGAGAGTTGATCGGGGAATGGGAGTTCGTGGAGCGGGAGCGGACGCTGAACCGGATCCCTTTGGGGAGGCTTTTGGGGCAGTACGGCCTCGGTTCCTTTACAGAGCGTCAGAAGGGCGAAGCTGCAGCTGGCTTCGAGAGGAGGCGGGCAATGATCGAGGAGAGAGAGGCGGCCGCGTGTCCACAGAGGGTACAGAGGGAGTTGGGGGCATTCTTTCTTTATTTCTTCGGCCGGGTCCTCTTCTCGACGGCCTCCGACAAGGTTTCTTCTCATTCTCTACTGCTGATGAGGGACCTGGAGGGCATGGGACGATATGCCTGGGGAGCGGCGATGCTTGCCCATCTATTTGCGGAGCTCTCGAAGAAGGTCAAGAGGGTCGGGGGAAAGAACCTTGGCGGCTTTGTCGGCGTCGAAAAGGGTCCGCGCGTGTGTGGGGGTTCTTCAGAGGGTTCGGATCGGATGCGTGCCCTGGCGGGCTCGGTCGGATCGTCTCCTCGGAAGGGGTGAGGGTGTGGTTCCTAGTCGAGGCGCCCGACAGCGGCTCAAGAGGATTCAAGGGGGGGGGGGTTTGTGATCGCCACCTGCTTTTTCTAAAAACAGGAAAATGGGTTTGGATTTGATCGCCTACGTGGGGAGTTTGTGGGAGTTTGATCGCCTATGGATTTGATCGCCTACGTGGATTTGATCGCCTACACGGATATACCGTACACAGAGGTGAAAAACAGGTAATCCTATTCTGCTCCCGGGCTTGACTAAAGGAGTTATGGGACAAAGGGGTGTGAGTATGGGGTGTGTATGGGGGGGGGGCGGCTAGTTGGATCTAGCCGTCTGGTCAGGGGCGGCTACTAGGGTTTAGCCGTCCCAGGTCTGGTTTGATTTGGGCAGAGGTTTGGTAGGAAATGAGTTTGGTTTTGGGCAGAGGCTAAACTAGGTTTAGCCCGGGCTTTTGGAGGGTGAGATGAGAGGGTATTTTATGTGGGGAATGGGTGTTTCTCTCACAAAAGGGGCTCTCTCTCTCTCTCTCTCTTGGGATTTCTAGTGTGAAAAAGGGAATGTGAATTGTGGGATGTTGATGTGGAATGGTTGTTTGTGGATTTTTTTTTATTGTTTGGGCTTGGGACCCCTCTATTTATAGTAAAAGAGGGGCAGGGAAATATCCCGAGGGTAATGGAGTGGTTTGGCTTTGATTGGACCTCTCATTAATTCTCTGGTTCTTCAGTCAGAGAACAGGTGAAGGGCGGTTAGTGCTAACTAACCGCCCGGGATGGGGCGGCTACTTCCTGGTAGCCGCCCCTATCATGACCTGCCAAACGTCCCATCTCTGACAAGCGGTGGCTTGGGTCGGCTACTTGGTTTGATCCGGCCAAGAGAGGGCGGCTAAAGGTCATGACCCGCCGCAATGATCAGCATTTAATATTGCTTTATGTCCCATCCAGGGAACTGGTCCAAAGTCGGCCAGGGGGCGGTTAGGGGGGCGGCTAGTGTAAACTAGCCGCCCAGTGAGGGGCGGCTAGTTAGGGATAGCCGCCCCTTTCCAGGGACTTAGGTTTTTAGGGTTTTGGTTTTTGGTTTAGGTCTGGGTTAGGGTTTGGCTTAGGTTTAGGGTTTGAGCTAGGGTTTGGGTTTAGGTTAGGTTTAGGGTTTTGCTAGGGTTTGGGTTTAGGTTAGGTCAAGGCTGGGACTAGGGTTTAGGGCTAGGGTTTGGGGTTAGGTTTAGGTCAAGGCTGGGATTGGGGTTTAGGGCTAGGGTTTGGGGTTTCCGGTTTAGGTTTAGGTCAAGGCTGGGATTAGGGTTTAGGGCTAGGTCAAGGTTCTAGGGTTTCCGGTTTAGGGTTAGGTTAAGGCTAGGGTTAGGGTTTCTGGTTTACCGAACCTTCGGTTCTCTATTGGTGTCCACTTGTGGGATATTTCCGTGTGTTACTTGAAGTATTTCTGTCTCTCTGGACGGTCAAAATTGGGGTATCTACAATTGTCCCTCATCGGATGGAGTCTTTGTGCGAAGCAGGAAAGACTTCGACCGATGATAAGGAAAGAGACCCCTATTTTGGCCGGCCCGACCTTCAAGAAGTTATGCCAACACGAACAGTACTTTTCGGGGAGTTGATTTAGGCTGTCAGAGGCTAGGTCTTGACTTAGAATTTTTATCCGAGAAGATGATCCAGGTGGAAGGCGGGGAAAAGTAAATGGTGAGTGATCCAACCCGCGGTCGGGGTTCTTAGCCATCGTGCACGGAGCAGCCCAGCGTCAGTTTCCTCGTGCCTATCGTTCCCTTGTTTGGGAAAACTCAGCAAGGAGGGGATATCGCCGACAGAAAGCAAGTAAAAGGTTGATTTGGGTGAATTGGATCATCCGAGGGATAAGAACTCTGGAAAAGAACCAGAACTGAAGAAATTTGAATCTGAATGGTACTGAATGTGTTGCAAAACTTCGGGAGAGTCGTGTTTGATCAAGTAATGCCTGGAAATAAGCCAATACATGGCTGTTTGGTATGGAGAACCTTGAATTTTAGGGCTGAAAAGATTGGAAGGGGGTTTTTTAAGCAAAAGAGAAAAACTGGGAGGGGCGGCTAGTTGTAACTAGCCGCCCGAGAGGGGGCGGCTACTCGCGGGTAGCCGCCCCTCGACTGGGTCCCTTATAACCGAAAAGACCCTCTCTCTCCCCATATGTTTTTAAAACGGTTTCTCTTCCCTCTTCTCTTCTTTCCTTCGGTTTTAAACTCGAAAACCCTGATTTCTTTGCCTTTCTTTCCTCCATTTCGACCTCAATCTTTCTCTTTCCCTTGATTTCGAAACCCTAGTTTGGGTTCTCCTTTTTCTTTTCCAAACCGAGGAGATGACGAGGTCGAAGGCGATTGCTTCGAGGGGGAAACGATCGCGGGTGGCTCGTGGAGAGCGTAGCCCGAGCTCTTCATCATCGGAGAGCGATAGGCCGGAGGTCGAGGCCGTGGGGGAGGGTATGGGTACGACGGAGGTGCCGCCGGTGGATATTGGCGTGGGTGAGGTCGGGGATTTGCCTTCGGGGGCTGTCCCGGAGGTAGGGGGGAGTGTGATAGGCTATACACGCAAGAGGAGGCGTGGGGATCGACCGGTGGTGGCCGAGGAGGTGGTTCCGGGGGTTGGAGAATCGATTGAGGGTGCAACCGAGGGGGTAGGGGTCGAGGGAGTCAGCGAGGAGGTGAGGGCGTCATTGGATGCCCTCGTCGGGATGTTGGATAGGGAGGCCACAGAGGCCAGGGCTGAGGAGGAGGAGAGTAGGGCTATGGGGGCCTTTGCGGAGTTTATCTCCGGCGTGGGGAGGGTGGAGGGGATAGGAGAGGCTAGGGACGGGGCCGGGGAGGCCGAGGGTATGGGCACTGGGGCCGCTGAGGCCGGTGTGGCTGTTGGGGTTGAGGCCGAGGAGGCCGTGTTTGAGGAGGATGAGGAGGAGGATGACGACGGGATGGACGATCCCGACGAGGCCGAGGTGGACGCCCCTGGGTCCACACGGGCCGTGGTATGTTCCTAATCCTTTAGTCTTTGCCTTTTATTTTGGTGTATATGCATGTGTTGGTGGTATGAACAGGTTGTATGTGTGTATTATATTCGTATATGTGTGTTTTTTAAATAGGCATGCTTGTGTATAAGTTAATCATGGTGGGATCCGTAAGCATGCTGTCATGGGTTTGTTTTTATAGGGAGGGGGACAATTTCTATATATATATATCCATGTTTGTCATATGCATGTAAAGGAGAGAAATGATATAGCTAATATGCTTGCATGCGATAGTTTTCTATGTGTATGTGATTTCGTACGTGTTTGATCGTGGTAGGGTATGAGGGAGTGTATGCATGCATTTCATGGGTTCGAGTTCTATATTGCTGTATTGCTTAGGTGCGCATGATAGGCTTGATGTAAGAAAGTGCGTGAGTGTTTGATGTTTGTCTAGCATGTGTGATCATATGAGGAGTGTAGTTTCTTACTTTCATTCTTTTAGCATGTGGGAGTCTTGATTTCGCTAATCATGGTTTAAACTGCTTTCGTAGATTTGGACTCTTACCTCTCGCTTGCTTTTAAACTAACCCATGTTCCCTTCGCTTGTTTTGTAGAGGCCGAATCGTATCCGGGCTTTATGGCACGGGACGAAGAGATGGTACGACGCCTTGGGGCAGGGGGAGCGGAGCTTGGTGGATGGAGCGGGCTTCCGTTCCTTCTTCCTGATCGAGCCATTCCACGTCCACCGTTCATATGTGGAGGCCTTGGCGGAGAGATGGGATCCGGAGAGTTGTACGTTCATCCTCCCTACCGGTGCTGTCATGCCGACGCTCGAGGACGTCCATCGGATCACCGGCCTTCCGGTTCTGGGGGAGGCGGTGATCGCGGCCACCCTAGCTGACTACAGGGGGCTTTTCCGAGAGTTGATCGGAGAATGGGAGTTTGTGGAGCGGGAGCGGACGTTGAACCGGATCCCATTGGGGCGGTTTTCGGGGCAGTACGGCCTCGGTTCCTTCACAGAGCGCCAGAAGGGCGAAACTGCAGCTAGCTTCGAGAGGCGGCGGGCGATGATCGAGGCGAGAGAGGCGGCCGCGTGTCCACAGAGGGCACGGAGGGAGTTGAGAGCGTTCTTCCTCTACTTCTTTGGCCGGGTCCTTTTCTCGACGGCCTCTGATAAGGTCTCCTCTCATTCCCTTCTACTGATGCGGGACTTGGAGGGCATGGGGCGCTATGCTTGGGGAGCGGCGATGCTTGGCCACTTGTTCGCGGAGCTCTCGAAGAAAGTCAAGAGGGCTGGAGGAAAGAACCTTGGTGGCTTCTCACCATTCCTTCAGGTATGTGTAAGTGATTGGTAGATGTCCCTTTTTTAGTTCAATTCACTTTGATTGTGATGGTTTTCCTCTCGCTTTGTCAGATCTTCGGGTATGAGCACTTCGCCATCGATCGCCTGATTTTGGCTCCGTTCGATCATGCCCTCCCTTGGGCTATGAGATGGGAACCCCGGGGATATTCCCGTTTGCACCGCCTCACCCAATTCCGAGAGGCCTTCCGCGTCTTGTCGGAGGAAGAGGTATGAGTTTTCTTTGAATTTCTTTGGCTTGTACTTGGTTTTCTTTTGACTAAGCGCTCTTCCTATCTTTCGATGCCCTTTTTTAGATGACGTGGAGGCCTTACTCGGAGGAGGTTCCTGAGGCCCTGGCGCGAGACGTTTGGCTGATCTATTTCGATGAGGTCGTGTTCCATGCGATCAGCCGGGTCGTCCGCCAGCTTGGGTACCATCAGTGGGTGCCCGATCCTCTTCCGCGGCGCCCTTCGATTCCGGTGGCCGGGATTCCTCGGGACACGAATCTCCCGAGGAATTATGCGACGTACGTGGCGGGATGGATGGGTCGAGACGTCTTGGTGGAGCGTCGTCCTGAGGTGACTTCGAGTGACGAATACCTAGCTTGGTATCGTCGGGAGTATGCGGATATCCTGGGGACGATGGAGGAGGAGATCCCGAACGCTTATGTAAGTTAAAGAATCCCTTTTCTTTCCTCGTTCTCTTTTGTTTGAACTCTTCTTAATGGTATTTCCTTTTGCAGGTTGAGTTGAATGAGATGGAGAAGAGGCTCAAGACTGCCAACGAGCACCTCCAAGCGCGGGCCAGGCAGATAGAGGCGTTGCGGGCACAGAGAGGACGCTTGCAGGACCAGGTCCGGGTCCTCGAGGCTCAGGTGGATGCTCTGTCGAGAGCGAGGGCCGATGGCGCTTCTTCTTCTTCCGTCCCTCCTCCTTCCGTGGTGTCCGAGCGAGAGCTCGAATTGACGAGGGAGTTGGATGTGGCCCGGAATGAGCTGGCGGCCACAAGGATGGAGTTGGGCCAGGCGAGGGGCAGGGCTTCTCGGGCTGAGGAGGAGGCGGACCGGCTGAGGTCCATGATAGCCTCGAGGGAGGAGGGGTTCATTACCCTAGGCCGTGAGAGGGACTCCCTCCAGATGAGGGTGTCGGAGTTGGAGGCTTCGGCGGGTGTTCCCGGAGGTTTGATGGGAGACCTGGTTTGTTCTCTCCAGGCGGCCGGGGATAGGAACAGAGAGGCACTCAGGGCGTCGGAGTCGTGGGATATACGCGAGGGCCGCGTCTTCGGTTCGAGAGACTCCTGCTGCTCCCGATGCACCAGAGGTTCAGTCTTCTCCTCATCCGCCGCTCCCTTCTCAGCCAAGTCAGGACATTCCTCCTACTCAGCCTCCAGCGAATGATGATACGCCGAGGTATAGCTTTTGTGTCTTGGTTTTAAGTAGAAGAATAGTATATATGCGATGAATTCATGCTTTTCTTCTTTTGTTTTGACTTAGGTGATATTTCGGTGAGATATAGCTCAAGACTTATTTTGGAGCGCTTTGAAGGACGAGATTCCCTTTTATGCCCTCTTTTAGTTTTTTAGAAAAAACAGTCTTTTAGTTTTTTTGCCCTCTTTTGGGTTTTGAGTGGGACAATTTAATCATTCTCCTTTATATGCATGTGTTAGAGTAGTTTAGCATGGATGGTTCATGGATATGTATGTTTGTGTAGATGAATCTTGGTTTCATAGGTTTGATTCATGGATGGATATATGATTTCGAGATATGGTTGTTTTCGGAGTGTATTTATATTGGTTTTATGAATGTATATGCGTATGAAATGTGTGTATGCAATGTGTACGTGCAGGTTTTGGAAAGAATTTGATTTTACTAGGTAAAGAAGTATTGAAGAGTTGATTACATATGGGCTGACATAACTGACAGGGGTGCAGGCAAGGGGCGGCTAGTGTAAACTAGCCGCCCAGTGAGGGGCGGCTAGTTGTGTTTAGCCGCCCCCTGCCTGGGGCTTCCTTACCTGGAACAGAGGGCAGGGGCGGCTAGTACAAACTAGCCGCCCAGTGAGGGGCGGCTAGTCGGGCTTAGCCGCCCCCTGCCTGGGGTAGTTTGGTCCTGCTGCTCCTGTCTGCTGCTGCTGCTGAAAGTCTTTGCGACCGTTCTATCCTCCAATACCTATAAAAACATTCTTTCCATGGACCAAGTGTTAAATCTGTCCAGATTGTGCCCCTGCACTGACTTTCGAGCCCTTCTTGCTTGAATTGTCAAGGGCTACAATCCATCTTAAGGCGGAATGGAAATATAAATGCGAGAAAGTAAAAGTGCGGGAGACCAGGCTTTAGTGCGCAAGGAAGGGATTCCAAGTGCGTGAGTGAAGAAGAACTTATGTGTAGGAGTTGGGGACAATTTCTTCTCACGCATGTGTGGAAGGGCATGAGGTGAGTGGAGGTAATTTTAATATTTGTGGGGACAATACGTGGGGACAATTTTAATATGTGGGGACAATTTTCAAGAAAATCGGATGCCAAAGTGTTTTGGAAAAGGAAAATGCACGCTTATGCGTAAGTATATGTGGCATAAGGGGGCATTTTAGTTCTTCAATGACTTTTTTAGGTGAGAGGGCAATGTTCTCGATTTTCATAAGTAAAAGACGCCATCAAGTCCCCGTGGAGGAGCCCTTGTGGTCACTCATGTCCAAACCAGGATTGTATTTAAGAGGTATAAGCCTTAGGCGTTGATTTTCCTAGGTTCATGGTTTTCAAATGCTTAATCATATTATTCTAAACATGCTGAAAAATCCATGAGTGTACCAAGAGTCAAGTCAAACAAGCTTCCTTTGGATAGGCAAGTTTCTAAATGAATTCGTGTGAGTGTGTGTGTAGGTGTAAACCTGGACGTGATTTGCCTTCGGTCAAAATTTCGCTTTTCCTGGTGGACATAGCCTAATTTTGAACCCCCATTGCAAAAAAAAAATAAAAAAGGGGAGAGGGTGAATGGGGTAAGAGTAATATCTTCCTTTCGGGCAATATTTTAGAATTGTCCCAGTCTAGCACATGTCTTACTTCCTAGGTCCCTCTGGCTTTCTTCTTTTTACCACTTCTTTATTTTTGGGTGGAAAGGTACAGTCCGTTGTTTGGATCTGTACTGGTATAGCCGTTGTTTAGCGTATACCGTGCGTAAAGGCGTGAAAGCCTGCTAAATAGAGAGTTTAACCCGTTCACTTGGGTGTTTGGCCTCTCCTTGCCTAACTTTCTCTTTTTTTGTTTTTTTTTTGTTTTTGTTTTGTGTTTTGAGTTGAGGGGGGGGGCTCTTCTATTTTTCACCCCGATTCTTTTCATGCTTCCCCTCTAGAAGTGTTTATATAGTGCCAGAGCCAGTTTTTGGGACATATGCTAGGTCCGGGTAACTCCTCATTTTGACCTAGCGTTAATACGAGTGGGGCAAAAATAAGGGATATTTTGCTATGGGGAGTTTTAAATTGTCCCAGTCTACAGGGTAGGCAATTTTTCTTCCATCAGGCAAATCTAGTCCAGTTATACGTGTGTGACGGGAACAACATGATTTGGCGGAAACGTGTCCAAATAGATACGAGTTTATCTTTGAGAGTCTTATAATTCTATCTTCTAGTACTAAACGCTGGAAATCGCAGGAAGGAAGAATAATAGTTCTTAAGTATTGAAAGCTTTTCATGCATGGAATTTCTTTAGATAAAGTGCATTCCACGAACCTGGAACCTCGACTCCTTCGGCATCTACCAGGCGGTAGGCATTCCCGGAATAGGCATGGGTGATCACATAGGGTCCCTCCCATGTGGGTTGCAGCTTTCCTCTCGGGTGAGGCTGTCTTGATGGCATGATTTGCTTAAGTACTAATTCCCCGATTTTGAATTTTCTTTTTATCACCTTCTTTTCAAATGCCCTTGCCACCCTTCTTTGGTAGGCCTGGGCATGGTCTGCCGCTCTTAATCTCTTCTCGTCCAGTAGTTCGAGGCGTAGTAAAGACAAATGTATACTTATGTTTTTGAAAAGGGGCCTGTGTCGGCGAATAGATATGTTTTTGGAAAGAAAAGAATGGAGATAAAGTTTGGAAAACGATTTTGTTTTTAGAAGACAAGTATGGAAAGACCGTTTGTAAAACGTTTTTTTTTTGGTGGAAATCATGGAAGTAGGGCTTTGTAAAACATTTTGCTTTGAAGAAAAGGTGTGGAAACGTAGATTTGGAAAACATTTTCGTCGTGAAGAAGAGTGTGGAAATGTAGTTTGTAAATATTTTCGTTGTTTTTAGAAATGATGTAAAGACAGTTAGAAAACATTTTTTTTTTTTTTGAAGAAAGATGCTTGGAAACAAGCATGTTCAAGGTTGAGAAATGAAAGCTGATTAGCATGTATATTTTTGGATTTTTGTTTCTTTTTTTTTGGAAGCAGGTAAACAAATATGTATAGGAGTTGAAAGCGAAAGCTAGTAAACAAATACTTTGGCCTTTTGTATTTTTTTTGAAAAGTTGTAAACAAATATGTACAGGAGCTGAAAGCCAAAGCTAGTAAACAAATATTTTGGTCTTTTTAATTTTTGGAAAAGCTGTAAACAAATATGTACAGGGGTTGAAAGCGAAAGCTAGTAAACAAATATTTTGGTCTTTTTGATTTTTGGAAAAGCTGTAAACAAATATGTACAGGGGTTGAAAGCGAAAGCTAGTAAACAAATATTTTGGTCTTTTTGATTTTTGGAAAAGCTGTAAACAAATATGTACAGGGTGATGAAAGCTTACCCGGGAGGATCGGTACCTGGTTCTTGAATTTGTGTTGCCTCCTCGGGTCGGCTTCTTTTTGATGGCCGGCTGATGTCTAGTGGGGGTCCCCTGTTCCCAAATTCTCCCTCCCTGAGTCTTTTCAAAGGCCTCCCTTGATGGAGTAGTTCTTCGTCTGTGGCGCCTGGTTGCCAACATGCGAGCACCTCTAGCCGGATGCGCATGGCACAGACGCTCCAATTTCGGGCCCGTGTATTATTAGAGCGCGCCTCTCCCCATATGGATATTACCTTCCCGCGGTACGGGAAGCGAAGACATTGGTGTCGGGTGGATGAGACGGCTTCGATGCTGTTGAGCCATGTCCTCCCAACAATCAGAGGGTGGGGTGATTGAATGTTCATCACCATGCAGTTAACGATGGTGGAGACTGGGCCAATCTTCAGTGGGAGCGTGACTAGTCCGCAGGCGTTCTTGCGTGTGCTGTCGAAGGCGTAAATGTATTCGTCCGAGGGCTCCAATCTGGGAACCTGGCCTTCTAGCTTTTGGTAGGCGGAATATGTAAGGACGTTAGTTTCCGCTCCCGTGTCAATGAGAATGTGACGGAATTCCCTTCCCCCGAGTATGGCGGTGATTGAGAGGGGTGCGGAACGTGCTCTGGCTTTTGCGACTTCATGGGGGAGGAAGGTGATCGAGTTGGGCACCGCAAGATTGCTTGGTGGACGCTGGGTCCTGGCCGCTTCTTCTGAGGGAGAGTTGTTGTCACAAGGGGACCCAGGTGGGCTACCGCCTTCATTCTCGTTCCTCGGTCGGAGGGCTAAGGTGAACATATTGTGTATGGCCCAATTGTTCTCGTTCTCGTATTGGAGGCGTGCTTCTCCCCAAATTGTCAGTACATGATTCAAGAAGGGCAGTCGAAGGCATTGGTGTCGGGGGGAACAGATAGCTTGGATGCTGTCTAACCACGGTCGCCCCAGCATCAATGGGTACCTCGTGTCGATGTCGGCCACGAAGCAGGCTACTTCGCAGATGAGAGGTCCGACGGATAGCTCGAATGTTCCGGGGCCGCGGAGAGTCTTCCCGGTATGGTTGAAAGCTTGGATAGTATGGTGGGCCGGGTGGACGGGAGGACGGCCTAGTCCGGGTATCTTCTGGTAAGTGGAGCATGTCATTATGTTCATGCCCGATCCTGGGTCTACAAAGATGTTGTTCAGCCACAACATCTGAAGTCGTCCGCGGATGTGTAGGGGGTAGACTCGCAGTCGGGGATCTGGGAGGTCTTGGTCAGTGAATGAAATGGTCATCGGGCGGCGAGGGCCATTGACAGTGTCGGTACTCTTAGAGGACCCGTTGTCGTCCGGATGCAGATCATCCGACGTACATTCCCCTCCTTCGGGTCCTTCGCTAGCTCCTTCGGGGATTCCCTTGAATGGCTCTTCTTCTTCGTCTTCTCCCGGGTTTTCTAGTCCGCTTTCGTCGGACTCGAGGTTGATGACTGCGGGAAGGGCGAGGACTGCGTCTTCTTCTTCGCCATAGAGTATGGCGAGGTCATGGTCGTCGAGGTTCAGCTGGAAGGGCTCGTTCTGCTCTTCCTCCTCGGACTCTTCGGATAGGCTGCCATCAGTAGCATCTTCCGAGCTGCTTGGTTCTGGCGATGGTTGTCTCCCTCTCCTGATCATGTTGACCGCGTGGGCTCTAGATGTGGAGGCTTGGGTATGTCCTGGCAAGGGCTCAGTCAATATGCCAAGTGGCTTGGGTGCTTGGGGATTTCCCTGGCTCAGATGGCCTTTGATCATGGCCCAGTCAAGGCGCCTGTCATCATTAAGATCATAAACGAAGTCCCGAAAAACAATGCATTGTTCTACGGTATGGCCATATTGTTGATGATATTGACAGTAACGCGCTGTGCTGGCCCCGGGTAGTGAAGGCCTGGCGTCGGGGAGGGAGATACTATTTGTGTCCAACATCACCCTAAAGATCCTAGTTAAAGTTTCTGGGAGGGGAGGGTAAGAGTCCCTCTTTCCCATTCGTCTTTGGTCGTAGGATGCGGGCGGTCTAACCTCGTTATAAGAGCTTTGTACGGGCTGCCTAGGGGTTGGATTTTGTGCTCTTGGGGGAGCAGAGTAAAAGGGAGCCCGAGTTTGAGTTTGGCTCTGGATTATAGGGCTTTGGAGTGGGAAATTTTGGACTGTGGGGTTTTGTCGTATTGGCACGGGGACGGGTACTGATCGAGGGGTAAAATGTTGATTTGCTTGCTGAGGCGGTGCATATCCGGATGAACCGGGCGGGTACTGTCTCGGAGCTGTTCCTCGGTCAGGAACTCACGCTCCGTTCAGGTAGAGTGCCGATACCTGGTTAATGATCCCCTCTACCGTGGGGGTTTGCGCCTTACGAGGCGGTTGTCCAACCCTATGGCTGATAGGTGGGGACTGGGTTTGTACTGCTGGGGCTGCACAACGGGAAATCCTGTTGTGGCGGTCAATCAGAAGTTGATACGTAGTGCAGTCTCCGTACGAAAGGCTCGTACGGAGCTCTGGACTTAGGCTCTGTAACATCATGTCAATTTCTTGACATTCTGTGAGTTGCAGACCGGTTCGGTGGACAAGGGTGCACCACCGAGACACGTATTGTTCGAATTCCTCCCTAGGCCTCATTCTCTCTATGGTTAGATCTGAAATAGAGGGGGTCCTAATCCTCTGGTAACCGTAGCGGCCCAAGAATTTCTCGCTTACAGCCGAGAAATTCGACAAGTGATCTACAGGGAGGGTGGAGAACCATTGTAGTGCTTCTCCTTCCAATGATTTCTGGAAGAGGAAGACTAGTAGAGGTTGATTATCTAGAAACGGGCGTGCGTCTAGATAAAAGGCAGTCAAATGAATGTCTGGGTCTCCACGACCGTTGTACCGGCGGAATTTGGGGATTTTGAATCCCTCCGGTAGGTGGACTGACAGGATTTGTCACAGGTTATGTAGGGACATGTGTTTGGGGGCCGAGGGACCAGTCTCAGAGAAAATTCTCCGGATGGTATCGTCCAGTGTTTCTCCCCGGGGAGGGCTGCCTAGCGGTCCCGGGTTTGGGGTGGTTTGGTAGGGGCCTGGGGTGGAAACAACTGGGAATTTTGGATTCGCGGGGGAAAGGGGGGTGAATGAAAAGACACTCGGGCTGACCGAGTGACTGGGTGTTGGTGGGGCTTTGGGAGTGGATTTAGGGGTTTCGACAGGGGTTTCCTGTCTCGAGGTCTTGGCATGACGGTAGTCAACGAGGTCATGAAACATGTCTTCTACCGTTTGATACCCTAGACTAGCCATCCTTTCCTCTAGATGGGTCAGGAACTGTGTGGCCTGACCCTCTTGGTGATTCCTTTCCTCTAATATCTCCTCTTCCATGTGGGATTCCATGACGTAGAGTGGGGGGATGAATGCAGATTGAAAGCAGTAAATAAAGCAGTAAAGGATTGCGCAGCTGTGTGCGACTTACGAAAGCAGTAAAGGATTGCGCAGCTGTGTGCGACTTACGAAAGCAGTAAAGGATGTTATAATGCACAGTAGAAGAGGATTTAATTCAAGGAGTGAGAAACTCTAACCTTCCTAGAGGGTTGATAGCATTTTAGTCAAGCTTGTAAAAGGGGGCAGAAGAGGATTACCTTTTGTTGTTTTTCACGAGGGAGGTCCCACCGTGATCGCCAGAATTTGTCGGCGTCGAAAAGGGTCCGCGCGTGTGTGGGGGTTCTTCGGAGGATTCGGATCGGATGCGTGCCCTGGCGGGCTCGGTCGGATCGTCTCCTCAGAAGGGGTGAGGGTGTGGTTCCTAGTCGAGGCGCCCGACAGCGGCTCAAGAGGATTCAAGGGGGGGGGGTTTGTGATCGCCACCTGCTTTTTCTAAAAATAGGAAAATGGGTTTGGATTTGATCGCCTACGTGGGGAGTTTGTGGGGTCTCCGCTCTGAGACCCGGATATACCGTACACAGAGGTGAAAAACAGGTAATCCTATTCTGCTCCCGGGCTTGACTAAAGGAGTTATGGGACAAAGGGGCGTGAGTATGGGGTGCGTATGGGGGGGGCGGCTAGTTGGATCTAGCCGTCTGGTCGGGGGCGGCTACTAGGGTTTAGCCGTCCCAGGTCTGGTTTGATTTGGGCAGAGGTTTGGTAGGAAATGGGTTTGGTTTTGGGCAGAGGCTAAACTAGGTTTAGCCCGGGCTTTTGGAGGGTGAGATGAGAGGGTATTTTATGTGGGGAATGGGTGTTTCTCTCACAAAAGGGGTCTCTCTCTCTCTCTCTTGGGATTTCTAGTGTGAAAAAGGGAATGTGAATTGTGGGATGTTGGTGTGGAATGGTTGTTTGTGGATTTTTTTTGTTGTTTGGGCTTGGGACCCCTCTATTTATAGTAAAAGAGGGGCAGGGAAATATCCCGAGGGTAATGGAGTGGTTTGGCTTTGATTGGACCTCTCATTAATGCTCTGGTTCTTCAGTCAGAGAACAGGTGAAGGGCGGCTAGTGCTAACTAGCCGCCCGGGATGGGGCGGCTACTTCCTGGTAGCCGCCCCTATCATGACCTGCCAAACGTCCCATCTCTGACAAGCGGTGGCTTGGGTCGGCTACTTGGTTTGATCCGGCCAAGAGAGGGCGGCTAAAGGTCATGACCCGCCGCAATGATCAGCATTTAATATTGCTTTATGTCCCATCCAGGGAACTGGTCCAAAGTCGGCCAGGGGGCGGTTAGGGGGGCGGCTAGTGTAAACTAGCCGCCCAGTGAGGGGCGGCTAGTTAGGGATAGCCGCCCCTTTCCAGGGACTTAGGTTTTTAGAGTTTTGGTTTTTGGTTTAGGTCTGGGTTAGGGTTTGGCTTAGGTTTAGGGTTTGAGCTAGGGTTTGGGTTTAGGTTAGGTTTAGGGTTTTGCTAGGGTTTGGGTTTAGGTTAGGTCAAGGCTGGGACTAGGGTTTAGGGCTAGGGTTTGGGGTTAGGTTTAGGTCAAGGCTGGGATTGGGGTTTAGGGCTAGGGTTTGGGGTTTCCGGTTTAGGTTTAGGTCAAGGATGGGATTAGGGTTTAGGGCTAGGTCAAGGTTCTAGGGTTTCCGGTTTAGGGTTAGGTCAAGGCTAGGGTTAGGGTTTCTGGTTTACCGAACCTTCGGTTCTCTATTGGTGTCCACTTGTGGGATATTTCCGTGTGTTACTTGAAGTATTTCTGTCTCTCTGGACGGTCAAAATTGGGGTATCTACAGGCTTCGCGCCATTTCTTCAGGTATGTGTAAGTAGTAAATGTCTTTTCCTTAGTTTAACTCACTTTGATCATGATAATTTTCCTCTTGTTTTGCTAGATCTTTGGGTACGAGCATTTCGCCATTGATTGCCCGACTTTGGCTCCGTTTGATCATGCCCTCCCTTGGGCTATGAGATGGGAACCCCGGGGGTCTTCTCGCTTGCACCGCCTCGCTCAATTCCGAGAGGCCTTCCGTGTCTTGTCGGAGGAAGAGGTATAAGTTTTTCTTCAAATTTTCTTGGCTTGTATTTGGTTTTCTTTTGACTAAGCGCTCTTCCTATCTTTCGATGCTTTTTTAGATGACGTGGAGGCCTTACTCGGAGGAGGTCCCCGAGGTTCTGGCACGAGACGTCTGGTTGATCTATTTCAATGAGGTCGTGTTCCATGCGATCAGCCGAGTCGTCCGCCAGCTTGGGTATCATCAGTGGGTGCCCGATCCTCTGCCACGGCGCCCCTCGATTCCGGTGGCTGGGATTCCTCGGGACACGAATCTCCCGAGGAATTACGCTACGTACGTGGCGGGATGGATGGGCTGAGGCGTCTTGGTGGAGCGTCGTCCTGAGGTGACTTCGAGTGATGAATACCTAGCTTGGTATCGTCAGGAGTATGCGGGTATCCTCGGGACGATGGAGGAGGAGATCCCGGACGCTTATGTAAGTTAAAAATCATTTTTCTCTTTCCTCGTTCTCCCTTGCTTGAGTATCTTCTAAATGGTATTTCTTTTTGTAGGTTGAGTTGAATGAGATGGAGAAGAGGCTTAAGACCGCCAATGAGCACCTCCAAGCGCGGGCCAGGCAGATAGAGGCGTTGCGGATGCAGGACCAGGTCCGGGTCCTCGAGGCTCAGGTGGATGCTCTGTCGAGAGCGAGGGCTGATGGCGCTTCTTCTTCTTCCGCCCCTCCTCCTTCCATGGTTTCCGAGCGGGAGCTCGAGCTGACGAGGGAGTTAGGCCCGGAGTGAATTGACGGCCACACGGATGGAGCTGGGCCAGGCGAGAGGTAGGGCTTTTCGAGCTGAGGAGGAGACGAACCGGCTGAGGTCCATGATGGCCTCGAGAGACGAGGGTTTCAATACCCTAGGCCGTGAGAGGGACTCCCTCCAGATGAGGGTGTCGGAGTTGGAGGCGTTCCCGAAGGTTTGATGGGGGACTTGGTTCGTTCTCTTCAGGAGGCCAGGGATAGGGATCGGGAGGCACTCAGGGCGTCAGAGGCGAGGGCACGGGAGTTGGAGGAGAGGTTGAGGGCTGTCGAGGATCGGGCCAGGGGGACAGAGAGTAGTCGCCTCCGACAGAGATTGGAGAGGAGAGACAGAGATATGCAGCAGGTCCATCTCTGGGAGGCGACTATGAGGGGGAAATTGGTTGGAGGGGGCTCCATGACCGAAGCGGACCTTGACCTTCTTCCGCTAGAGCCTGACCATTCTCTCTCGGCTTCCTTGGCCACTGGGGCCACCTTTAGCCGTGCTTCTCATCCTTCGGTGTCTCGGAGTCGTGGGATATACGCGAGGGCTGCGTCTTCGGTTCGAGAGACTCCTGCCGCTCCTGACGCTCCAGAGGTTCAGTCTTCTCATCAACCACCGCTCCCTTCTCAGCCAAGCCAGGATGTTCCTCCCACTCAGCCTCCAGCGGATGATGATACACCGAGGTATAGCTTCTTTGTGTCTTGGTTTTAGGTAGAAGAATGGTATATATGCAAGGAATTCATGCTTTTCTTCTTTTCTTTTTGACTCAGGTGATTATTTTGGTGAAGTATAGCTCAAGACTTCAGAGTTTTGAAGCTCTCGGTGGAAAAGATTCTTTTTTATGCACTCTCTTAGGTTTTAGAAGAACAATCTATGTTTATGATTTTGGTGAGACAATTTAATTTCTCGTTTTGTTTGCATGGTTTAGAGTAGTTTGGCATGGATTTTTTTTTATGGATACGTATGTGCGTGTAGGTGAATCTTGGCTTTTATAGGTTTCATTCATGGATGGATGTAGGGTTTTGATATATAATTGTTTTAGCGTGGTATCTATACATGCTTTGTGTATGAATATGTGTATAAAATGTGTACATACAGGTTTCGGAAAGAATTGATCTTTATAGGTAACGAAGTGTTGAAGAGTTGATTGAATATGGACTGACATAGCTAAAATGGATGCAGGCAAGGGGCGGCTAGTGTAAACTAGCCGCCCAGTGAGGGGCGGCTAGTTAGGTTTAGCCGCCCCCTGCCTGGGACATGCTCACCTGAGACAAAGGGCAGGGGCGGCTAGTGTAAACTAGCCGTCCAAAGGGAGGCGGCTAGTTGGGTCTAGCCGCCCCCTACCTGGGGTAATCTGGTTCTGCTGCTCCTGTCTGCTGCTGCTGCCGAAAGCCTTTGTGACTGTTTCAACCTTCGAGACCTATAAAAACATCCCTTCCATGGAACAAGTGTTAAATCTGTCCGGATTGCGCCCCTGCACTGACTTTCGAGCTCTTTCTTGCTTAAATTGTCAAGAGCTACAATCCATCTTAAGGTGAAATGGAATGATAATGCGAGAAAGTAAAGTGCGGGAGACCATGCTTTAGTATGCAAGGAAGGGATTCCAAGTGCGTGAGTGAAGAAAAATTTTAAGCATGTGCGTAAGTGGGATAATTTCTTCTCAAGCATGTGCGGAAGGGTATGAAATGAGTGGGGACAATCTTAATATTAGGTACGGGGGGTCAATTTTAATATTCCCAGAAAATCGGACGTCAAGGTGTTTTCGGAAAAGAAAAATGCAAGCTTATGCGTAAGTGTAATTGGCCTAAGGGGGCATTTTAATTCTTCGATGGTTTCTTTCGTGAGAGAGCAATGTTCTCAATTTTTTGAAGTAAAAGATACCATCAAGTCCCCATGGAGGAGCCCTTGTGGTCACCTATGTCCAAACCAGGATTGTATTTGAAAGGTATGAGCCTTAGGTGCTGATTTTTCTAGGTTCGCGGTTTTCAAATGCTTGATCGTATTATTCTAAACATGCTGAAAAATCCATGAGTGTACCAGGAGTCAAGTCAAATAAGCTTCTCTTGGATAGGCAAGTTTCTAAGCGAACTCATGTGAGTGTGTATAGTTGTAAATCTAGAAATGATTTACCTTTGGTCGAAATTTCACCTTTCCCGGCAGACATGGTTCAATTTTGAATCCCATTGCGAAAATAAAAGAGGGGGGGGGGAGAATGGGGTAAGAGTAATATCTTCCTTTCGGGCAATATTTTAGAATTGTCCCAGTCTAGCACATGTCTTACTTTCTAGGTCCCTCTGGCTTTCTTCTTTTTACCACTTCTTTATTTTGGGTGGAAAGTACAGTCCGTTGTTTAGGACCTGTACTGGTATAGCCGTTGTCTAGCATATATCGTGCGTAAAGACGTGAAAACCTGCTAAAATAGAGAGTTTAACCCGTTCACTTGGGTGTTATTTTTCTTTTGTTGGCCTCTCATTGCCTGATTTTTTTTTTATTTGAGGAGGGGGGGGGGGTTCTTCTGTTTTTCACCCCGATTCTTTTCATGCTTCCCCTCTAGAAGTGTTTGTATAGTGCTAGAGCCAGTTTTGGGACATACGCCAGGTCTAGGTAACTCCTCATTTTGACCTAGGGTTAATACGAGTGGGGCGGAAATGAGGAGTTACCTAGACCTGGCATATGTCCCAACACTGGCTCTGACACTATACAAACACTTCTAGAGGGGAAGCATGAAAATAATCGGGGTTAGAAGAGCCCCCCCCCCTCAAATCAAACAAAAAAAAATCAGGCAATGAGAGGCCAACAAAAGAAAAATAACACCCAAGTGAACGGGTTAAAATCTCTATTTTAGCAGGCTTTCATGCCTTTACGCACGGTATACGCTAGACAATGGCTATACCAGTACAGGCCCAAACAACGGACTGTACTTTCCATCCAAAATAAAGAAGTGATAAAAAGAAGAAAGCCAGAGGGACCTAGAAAGTAAGACATGTGCTAGACTGTGACAATTCTAAAATATTGCCCGAAAGGAAGATATTACTCTTACCCCATTCCCCCCCCTTTTTATTTTTTTTGCAATGGGATTGTAAATTGAACTACGTCTGCCGGGAAAGGCGAAATTTCGACCAAAGGTAGATCATGTCCAGATTTACAACTACACACACTCACATGAGTTTACTTAGAAACTTGCCTATCCAAGAGAAGCTTATTTGACTCGACTCTTGGTACACTCATGGATTTTTCAGCTTGTTTAGAATAATACGATTAAGCATTTGAAAACCATGAACCTAGAAAAATTGACACCCAAGGCTTATACTGTTCAAATACAATCCTGGTTTGAACATGGGTGACCGCAAGGGCTCCTCCATAGGGACTTGATGGCATCTTTTACTTCAGAAAGTCAAGAACATTACCCTCTCACGTAAGAAACCATTGAAGAACTAAAATGCCCCCTTACGCCAACTACACTTACGCATAAGCTTGCATTTTCCTTTTCCAAAACACCTTGGCGTTCGATTTTCTCGGAATATTAAAGTTGACCCCCCGTACCGAAATATTAAAATTGTCCCCACTCATTTCATGCCCTTACCGCACATGCCTGAGAAGAAATTATCCCACCTTTACACACACTTAAGAGTTTTTTCTCACGCACTTGGAATCCCTTCCTTGCATACTAAAGCATGGTCTCCCGCACTTTACTTTCTCGCATTATCTTTTCCATTTCACCTTAAGATGGATTGTAGCCCTTGACAATTCAAGCAAGAAAGAGCTCGAAAGTCAGTGCAGGGGCACAATCCGGACAACTTTAACACTTGGTCCATGGAAGGAATGTTTTTCATAGGCCCCGAAGGTTGAGACGGTCACAAAGACTTTCAGCGGTAGCAGTAGACAGGAGCAGCAGAACCAAATTGCCCCAGGCAGGGGGCGGCTAAACTCGACTAGCCGCCCCTTACTGCGCGGCTAGTTTACACTAGCCGCCCCTGCCCTTTGTTTCAGGTGAGGATGCCCAAGGCAGGGGGCGGCTAAACCTAACTAGCCGCCCCTCACTGGGTGGCTAGTTTACACTAGCCGCCCCATGCCAGCATCCATTTCAGCTATGTCAGCCCATCCAATCAACTCTTCAACACTTCTTTACCTATAAAGATTAATTCTTTCCAAAACCTGCATGTACATATTTCATACACATATTCATACACAAAACATATATAGATACCATGCTAAAATTATTATATATCAAAACCCTACATGCATCCATGAATCAAACCTATAAAAGCCAAGATTCACCTACACGCACATATGTATCCATAATCCATGCTAAACTACTCTAAACCATGCATACAAAACAAGAAATTAAATTGTCCCACCAAAACCATAAACATAGATTGTTCTTCTAAAACCTAAGGGAGTGCATAAAAAAGGAATCTTGTCCACCGAGAGCTTCAAAACTCCGAAGTCTTGAGCTATACTTCACCAAAATAATCACCTGAGTCAAAAAGAAAAGAAGAAAAGCATGAATTCCTTGCATATACACCATTCTTCAACCTAAAACCAAGACACAAGGAAGCTATACCTTGGCGTATCATCATCTGCTGGAGGCTGAGTAGGAGGAACATCCTGGCTTGGCTGAGAAGGGAGCGGTGGCCGAGGAGAGGACTGAACCTCTGGAACATCAGGAGCGGCAGGAGTCTCTCGAACCGAGGACGCAACCCTCGCATATATCCCACGACTCTGAGACGCCGAAGGACGAGAAGCACGGCTGAAGGTTGCCCCGCTAGCCAAGGAAGCCGAGAGAGAATGGTCAGGCTCAAGCGGAAGAATGTCGAGGTTCCACCTCGGTCATAAACCCCCTCCAACCAATTTCCCCCTCATAGTCGCCTCCCAAAGACGGACTTGCTGCATATCTCTATCTCTCCTCTCCAACCTCTGTCGAAGGTGACTCTCTGTCCCTCTAGCCCGATCCTCGGCAGCCCTCAACCTTTCCTCCAACTCCCGCGCCCTCACCTCTGATGCCCTAAGCGCCTCTCGGTCCCTATCCCCGGCTGCCTGGAGCGAACGAACCAAGTCCCCCATCAAACCTCCAGGGACGCCCGCTGAAGCCTCCAACTCCGACACCCTCATCTGGAGGGAGTCCCTCTCACGGCCTAGGGTAATGAAACCCTCCTCTCCATCTCCTCCTCAACTCGAGAAGCCCTACCCCTCGCCTGGCCCAGCTCCATCCGTGTGGCCGTCAATTCACTCCGGGCCGCATCTAACTCCCTCGTCAGCTCGAGCTCTCGCTCGGAAACCATGGAAGGCGGAGGGGCGGAAGAAGAGGAAGCACCGTCGGCCCTCACTCTCGACAGAGCATCCACCTGAGCCTCGAGGACTCGGACCTGGTCCTGCAAGCGTCCTCTCTGTACCCGCAACGCCTCTATCTGCCTGGCCCGCGCTTGGAGGTGCTCATTGGCGGTCTTGAGCCTCTTCTCCATTTCATTCAACTCAACCTACAAAAGCAAATACCATTCAGAAAATATTCAAGCAAAGGAGAATGAGGAAGAGAAGGAGGGTTTCCAAACTTACGTAGGCATCCAGAATCTCCTCCTCCATCGTCCCGAGGATACCTGCATACTCCTGACAATACCAAGCTAGGTATTCGTCACTCGAAGTCACCTCAGGACGACGCTCCACCAAGAAGCCTCACCCCATCCATCCTGCCACATACGTAGCGTAATTCCTCAGGAGATTCGTGTCCCGAGGAATCCCAGCCACCGGAATCGAGGGGCGCTGCGGGAGAGGATCGGGCACCTACTGATGATACCCAAGCTGGCGTACGACCCGGCTGATCGCATGGAACACGACCTCATTGAAGTAGATCAACCAGACGTCTCGTGCCAGAGCCTCGGGAACCTCTCCCGAGTAAGGCCTCCACGTCATCTAAAAAAGCATCGAAAGATAGGAAGAGCGCTTAGTCAAAAGAAAACCAAATACAAGCCAAGGAAGTTCGAAGAAAAACTTATAGCTCTTCCTCCGACAAGAGCGGAAGGCCTCTCGGAAGTGGGCAAGGCGGTGCAAGCGAGAAGACCCCTGGGGTTCCCATCTCATAGCCCAAGAGAGGGCATGATCAAACAGAGCCAAAGTCGGGCGATCGATGGTGAAATGCTCGTACCCGAAGACCTAGCAAAGCAAGAGGGAAATTATCATGATGAGCTAAAACCAGGAAGAAGACACTTACCACCTACACATACCTGAAGAAATGGGGCGAAGCCGCCAAGGTTCTTTCCCCCGCTCCTCTTGACCTTCTTCGAGAGCTCCGTGAATAGGTGGGCAAGCATCGCCGCTCCCAAAGCATAGCACCCCATACCCTCCAGGTCCCTCATCAGCAGGAGAGAATGAGAAGAAACCTTGTCGAAGGCCGTCGAGAAGAGGACCCGGCCGAAGAAGTAAAGAAAGAACGCCCTCAACTCCCTCTGTGCCCTCTGTGGGCATGCGGCCGCCTCTCTCGCCTCGATCGTCACCCGCTTCCTCTCGAAGCTAGCTGCAGCTTCGCCCTTCTGACGCTCTGTAAAGGAACCGAGGCCATACTGCCCCGAAAGCCTCCCCAAAGGGATCCGGTTCAGCGTCCGCTCCCGCTCCACGAACTCCCATTCCCCGATCAGCTCTCAGAAAAGCCCCCTGTAGTCCGCAAGGGTGGCCGCAATCACTGCCTCCCCCAAGACCGGATGAACGTACAACTCTCCGGGTCCCATCTCTCCGCCAATGCCTCCACATATGGGCGATGGACGTGGAACAGCTCGATCAAAAAGAAGGAGCGGAAGCCCACCCCATCCACTAAGCTCTTCTCCTCCTGCCCCAAGGCATCATACCACCTCTTCGTCCCATGCCATAAAGCCCGGATACAATTCGGCCGCTACAAACAAACGAAGAAGAGATGGGTTAGTTAAAAAAATCAAGAGGTGAGAAACCAAAATCTATGAATTCCTTTTAAACCATGCTTAGCGAAGTAAAACTTCCATATATTAAAATAAAAGACCGAAGCATGAAAATAAGAAACTACATATGACCACGCATGCAAACAAAAATATATCATCCCACCGTGGTCACCACTCACACTATTTCTCACGGCACGCCTATCATGCTTATGTACTTTCCCTAAACACGCGTAAAAAATATAAAAAGCACTCGAACCCATGAAATGCATGCATACACTCCCTCATGCCCTACCACGATCAAACACGTATGAAATCACATACACGTGGAAAAGTATCACATGCAAGCATATTAGCTATATCATTTCTCTCTCCTTTATATGCATATAACAAACATGGATATATATATAGAAATTGTCCCCCTCCCTATAAAAACAAACCCATCTCAGCATGCTTACACATCCCACCATGACTAACTTATACACAAGCATGCCATTTAAAACACACACATACGAGTATAATACACATATACAACCTGTTCATACCAACCAAAACACATGCATATACACCAAAATAAAAAGGCTAAGACTAAAAGGTTAGGAACATACCACGGCCCGTGTGTACCCAGGAGCGTCCACCTCGGCCTCCTCGGGATCGTCCATCCCGTCGTCATCCTCCTCCTCATCCTCCTCGAACACGGCCTCCTCGGCCTCAGCCCCAACACCAACACCGGCCTCTGCAGCCCCGGTGTCCATACCCTCGATCTCCCCGGCCTCATCCCTAGCCTCTCCTATCCCGTCCACCCTCCCCACACTGGAGATAAACTCTGCAAAGGCCCCCATAGCCCTACTCTCCTCCTCCTCTGCCCTGGCCTCTGTGGCCTCCCTATCCAACATCCCAACGAGGGCATCCAACGACGCCCTCACCTCCTCGCTAGCTCCCTCGACCCCTACCCCCTCGGTTGCACCCTCAATCGATCCTCCAACCCCCGAACTCACTCCCTCGACCGCCACCGGTCGATCCCCACGCCTTCTCTTGCGTGTATAGCCTATCATACTTCCCCCTACCTCCGGGACAGCCCCCGAAGGTAAATCCCCGACCTCACCCACGCCGATGTCCGTCGGCGACACCTCCGTCGTACCCGTACCCTCTCCCACGGCCTCGACCTCCGACCTATCGCTTTCCGATGATGAAGAGCTCGGGCTACGCTCTCCACGAGCCACCCGTGGTCGTTTTCCCCTCGAAACGATCGCCTTCGACCTCGTCATCTTCCTCGATTTAAAAAGAAAAAGGAGAACCCAAACCTAGGGTTTCGAAATCAAGAGAAAGAGAAAGATTGAGGTCGAAATGGAGGAAAGAAAGGCAAAGAAATCAGGGCTTTTGAGTTTGAAACCGAAGAGAAGAAGAGAGGAGGGAAGAGAAACTGTTTTAAAACGTATGGAGAGAGAGAGGGTCTTTTCGGTTATAAGGGACCCAGTCTAGGGGCGGCTACACACGAGTAGCCGCCCCCTCTCGGGCGGCTAGTTACAACTAGCCGCCCCTCCCAGTTTCTCCATTTTCATTAAAAACCCCTTTCCAATCTCATTTTCAACCCTAAATTCCAAGGTTCTCCATACCAAACAGCCATGTATTGGTATATTTCCAGACACTACTTGACCAAACACGACTTTCCTGAAGTTTTGCCGCACTTTCAGTAACATTCAAATTCAAATTTCTTCAATTCTGGTTCTTTTCCAGAGTTCTTATCCTTCGGATGATCCAATTCACCCAACTCAACTTTTACTTGCTTTCTGTGGGCGATATCCCCTCCTTGATGAGTTTTCCCAAGCACGGGAATGGTAGGCACGAGGAAACTGACGCTGGGCTGCTCCGCGCACGATAGCTAAGAACCCCGACCGTGGGTTGGATCACTCACCATTTACTTTTCTCTGCCTTCCACCTGGATCATCCTTTCGGCTAAAAATTCTAAGTCAAGACCTAGCCTCTGACAGTCTAAATCAACTCCCCAAATAGTACTGTTCGTATCTGTCGGTGTCGAGAAATTGGTCTCTCGGCGCGTGTGTGGGGGTTCTTCGGAGGGTTCGGATCGGATGCGCGCCCTGGCGGGCTCGGCCAGATCGTCTCCTCGGAAGGGGTGAGGGTGTGGTTCCTGGTCGAGGCGCCCGACAGCGGCTAAAGAGGATTCAAGGGGGGGTTTGTGATCGCCACCTGCTTTTTCTAAAAACAGGAAAGGGTTTGGGTTTGATCGCCTACGTGGGGAGTTTGTGGGGTCTCCGCTCTGAGACACGAATATACCGTACACAGAGGTGAAAAACAGGTAATCCTATTCTGCTCCCGGGCTTGACTAAAGGAGTTATGGGACAAAGGGGTGTGAGTATGGGGTGTGTATAGGAGGGGGGCGGCTAATGGGTTTGAGCCGTCTGGATTGGGGCGGCTAGGTAGGGTTAGCCGTCTAGGGTCTGGGTGATTTGGGCAGGGGTTTGGTAGGAAAAGGGTGGGGTCTTGGGCAGAGGCTAAGCTAGGTTTAGCCTGGGTTTATGGAGGGTGGGATGAGAGGGTATTTTGTGTAAGGAATGGATGTTTCTCTCATAAAAGGGGGCTCTCTCTCTCTCTCTCTCTCTTGGGATTTCAAGTGGGGGAAGGTTGGACAAGTGGGTTGTTGATGTTGTGGATTTTGTTGGGTGTGTTGGGTGTTTTTTGAAGGCTTGGGACCTCCTCTATTTATAGTAAAAGAGAGGTAGGAAAATATCCCGAGGGTAATGGAGTGGGTTGGCTTCGATTGGACCTCTCATTAATGCTCTGGTTCTTCTGCCAGAGAACAGGTGAAGGGCGGCTAGTGCTAACTAGCCGCCCGGGATGGGGCGGCTACTTCCTGGTAGCCGCCCCTATCATGACCTGCCAAACGTAACATCTCTGACAAGCGGTGGCTTGGGTCGGCTACTTGGTTTGATCCGGCCAAGAGAGGGCGGCTAAAGGTCATGACCCGCCGCAATGATCAGCATTTAATATTGCTTTATGTCCCATCCAGGGAACTGGTCCAAAGTCGGCCAGGGGGCGGTTAGGGGGGCGGCTAGTGTGAACTAGCCGCCCAGTGAGGGGCAGCTAGTTAGGGTTAGCCGCCCCTTTCCAAGGACTTAGGTTTTTAGGGTTTTGGCTTTTGGTTTAGGTCTAGGGTTTGGGTTTAGGTTTAGGTTTAGGCTGGGATTGGGGTTTTAGGGCTAGGGTTTGGGGTTAGGTCAAGGTTCAGGGTTTCCGGTTTAGGGTTAGGCCAAGGCTAGGGTTAGGGTTTTAGGACTAGGTCAAGGTTCTAGGGTTTCCGGTTTAGGGTTAGGTCAAGGCTAGGGTTAGGGTTTCTGGTTTACCGAACCTTTGGTTCTCTATTGGTGTCCACTTGTGGGATATTTTCGTGTGTTACTTGAAGTATTTCTGTCTCTCTGGACGGTCAAAATTGGGGTATCTACAATTGTCCCTCATCGGATGGAGTCTTTGTGCGAAGCAGGAAAGACTTCGACCGATGATAAGGAAAGAGACCCCTATTTTGGCCGGCCCGACCTTCAAGAAGTTATGCCAACACGAACAGTACTTTTCGGGGAGTTGATTTAGGCTGTCAGAGGCTAGGTCTTGACTTAGAATTTTTATCTGAGAAGATGATCCAGGTGGAAGGCGGGGAAAAGTAAATGGTGAGTGATCCAACCCGCGGTTGGGGTTCTTAGCTATCGTGCACGGAGCAGCCCAGCGTCAGTTTCCTCGTGCCTACTGTTCCCGTGTTTGGGAAAACTCAGCAAGGAGGGGATATCGCCGACAGAAAGCAAGTAAAAGGTTGATTTGGGTGAATTGGATCATCCGAGGGATATGAAATCTGGAAAAGAACCAGAACTGAAGAAATTTGAATCTGAATGGTACTGAATGTGTTGCAAAACTTCGGGAGAGTCGTGTTTGATCAAGTAATGCCTGGAAATAAGCCAATACATGGCTGTTTGGTATGGAGAACCTTGAATTTTAGGGCTGAAAGATTGGAAGGGGGTTTTTTTAAGCAAAAGAGAAAAACTGGGAGGGGCGGCTAGTTGTAACTAGCCGCCCGAGAGGGGGCGGCTACTCGCGGGTAGCCGCCCCTCGACTGGGTGAGGTCGGAGAATCGATCGAGGGTGCAACCGAGGGGGTAGGGGTCGAGGGAGTTAGCGAGGAGGTGAGGGCGTCGTTGGATGCCCTTGTCGGGATGTTGGATAGGGAGGCCACGGAGGCCAGGGCGGAGGAGGAGGAGAGTAGGGCTATGGGGGCCTTTGCGGAGTTTATCTCCGGCGTGGGGAGGGTGGAGGGGATAGGAGAGGCTAGGGACGGGGCCGGGGAGGCCGAGGGTATGGGTACCGGGGCCGCCGAGGCCGGTGTGGGTGTTGGGGCTGAGGCCGAGGAGGCCGTGTTCGAGGAGGATGAGGAGGAGGATGACGACGGGATGGATGATCCCGACGAGGCCGAGGTGGACGCTCCTGGGTCCACACGGGCCGTGGTATGTTCCTAATCCTTTAGTCTTTGCCTTTTATTTTGGTGTATATGCATGTGTTGGTGGTATGAACTGGTTGTATGTGTGTATTATACTCGTATATGTGTGTTATTTTTTAAATAGGCATGCTTGTGTATAAGTTAATCACGGTGGGACGTGTGAGCATGCTGTCATGGGTTCGTTTTTATAGGGAGGGGGGCAATTTCTATATATATACATACATGTTTGTTATATGCATATAAAGGAGAGAGAAATGATATAGCTAATATGCTTGCATGCGATACTTTTCTATGTGTATGTGATTTCGTACGTGGTTGATCGTGCTGGGGCATGAGGGAGTGTATGCATGCATTTCATGGGTTCGAGTTCTATATTGCTGTATTGCTTAGGTGTGCATGATAGGCTTGATGTAAGAAAGTGTGTGAGTGGTGACCATGGTGGGATGTGTTTGATATTTGTTTAGCATGCGTGATCATATGAGGAGTGTAGTTTCTTACTTTCATTCTTTTAGCATGTGGGAGTCTTGATTTTGCTAAGCATGGTTTAAAATGATTTCGTAGATTTGGATTCTTACCTCTTACTTGCTTTTAAACTAACCCATGTTCCCTTCGTTGGTTTTGTAGAGGCCGAATCGCATCCGGGCTTTGTGGCACGGGACGAAGAGATGGTACGACGCCTTGGGGCAGGGGGAGAGGAGCTTGGTGGATGGAGCGGGCTTCCGTTCCTTCTTCCTGATCGAGCCATTCCACGTCCACCGTCCATATGTGGAGGCCTTGGCGGAGAGATGGGATCCGGAGAGTTGCACGTTCATCCTCCCTACTGGCGCTGTCATGCCGACGCTCGAGGACGTCCATCGGGTCACCGGTCTTCCGGTTCTGGGGGAGGCGGTGATCGCGGCCACCCTAGCTGACTACAGGGGGCTTTTCCGAGAGTTGATCGGAGAATGGGAGTTCGTGGAGCGGGAGCGGACGCTGAACCGGATCCCTTTAGGGCGGCTTTCGGGGCAGTACGGCCTCGGTTCCTTCACAGAGCGCCAGAAGGGCGAAGCTGCAGCTAGCTTCGAGAGGCGGCGGGCGATGATCGAGGCGAGAGAGGCGGCCGCGTGTCCACAGAGGGCACGGAGGGAGTTGAGAGCGTTCTTCCTCTACTTCTTTGGCCGGGTCCTTTTCTCGACGGCCTCTGATAAGGTCTCCTCTCATTCCCTTCTACTGATGCGGGACTTGGAGGGCATGGGGCGCTATGCTTGGGGAGCGGCGATGCTTGCCCACTTGTTTGCGGAGCTCTCGAAGAAAGTCAAGAGGGCTGGAGGAAAGAACCTTGGTGGCTTCGCACCATTCCTTCAGGTATGTGTAAGTGATGAGTGTCTTCTTCTTGGTTTAGCTTTACTTTGGTCATGATAAATTCCCTCTTGCTTTGTTAGATCTTTGGGTACGAGCACTTCGCCATTGATCGCCCGACTTTGGCTCCGTTCGATCATGCCCTCCCTTGGGCCATGAGATGGGAACCCCGGGGATCTTCCCGTTTGCATCGCCTCGCCCAATTCCGAGAGGCCTTCCGCGTCTTGTCGGAGGAAGAGGTATAAGTTTTCTTTGAATCCTTTTGGTTTGTACTTGGTTTTCTTTTGACTAAGCGCTCTTCCTATCTTTCGATGCTTTTTAGATGACGTGGAGGCCTTACTCGGAGGAGGTTCCTGAGGCCCTGGCGCGAGACATCTGGCTGATCTACTTCAATGAGGTCGTGTTCCATGCGATCAGCCGGGTCGTCCGTCAGCTTGGGTACCATCAGTGGGTGCCCGATCCTCTTCCGCGGCGCCCTTCGATTCCGGTGGCCGGGATTCCTCGGGACACGAATCTCCCGAGGAATTACGCGACGTACGTGGCGGGATGGATGGGTCGAGGCGTTTTGGTGGAGCGTCGTCCTGAGGTGACTTCGAGCGACGAATACCTAGCTTGGTATCGTCGGGAGTATGCGGATATCCTCGGGACGATGGAGGAGGAGATCCCGGACGCTTATGTAAGTTTAAAGAATCCCTTTTCTTTCCTCGTTCTCTTTTGTTTGAACTCTTCTGAATGGTATTTCCTTTTGCAGGTTGAGTTGAATGAGATGGAGAAGAGGCTCAAGACTGCCAATGAGCACCTCCAAGCGCGGGCCAGGCAGATAGAGGCGTTGCGGGCACAGAGAGGACGCTTGCAGGACCAGGTCCGGGTCCTCGAGGCTCAGGTGGATGCTCTGTCGAGAGCGAGGGCCGATGGCGCTTCTTCTTCTTCCGTCCCTCCTCCTTCCATGGTGTCCGAGCGAGAGCTGGAGTTGACGAGGGAGTTGGATGTGGCCCGGAATGAGCTGACGGCCACAAGGATGGAGTTGGGCCAGGCGAGGGGCAGGGCTTCTCGGGCTGAGGAGGAGGTGGACCGGCTGAGGTCCATGATAGCCTCGAGGGAGGAGGGGTTCATTACCCTAGGCCGTGAGAGGGACTCCCTCCAGATGAGGGTGTCGGAGTTGGAGGCTTCGGCGGGTGTTCCCGGAGGTTTGATGGGAGACCTGGTTCGTTCTCTCCAGGCGGCCGGGGATAGGGACAGAGAGGCACTCAGGGCGTCGGAAGCGAGGGCGCGGGAGTTGGAGGAGAGGTTGAGGGCTGCCGAGGATCGGGCCAGAGGGACGGAGAGTCGTCTCCGACAGAGATTGGAGAGAAGGGACAGGGATATGCAGCAGGTCCGTCTCTGGGAGGCGACTATGAGGGGGAAATTGGTCGGAGGGGGCTCTATGACCGAGGCGGACCTTGATCTTCTTCCACTTGAGCCTGACCATTCTCTCTCGGCTTCCTTGGCTACCGGGGCCACTTTTAGCCGTGCATCTCGCCCTTCGGCGTCTCGGAGTCGTGGGATATATGCGAGGGCCGCGTCTTCGGTTCGAGAGACTCCTGCTGCTCCCGATGCTCCAGAGGTTCAGTCTTCTCCTCATCCGCCACTCCCTTCTCAGCCAAGTCAGGACGTTCCTCCACTCAGCCTCCAGCGGATGATGATACGCCGAGGTATAGCTTTTGTGTCTTGGTTTTAAGTAGAAGAATAGTACATATGCGATGAATTCATGCTTTTCTTCTTTTGTTTTTGGTTTTAGGTGATATTTCGGTGAAGTATAGCTCAAGACTTCGGAGTTTGGAGCTCTTGATGGACCTATCTCTTTCTTACTTTTGCATTTTAGGTGTTTTTAGAAGACAATTTACGTTTATGGTCATGGTGGGACAATTTAATTTCTTGTTTGTATGCATGGTTTGGTATAGTTTAGCATGGATGGTTAATGTTTTTTTAGAAAGCCTTCCTAATCTATAGGGATGTGTATGTGTGTGGATGAATGAACTTGGTGTTTATAGGTTTTGATTTATGGATGGATGTAGAATTCTAATATATAATCATTATAGCATGGTATCGGTACAGGTCTTGTGTATGAATGTGTGTCTAAAATGTGTGTATGCATGTTTGGGAAAGGAATGTTTTGACAGGTATTCAAAGGAGTTGAAGAGTTGATTGAGGCTGGGACTGACAGGGCAGATGGGGTAGCAGGTGAGGGGCGGCTAGTTGCGTTTAGCCGCCCAGTGAGGGGCGGCTACTTGCATTTAGCCGCCCCTTGCCTGGGTTTTTACCTGGACAAGAGGGCAGGGGGGAGGGGCGGCTAGTATAAATTAGCCGTCTCCAGGGGGGCGGCTAGTCGGGTTTAGCCGCCCCCTGCCTGGGACAATTTTCTGGTTTTGCTTCTTGTCTGCTGCTGCTGAAAGTCCTCCTGAGTGCTTTATCCTTCGAGACCTATAAAAACATTCTTTCCATGGACCAAGTGTTAAATCCATCCAGATTGCGCCCCTGCACTGACTTTCGAGCCCTTCTTGCTTGAATTGTCAAGGGCTACAATCCATCTTAAGGCGGAATGGAAATATAAATGCGAGAAAGTAAAAGTGCGGGAGACCAGGCTTTAGTGCGCAAGGAAGGGATTCCAAGTGCGTGAGTGAAGAAGAACTTATGTGTAGGAGTTGGGGACAATTTCTTCTCACGCATGTGCGGAAGGGCATGAGGTGAGTGGAGGCAATTTTAATATTTGTGGGGACAATACGTGGGGACAATTTTAATATGTGGGGACAATTTTCAAGAAAATCGGATGCCAAAGTGTTTTGGAAAAGGAAAATGCACGCTTATGCGTAAGTATATGTGGCATAAGGGGGCATTTTAGTTTTTCAATGACTTTTTAGGTGAGAGGGCAATGTTCTCGATTTCCATAAGTAAAAGATGCCATCAAGTCCCCGTGGAGGAGCCCTTGTGGTCACTCATGTCCAAACCAGGATTGTATTTAAGAGGTATAAGCCTTAGGCGTCGATTTTCCTAGGTTCATGGTTTTCAAATGCTTAATCGTATTATTCTAAACATGCTGAAAAATCCATGAGTGTACCAAGAGTCAAGTCAAACAAGCTTCCTTTGGATAGGCAAGTTTCTAAATGAATTCGCGTGAGTGTGTGTGTAGGTGTAAACCTGGACGTGATCTGCCTTCGGTCAAAATTTCGCTTTTCCTGGTGGACATAGCTCAATTTTGAACCCCCATTGCAAAAATAATAAAGAGGGGAGAGGGTGAATGGGGTAAGAGTAATATCTTCCTTTCGGGCAATATTTTAGAATTGTCCCAGTCTAGCATATGTCTTACTTCCTAGGTCCCTCTGGCTTTCTTCTTTTTACCACTTCTTTATTTTTGGGTGGAAAGGTACAGTCCGTTGTTTGGATCTGTACATGGTATAGCCGTTGTTTAGCGTATACCGTGCGTAAAGGCGTGAAAGCCTGCTAAATAGAGAGTTTAACCCGTTCACTTGGGTGTTTGGCCTCTCCTTGCCTATCTTTCTCTTTTTGTTTTGTTTTTTTTTTTGTTTTGTTTTGTGTTTTGATTCGAGTTGAGGGGGGGGCTCTTCTGTTTTTCACCCCGATTCTTTTCATGCTTCCCCTCTAGAAGTGTTTATATAGTGCCAGAGCCAGTTTTTGGGACACATGCTAGGTCCGGGTAACTCCTCATTTTGACCTAGGGTTAATACGAGTGGGGCGAAAATAAGGGATATTTTGCTTTGGGGAGTTTTAAATTGTCCCAGTCTACGGGGTAGGCAATTTTTCTTCCATCAGGCAAATCTAGTCCAGTTATACGTGTGTGAAGGGAATGACATGATTTGGCGGAAACGTGTTCAAATAGATACGAGTTTATCTTTGAGAGTCTTATAATTCTATCATCGCAGGAAGGAAGAATAATAGTTCTCAAGTATTGAAAGTTTTTCATGCATGGAATTTCTTTAGATAAAGTGCATTCCACGAACCTGGAACCTCGACTCCTTCGGCATCTACCAGGCGGTAGGCATTCCCGGAATAGGCATGGGTGACCACATAGGGTCCCTCCCATGTGGGTTGCAGCTTTCCTCTCGGGTGAGGCTGTCTCGATGGCATGATTTGCTTAAGTGCTAATTCCCCGATTTTGAATTTTCTTTTTATCACCTTCTTTTCAAATGCCCTTGCCACCCTTCTTTGGTAGGCCTGGGCATGGTCTGCCGCTCTTTATCTCTTCTCGTCTAGTAGTTCGAGGCGTAGTAAAAACAAATGTATACTTACGTTTTTTTGAAAAGGGGCCTGTGTTGGCGAAAAGATATGTTTTTGGAAAGAAAAAAAATGGAGATAAAGTTTGGAAAATGATTTTTTTTTATTTTTAGAAGACAAGTATGGAAAGACCGTTTGTAAAACGTTTTTCGGTGGAAATCATGGAAGTATGGCTTTGTAAAATATTTGGAAAACATTTTCGTCGTGAAGAAGAGTGTGGAAATGTAGTTTTTAAATATTTTCGTTGTTTTTAGAAATGATGTAAAGACAGTTAGAAAACATTTTGTTTTTTTTGTTTTTTTTGAGAAATGAAAGCTGATTAGCATGTATTTTTTTTTTTGTTTCTTTTTTGGAAGCAGGTAAACAAATATGTATAGGAGTTGACAGCGAAAGCCAGTAAACAAATATTTTGGTCTTTTGTATTTTTGGAAAAGCTGTAAACAAATATGTACAGGAGTTGAAAGCGGAAAGCTGGTAAACAAATATTTTGGTCTTTTGATTTTTGGAGGAAAAGCTGTAAACAAATATGTACAGGAGTTGAAAGCGGAAAGCTGGTAAACAAATATTTTGGTCTTTTGATTTTTGGAGGAAAAGCTGTAAACAAATATGTACAGGAGTTGAAAGCGGAAAGCTGGTAAACAAATATTTTGGTCTTTTAATTTTTGGAGGAAAAGCTGTAAACAAATATGTACAGGAGTTGAAAGCGGAAAGCTGGTAAACAAATATTTTGGTCTTTTGATTTTTGGAGGAAAAGCTGTAAACAAATATGTACAGGAGTAGAAAGCGGAAAGCTGGTAAACAAATATTTTGGTCTTTTGATTTTTGGAGGAAAAGCTGTAAACAAATATGTACAGGAGTTGAAAGCTTACCCGGGAGGATCGGTACCTGGTTCTTGAATTTGTATTGCCTCCTCGGGTCGGCTTCTTTTTGATGGCCGGCTGATGTCTGGTGGGGGTCCCCTGTTCCCAAATTCTCCCTCCCTGAGTCTTTTCGAAGGCCTCCCCTGATGGAGTAGTTCTTCGTCTGTGGCGCCTGGTTGCCAACATGCGAGCACCTCTAGCCGGATGCGCATGGCACAGACGCTCCAATTTCGGGCCTGTGTATTATTATAGCGCGCCTCTCCCCATATGGATATTACCTTCCCGCGGTACGGGAAGCGAAGACATTGGTGTCGGGTGGATGAGACGGCTTCGATGCTGTTGAGCCATGTCCTCCCAACAATCAGAGGGTGGGGTGATTGAATGTTCATCACCATGCAGTTAACGATGGTGGAGACTGGGCCAATCTTCAGTGGGAGCGTGACTAGTCCGCAGGCGTTCTTGCGTGTGCTGTCGAAGGCGTAAATGTATTCGTCCGAGGGCTCCAATCTGGGAACCTGGCCTTCTAGCTTTTGGTAGGCGGAATATGTAAGGACGTTAGTTTCCGCTCCCGTGTCAATGAGAATGTAACGGAATTCCCTTCCCCCGAGTATGGCGGTGATTGAGAGGGGTGCAGAACGTGCTCTGGCTTTTGCGACTTCATGGGGAGAAAGGTGATCGAGTTGGGTACCGCAAGATTGCTTGGTGGGCGCTGGGTCCTGGCCACTTCTTCTGAGGGAGAGTTGTTGCCACAAGGGGACCCAGGTGGGCTACCGCCTTCATTCTCGTTCCCCGGTCGGAGGGCTAGGGTGAACATGTTGTGCACGGCCCAATTGTTCTCGTTCTCGTATTGGAGGCGTGCTTCCCCCCAAATTGTCAGTACATGATTTAAGAAGGGCAGTCGAAGGCATTGGTGTCGGGGGGAACAGATAGCTTGGATGCTGTCTAACCACGGTCGCCCCAGCATCAATGGGTACCTTGTGTCGATGTCGGCCACGAAGCAGGCTACTTCGCAGATGAGAGGTCCGACGGATAGCTCGAATGTTCCGGGGCCGCGGAGAGTCTTCCCGGTATGGTTGAAAGCTTGGATGGTATGGTGGGCCGGGTGGACGGGAGGACGGCCTAGTCCGGGTATCTTCTGGTAAGTGGAGCATGTCATTATGTTCATGCCCGATCCTGGGTCTACAAAGATGTTGTTCAGCCACAACATCTGAAGTCGTCCGCGGATGTGTAGGGGGTAGACTCGCAGTCGGGGATCTGGGAGGTCTTGGTCAGTGAATGAAATGGTCATTGGGCGGCGGGGGCCATTGACAGTGTCGGTACTCTTAGAGGACCCGTTGTCGTCCGGATGCAGATCATCCGACGTACATTCCCCTCCTTCGGGCCCTTCGCTAGCTCCTTCGGGGATTTCTTCGAATGGCTCTTCTTCTTCGTCTTCTCCCGGGTTTTCTAGTCCGCTTTCGTCGGACTCGAGGTTGATGACTGCGGGGAGGGCGAGGAGTGCGTCTTCTTCTTCGCCATAGAGTATGGCGAGGTCATGGTCGTCGAGGTTCAGCTGGAAGGGCTCGTTCTGCTCTTCCTCCTCGGACTCTTCGGATAGGCTGCCATCAGTAGCATCTTCCGAGCTGCTTGGTTCTGGCGATGGTTGTCTCCCTCTCCTGATCATGTTGACCGCGTGGGCTCTAGATGTGGAGGCTTGGGTGTGACCTGGCAAGGGGTCAGTCAATATGCCAAGTGGCTTGGGTGCTTGGGGATTTCCCTGGCTCAGATGGCCTTTGATCATGGCCCAGTCAAGGCGCCTGTCATCATTAAGATCATAAACGAAGTCCCGAAAAACAATGCATTGTTCTACGGTATGGCCATATTGTTGATGATATTGACAGTAACGCGCCGTGCTGGCCCCGGGTAGTGAAGGCCTGGCGTCGGGGAGGGAGATACTATTTGTGTCCAACATCACCCTAAAGATCCTAGTTAAAGTTTCTGGGAGGGGAGGGTAAGAGTCCCTCTTTCCCATTCGTCTTAGGTCGTAGGATGCGGGAGGTTTAGCCTCGTTATAAGAGCTTTGTATGGGCTGCCTAGGGGTTGGATTTTGTGCTCTTGGGGGAGCAGAGTAAAAGGGGGCCCGAGTTTGAGTTTGGCTCTGGATTATAGGGCTTTGGAGTGGGAAATTTTGGACTGTGGGGTTTTGTCGTATTGGCACGGGGACGGGTACTGATCGAGGGGTAAAATGTTGATTTGCTTGCCGAGGCGGTGCATATCCGGATGATCCGGGCGTGTACTGTCTCGGAGCTGTTCCTCGGTCAGGAACTCGTGCTCCGTTCGGGTAGAGTGCCGATACTTGGTTAATGATCCCCTCTACCGTGGGGGTTTGCGCCTTACGAGGCGGTTGTCCAACCCTATGGCTGATAGGTGGGGACTGGGTTTTGACTGCTGGGGCTGCACAACGGGAAATCCTGTTGTGGCGGTCAATCAGAAGTTGATACGTAGTGCAGTCTCCGTACGAAAGGCTCGTACGGAGCTCTGGACTCAGGCTCTGTAACATCATGTCAATTTCTTGACATTCTGTGAGTTGCAGACCGGTTCGGTGGACAAGGGTGCGCCACCGAGACACGTATTGTTCGAATTCCTCCCTAGGCCTCATTCTCTCTACGGTTAAATCTGAAATAGAGGGGGTCCTAATCCTCTGGTAACCGTAGCGGCCCAAGAATTTCTCGCTTACAGCCGAGAAATTCGACAAATGATCTACAGGGAGGGTGGAGAACCATTGTAGTGCTTCTCCTTCCAATGATTTCTGGAAGAGGAAGACTAGTAGAGGTTGATTATCTAGAAACGGGCGTGCGTCTAGATAAAAGGCAGTTAAATGAATGTCTGGGTCTCCACGACCGTTATACCGGCGAAATTTGGGGATTTTGAATCCCTCCGGTAGGTGGACTGACGGGATTTGTCTCAGGTTATGTAGAGACATGTGTTTGGGGGCCGAGGGACCAGTCTCGGAGAGAATTCTCCGGATGGTATCGTCCAGTGTTTCTCCCCGGGGAGGGCTGCCTAGCGGTCCCGGGTTTGGGGTGGTTTGGTAGGGACCTGGGGTGGAAACGGCCGGGAACATTGGATTCGCGGGGGAAAGGGGGGTGAACGAAAAGACACTCGGGTTGACCGAGTGACTGGGTGTGAATGGGGTTTTGGGAATGGGTTTAGGGGTTTCGACAGGGGTTTCCTGTCTCGAGGTCTTGGCATGACGGTAGTCAACGAGGTCATGAAACATGTCCTCTACCGTTTGATACCCTAGACTAGCCATCCTTTCCTCTAGATGGGTCAGGAACTGTGTGGCCTGACCCTCTTGGTGATTCCTTTCCTCTAATATCTCCTCTTCCATGTGGGATTCCATGACGTAGAGTGGGGGGATGAATGCAGGTTAAAAGCAGTAAATAAAGCAGTAAAGGATTGCGCAGCTGTGTGCGACTTACGAAAGCAGTAAAGGATTGCGCAGCTGTGTGCGACTTACGAAAGCAATAAAGGATTGCGCAGCTGTGTGCGACTTACGAAAGCAGTAAAGGATGTTATAATGCACAGTAGAAGAGGATTTAATTCAAGGAGTGAGAAACTCTAACCTTCCTAGAGGGTTGATAGCATTTTAGTCAAGTTTGTAAAAGGGGGCAGAAGAGGATTACCTTTTGTTGTTTTTCACGAGGGAGGTCCCACCGTGATCGCCAGAATTTGTCGGTGTCGAGAAATTGGTCTCTCGGCGCGTGTGTGGGGGTTCTTCGGAGGGTTCGGATCGGATGCGCGCCCTGGCGGGCTCGGCCGGATCGTCTCCTCGGAAGGGGTGAGGGTGTGGTTCCTGGTTGAGGCGCCCGACAGCGGCTCAAGAGGATTCAAGGGGGGGTTTGTGATCGCCACCTGCTTTTTCTAAAAACAGGAAAGGGTTTGGGTTTGATCGCCTACGTGGGGAGTTTGTGGGGTCTCCGCTCTGAGACACGGATATACCGTACACAGAGGTGAAAAACAGGTAATCCTATTCTGCTCCCGGGCTTGACTAAAGGAGTTATGGGACAAAGGGGTGTGAGTATGGGGTGTGTATAGGAGGGGGGCGGCTAATGGGTTTGAGCCGTCTGGATTGGGGCGGCTAGGTAGGGTTAGCCGTCCAGGGTCTGGGGGATTTGGGCAGGGGTTTGGTAGGAAAAGGGTGGGGTCTTGGGCAGAGGCTAAGCTAGGTTTAGCCTGGGTTTATGGAGGGTGGGATGAGAGGGTATTTTGTGTAGGGAATGGATGTTTCTCTCATAAAAGGGGGCTCTCTCTCTCTCTCTCTCTCTCTCTCTTGGGATTTCAAGTGGGGGAAGGTTGGACAAGTGGGTTGTTGATGTTGTGGATTTTGTTGGGTGTGTTGGGTGTTTTTTGAAGGCTTGGGACCTCCTCTATTTATAGTAAAAGAGAGGTAGGAAAATATCCCGAGGGTAATGGAGTGGGTTGGCTTCGATTGGACCTCTCATTAATGCTCTGGTTCTTCTGCCAGAGAACAGGTGAAGGGCGGCTAGTGCTAACTAGCCGCCCGGGATGGGGCGGCTACTTCCTGGTAGCCGCCCCTATCATGACCTGCCAAACGTCCCATCTCTGACAAGCGGTGGCTTGGGTCGGCTACTTGGTTTGATCCGGCCAAGAGAGGGCGGCTAAAGGTCATGACCCGCCGCAATGATCAGCATTTAATATTGCTTTATGTCCCATCCAGGGAACTGGTCCAAAGTCGGCCAGGGGGCGGTTAGGGGGGCGGCTAGTGTAAACTAGCCGCCCAGTGAGGGGTGGCTAGTTAGGGTTAGCCGCCCCTTTCCAGGGACTTAGGTTTTTAGGGTTTTGGCTTTTGGTTTAGGTCTAGGGTTTGGGTTTAGGTTTAGGTTTAGGCTGGGATTGGGGTTTTAGGGCTAGGGTTTGGGGTTAGGTCAAGGTTCAGGGTTTCCGGTTTAGGGTTAGGCCAAGGCTAGGTTTAGGGTTTAGGGCTAGGTCAAGGTTCTAGGGTTTCCGGTTTAGGGTTAGGCCAAGGCTAGGGTTAGGGTTTTAGGGCTAGGTCAAGGTTCTAGGGTTTCCGGTTTAGGGTTAGGTCAAGGCTAGGGTTAGGATTTCTGGTTTACCGAACCTTTGGTTCTCTATTGGTGTTCACTTGTGGGATATTTCCGTGTGTTACTTGAAGTATTTCTGTCTCTCTGGACGGTCAAAATTGGGGTATCTACATTATCGACATTACTTCTTGAAGGTCGGGCCGGCCAAAATAGGGGTTTCTTTCCTTATCATCGGTCGAAGTCTTTCCTGCTTCGCACAAAGACTCCGTCCGATGAGGGACAATTGTAGATACCCCAATTTTGACCGTCCAGAGAGAGAAAAATACTTCAACTAACACACGGAAATATCCCACATTTTGATATCTAGTGGAGAACCAAAGTTCAGGAAACCGGAAACCCTAACCCTGACCAAAACCAGAAACCCTAACCGTAGCCCTGGACCTAAACCAGAAACCCTAACCCTAGCCCCGGACCTAAGCCTAAAACCTAACCCTAGCCCCGGAACCCTAAACCTAAACCTAAACCTAAACCAGAAACCCTAACCCTAGCCTTGACCTAAATCTAAACCCTAACCCTAGTCTTGCCCTAAACTTGACCCCAAACCAGAACCCCACCTAGGAAAAACCCTAAAACCCAAAAAAACCCTGAGTACCTGGCAAGGGGCGGCTAGACCTAACTAGCCGCCCCATACCAGGCGGCTAGTTAGCACTAGCCGCCTCCCTGGCCGACTTTGGACTAGTCCCCTGGATGAGACATAAAGCAATATTAAATGCTGATCATTGCGGCGGGTCATGACCTTAGCCGCCCAACCATAGCCGGATCAACCCAAGTAACCGACACAAGCCACCGCCTGTCAGAGATGGGACGTTTGGCAGGTGATGATAGGGGCGGCTACCAGGAAGTAGCCGCCCCATCCCGGGCGGCTACTTAGCACTAGCCGCCCTTTACCTGGTCTCTAACAGAAGAACCAGAGAATTAATGAGGGGTCTAATCGAAGCCAACCCACTCCATTACCCCCGGGATATTTCCCTGCCTCTCTTTTACTATAAATAGAGGAGGTCCCAAGCCCAAATACAACATCACCAACTCATAACAACCATTCAACACCAACATCCCACAATCCACATTCCCTTTCCCCACTAGAAATCCCAAGAGAGAGAAAGAGAGACCCTTTTGTGAGAGAAACACCCATTTCCCTACATAAAATACCCTCTCATCCCACCCTCCAGAAACCCAGGCTAAACCTAGCTTAGCCCCTGTCCAAAACCAAACCATTTCCTACCAAAGTCCTGCTCAAACCAGACCAGGCCCCGGACGGCTAAACCCTACTAGCCGCCCCTGACCAGACGGCTCAAACCTACTAGCCGCCCCCCATATACACACCCCACTTACACCCCCTATGTCCCAAGACTCCTTTAGTCAAGCCACGGAAGCAGAATAGGATTACCTATTTTTCACCTCTGTGTACGGTATATCCGTGTCTCAGAGCGGAGACCCCACAAACTCCCCACGTAGGCGATCAAATCCAACCCCACCCCTTTTCCTGCTTTTTAGAAAAAGCAGGTGGCGATCACACAAACCCCCCTGAATCCTCTTGAGCCGCTATCGGGCGCCTCAACTAGGAACGACACCCCTCACCCTTCCGAGAAGATGATCCGACCGAGCCCGCAGGGCACGCATCCGATCCGAATCCCTGAAGAAACCCCACACACGCACGCGCACCGCCGGGACCCTTTCCGAAAGCACCGACAACCACAACGCGGCCATTCGGAGGCCTCCCTGACGACACCGACACCTGGGTATGGATTCCTTGATTGCGCCCCCCCCTGATATTTTTATTATTTGATTTCCTAAGGAGAATTTCAAACACTGGTGTAGGGGAGAGGAAACCCCTTTTATTGAGGCTAACCATTTACGTCCTAAGATCATGTTCTAGTCAGAGTCCATTTCTAAAACATACACTTCAACGATTGTTTCTAAGGACCCTATTTTTAACGGGAAGTCATTAAAACCAAGAACTGGATGAGCCATTTTATCATAGGAATATATCTGGGTATCTATTTCTAGGAGCGCGGTGACATGTCTATCGATTTGTTCAAAAGTGCGTAGTGACATAAGGTTTACTCCTGCACCAGTATCGACTAGCACTTTATCTACTTGGTGCCCTTCGATATCGACTGTGATGCACAGGGTTGAGGTGTTATTAACTTTATCATGGATTTCTTCATTGGACCTAAAGGTTATCATGGGTCCTAATTCTGCAGCGGCTAAGACTATCGACATGTCTAAGGTGGAGATTCGAGGGTCAACTTGGACTCTCTCCAAGAACATCCTCAGGGCCTGTTGGTGGTGTTCCGAGGTTTCGATCAACTCTAAGATAGGAATCTTTGCAGGGATTCTTCTGAGCTGGTCGAGGATGTCAATCCTATCTCCAACATTGGCTTCCTTGGTTTTCGCTTCAGGTATGGGTCGCCTATAGGTGGGGACAACATTGAAGATTCTTCCGGCCCTAGTTGTATGATGGTTTAGGGTATCAACCGTGGGTTGGGGAAATCAGACTTTTGATAGGTCTTTGTTAACTGGGAGGATGGGGCTAAGTTTTGGTGTTGGCCTTACATGAGAGGGGAGGGGTTTTATGAGGCTTGGGAGGATGGGGGAAGGTGCTGGAAGAATTAGATGCTTTTGAAACTTAGGTTTTCCAGTTCTTCTATGAAGGCTTGCATGGTTGGTTTTGGATCTTGTATTTTGGTATTGACTATAGGGTTGGGATATTTTGGGGTTTGGCTTTGTAGTGGATTCAAGTGGGTTTCCTATGGTTCCGTAGTGGGGTCATTTTTGAGTCCCCTGATGGTGGCACAACTCAGGCGTCTCTCTTCATCGAGGTTGTAAACAACATCTTTGAATGAGAAACATTATTCAATGGTGTGACCATGATGTTGGTGGTATGGGCAGTAGCGGCCAGTGTCGGCACCAAGAGTTGAAGGTCTGACTATGTGTAAAGAAATATTATTGATTTTTACCAGGGTTTTGAAGATGCTTGCTAGGGTTTCTTGGAGTGGTGGATAAGAGTCACTCTTTCCCATCCGTCTTGGGCCATAGGATGTTGGAGGGGAGACTTCATTGTAGGAGCTTTGTGTAGGCTGCCTAGGGTTAGGTTTTGTGCTCTTGGGGGAGCAGAATAAGCAGGGGGTTCCTAGTTTGACCTTGGCTTTGAATTATGGGGCTCTGGACTAAATGACTTCAGACTACTGGGTTGGTCGTATTGGCACGGGGTGGTACTAATCGGAAAATAAAGTTTTGATTAGCTTGCCGAAGCGGCGCATATCCTGATGAACTGGGTGTGTATTGTCTCAGAGTTGGTCCTTGATCAGGGAGTCGCACTCCGTTTGGATAGAGTGCCAAAACTTGTGTGATCCCCTCTACCTTGGGGGTTTGTGCCTTTCATAGCGGTTGTCCAACCCTATGGCTAATAGATTAGTTTGGACTATTGAGGCGGCACATCGGGAGATCCTATTGTGGCGGTCAATGAGAAGCTAGTACGTTATGTAGTCCTTGTATGAAAGACTCGTACGAGGCTCTGGACTCAGAGTTTGTAACATCATGTCAATTTCTTGACATTCTGTTAATTGCAGACCAGTTCAGTGGACTAGTGTGCACCACCTGAACATGTACTGTTCAAATTCCTCCTTAGGCCTCATTCTTTCTATAGTTAGGTCTGAAATAGAGTGGGTCCTAATCCTCTGATAACCGTAGTAGCCTAGAAACTTCTCGTTTACACCCGAGAAGTTTGACAAATGGGCTATAGGGAGGGTGGAGAATCATTGCAGTGCTTCTCCTTCCAATGATTTTTGGAAGAGGAATACTAGCAGAGGTTGATTATCTAGAAAAGGTCTGGCGTGTAGATAAAAGGTAGTTAAATGCATGTTTAGGTCTCCACGATCGTTATACCAGCGGAATTTTAGGATATTAAATCCCTCCGGTAGGTTGATTGACGGGATTTGCCTCAAGCTATGTAGAGACAAGTGTTTGGTGGCCAAAGGGCCAGTCTCAGAGAGGATTCTCCGGATGGTATCATCCAGGGTTTCTGCCTTGAGTGGGTAGTTTAGTGGTCCCGAGTTGGACATGGCTTGGTAAGGGCCTGGGGCTGAAGCTGCTGGAAATAATGGATTCGCGGGGGACAGTGGGGTAAACAAAAAAATGCTCGGATTGGCCGAGAAGCCAGGTGTTGGTGGAGTTTTGGGAGTGGTCTTGGGGGTTCCGGCAGGGATCTCCTGCCTTACGATTTTGGTCTAGCGATAGTTGGCGAGGTCATGAAACATGTCATCTACCGACTGGTATCCTAAGGTAGCCATCATCTTCTCTAGATGGCTAAGGAATTGTGTGGTTTGGTCCCCTTGGTTGTCTTTCTCCTCTACTATGTCTTCATGAGAGTAGGTTTCCAAGGTGTGAATATGGAATGGCTTAGGTTGAATAAATGCATATTTAAAGCAGTAAATAAAGCAACAAAGAGGTGCGCAACTGTGTGCGGCTTAAAGCAGTAAAGGGTGCGCAGCTGTGTGTGGCTTAAAGCAGTAAATATTTGTTTTTGTGGTTTAAAGCAGTAAAAGGGTGCGCATCTGTGTGCGGTTTAAAGCAGTAAAGGGTGCGCAGGTGTGGGCAGCTTAAAGTAGTAAATGATGTTGCAATGCAAAGTAGAAGAGGGTCCGACTTGAGGGGTGAGAAATTCTAGCTTTCCTAAAGGGGTGATGGCTTTCTAGTCAAGTTATAGAAGGAGGTAGAAGAGGATTACCTTTTGTTGGTTTTCACGAGGGATGTCCCATCGTGATCGCCATATTGTCGTATCAGATTTCGGGAGGAAGAAGGCACGCGTCTTCCTTTCCTTACCTCCGGTCTTGGTTTTTGGCGTGTGTGGAGGTTCTTCGGGGAGTTCGGGTCCAGTTCGTGTCTTGATTGGCTCGGTCGGATCGTCTCTTGGAAGGGAGGTGGGGGTTTCCTTCCTTGTTGGAGCGCCCGACAGCTTCCTAAAGAGGATTCAGGGGTGGTTGTGATCGCCACCTGCTTTTTCAAAAAGCAGAAAAAGTTGAGTCGGATTTGATCGCCTTCATAGGGAAGTTTGTGGGGTCTCCACCCTGGGACACGAATATACCATACACATAGGTGAAAAACAGGAATCATATTCTGCTAGATAAGGTTTTAAAAATGGGGGGGATGTAGGTGAGGATCGGCTAGTGGATAATGGCCGCCTGGTGGGGGACGGCTGATTTGGATTAGCCGTTTGGGACCTGGTTCAATTTGGGCAGAACGTGGGTAGAAAATGGGTTTGTGTTAGGTTTGTGTCATTTAGAGTCTTATTTTTTTATCAGGGTCGCTAAAATTTTGGTTTTTAGCTACCTGCTGGAGTTTGATGACTCTGATTGAAAATATAACTGCATATTATGGGTCCTGGTACTGTTTAGTACTACCCATAAAATTTTCATTGAATTTCGATAACATTTTTGGAATTATGCAGTTTTGATTTAGTATTCGGATTTGATTTTTTAAAAATTTAAGATGAAGAGGTTTAAATCCAATATTATCATGAGATGTTTAGCTTTTAGCTAGCTTTCATACAAAAGTAGAATTAGATCAACTGGACTCGTGTATCAAAAGTTATGGGTATTTTTCCGATTATACCCCGGGGATGAGAAATCCTGGCAGCAGCCCTGTTCGATGTTTAGCCTAGATTTTGGAATAGCTGGAGAGGTTATTGGATCTACATATAAACATGAAAGTTGTAGATAATCTTCTTGGCTTTCTAATGGCATTAGAATCGTGTAATTCAGAGCTGTAGCGAGGAAATTATAGACATTCTAGTGAAGGCTGTTCAGAGTTTTAGTCCGAGGACGGCTTGGTCAATTCCGCCCCCACATTTGCCTATTTAAATGCCCCAATCCCATGACTTCCTCTTCTTTTGCTCTCTGGTCCAGCCCTTAGTGTGTGTGTTTGGTGCTTGATTTAGGAGGAGTTAAGTGACGTGATCAAGGTGAGTTGTTGTTGTTGTTTGTGTTGTTGTTGTGGGCATTCTTTCCTTCTCCACTCTCTCTAGCTCCCCCCCCCCCTCATGATTTCCCTTCCCTTTGGATCAGTCCCCCCTCATGTGTTTGTGGAAATGCCACAATGGCTTAGAAGAAGCAAGGGAAGCAAAGATGGAGGTGGTGGTAGCGGTGGTGGTGGTCAAGGTGGTCAAGGGTGCGCTTGCGAGCCCCTACATCTCACCCTTCCCTTCCCCCTCTCTTTTTGGTGAGCTTTCCTCTTCTTTTGGTGGGTTTTAATGCATGTTGTGTGCTTGGAGAGTCATGCATGTGGGGTGTTTGGGTTTGGGTGCATGTGGGGGCATGGGAGAGGGTTTGGGGGCCTGGGCGCGCGGGTCTGCACGTGGGTGTGCACGCGGGATCTCGCGCAGGACCGCCCGGGTGCGCGCGCGGGGGCTGCCCGGGGCCCGGTTTGGGCGTGCTGAGGGTCGGCACGTTCGGGTGGGTGTCCGAGGGGCTCATGTGTGCGTGCGTGCGTGCGTGCTTGCATGCGTGCGAGCTCGTATGCGTGCATGTCTTTGTCCTTAGCATTTCTAGTAAATTCTAAGTGTTTATATGTGGTCATACTCACCCCTATTGATACCCTTACCTTGCAGACCTCATCGGATGGGATGCACGTCAATCCAGGTATTGGTGAGTGGTTCGATTCCAACCCTTCCGGGAGCGCTCGATGCACGCTGTCGTGCTTCGCGCTTCCATGGGGCTTCTTAGCACCCTAAATATGATAGATATCATGCATGCTAGGTTGTATAGCACTTATATTGCGTAGAACCCCTTTTTCTACCCTATTCATACTTATGTATCGCATTCAGGTGTGCATTATTTATGCTTGCATGTGCCTTTCTTGTATGGGCATGTATGATGTGTGTTTAAAATGGATGTATTGAATATGCACACATTAGGTAGTATTGTAATACTCCCCTCCCCCCTTACATGAGTAATATCTAGCATTATTAAGTCTGGGTTAATAGCGGGGTACATGCATAATATTCTTTTGATTTAGGACTTGAGGGTGTGGTATAGTTGTTGCACCCATCTTGTTGGGGCAAAACTATGACCAGCTTCAGGAAAGGATGAGGCATTCCCTCTCTCTCGCCCTCTCTCCTTTCGTGAACTGAGTAAGTAGATGTAGTTCCTACTTGACTCAGGCTTGCTTGAAATTATTGGCATGCACCTATTGATGCGCGAATCGCGCTTAACCCTCCCCTCTGAGTTGGTGATATCCAACGCCTGCCTGAGTCATACTTGTGTGATTGAATGTTTATTGTGCCCTTGTATGCATGTTTAAGTAAGATATTCCTTGCATAGTTAATTACATGTTGTATATGTTTATATTAAGCCATGAGCCTTGTCTAATAATATTAGACAAGTGTATGACCTCTTATGGGGTCATACCGTGGTATTTACTCTTAGAATAAAATGTCTTCCCCGCATCTGAGTTATGCGCCCTGGGGGAATTCATGAGAATTCGTTACGCTTAATCAGTGGCCGATAACCAATGATGTCGGATCCAAGAGGTTCGTATCTGCGAGTTTAGATTGTTTTTTCCCCTTCGTTGGATCCGTGTAGGAACTACCCGGCGTTGAAAATGCTAACCTGATAGAGGGCTCCCATCCATAGGTACAACTGATGTGTGCGGGGACGTACTGATCATAGGAGTATACCAGGTAGAGGTTATCCGGGTAAAGGGCTACCGGTGGACCAAGGGTGTAGAGCAGTCTAATCTCTCCCAATAGTCCTGTCACCCTGTGAGGGTGTTGGTGAGGGTGTGCTGGGCTCAAGTTGATACTCGACCCACCAGATTGTGTAGTTGACTTTCCCATAGGGTTCACATTTTAAACATGTAGTGGTTCCTCCTAATATTGTCGTATACCGAAGCCCGACGTTGAAGCTGTCCTGATAGAGGACTCCCACTTGTAGGTACTCCTGATGTGTTTGACAGATGTACTAATCATGGGAGTATACCAGGTAGAGGCTACATAACGATGGACTACCAGATGATATTGCGAGCGTGAAATTGTTCTCCCCTTCATCGGATCCGCGTTGAAGCTACCCGGTGTTGAGGCTGTCGTGACAGAGGGCTCTCACTCGTAGGTACTACCGATGCTTCAGAAGATGTGCTGATCATGGGAGTATACCACGTAGAGACTATCCAGGAGAGGGCTACCGGACGACGGAGGGTGTGGAGCAAAGGTTTGTCCCAAAAGTCCCTAGGGCTACCCCCTTCGAGGGGCTAGGGTGAGGATGAGTTGAAGTCGCGTTGCTATGTGACCCGTTCGGTCACTCGTTCGTTCCCATAGTTGTTGGGTCCAGTTGGGTATCGATGTTGAGAGACATCGGTGGACAGTTATCTCTATGTAGATAATCCAGTAGTGTTGTGTGGACCAGTGATCTCGTCTCTCTTAGACAGACGGTATGGTCCCTCTCCAAGAGTCCCAAGAGTCTCCCTCCGGGAGTGAGGGTGAGGGTGAGGTTGGTCGCGCCGCCACGTGACCTTGTTACCCATTGGGTTTTTACCCATGCTTTTCCTTGTTAGGAATTTACCTTAGTGTCAAATTATTGTGTTGGTGTTTAGTTTCTGGCTACTCGCTGAGCTTGTAGCTCACCCCTCGCGTACTGTTTCTTTTTACAGGGGCATTGTTGGGCGTGGAGCTGGAGCTTTCCTGTGGCGTGGTCTTGCGTGCGTGGAGCGTTCCGTCCGGCAGTTGGCGAGTGCAAGGCTGTCAGCAGTCCTAGAGTCTTGGGTATTTGTAAACCGTGCGTGTTGCACATGTTGTATTTTATTTGGACTAGACTTGGTTCTCATAAGACATTGATTGTGTATTCGAGTCTGTAATAATGTATTTGAGTTACAAACTTAGTGATATTTTTATGCTTCCGCATTTTCAGTTGAGTTATCAGTTATCATTGCTTGTTAGCCTCGTGTATTATTTATTGGAGTCATTATTGACCTCTTGTATTTGATAGCTGATACTTTATATTATTGTCACGTTTCGGGAACGGCCGCCTTAGGGCGTGACAGTTTGAGTTTGGTTGAGGTTAAGCTAGGTTTAACCTGAATTTTTAGAAAGTGGCTTTGGAGAGTGGATTTTGTGTAGGAAATGGGATTCTCTCTCACTTTCTCTCTCAAGGGTTTTGGATTGGTGGTGTAAGGTGTGGGTTTGGGAATGGAATATATGTCTTGATTTGAATTGGTGGTGTTGTTTTTGAAGTGGGAATTATGTTAGAAATGTTTTGAACCTCCTCTATTTATAGTAAAAAGGAGGCAGGGGAATATTCACTGAACAATAGATCAAATTGGATAATAAGGTGATTTATTTAACCCCCCATTAATTCTCTGTTCTTCTGACAATGTCCATGTGAGGGGCGGTTACTCTCAAGTAGCCGCCCTTATCATGACATGCCAAACGTCTCATCTCTGACAAGCGGTGGCTTGGGTCGGTTACTAAAGTTGAACCAACCAAGATGGGGCGGCTAAGGGGTACAAACTACCGCAATCATCAGCATTAAATGCTGCTTTATGTCCCATATAGGGAAGCGGTTTGGGGTCGGCTAGGGGGGCGGCTAGTTGAAACGAGCCGCCTAGAATGAGGTGGCTACTTCCAAGTAGCTGCCCTTGTCCAGGCTTAGATTTCTCCAAGTGTTAGACCATGATTACCGGTTTTGTTTTTCTAAGGAGGTTTTCTATTAAATGTCTAAATGTGGTTATTTTTCTAATATTACTTGAAGTAAATTTATATTTTTTGTACGGTCAAAATTAGGGTATCTACAAAGGTGATCATGGAAAAAGAAATTTTGAACTGCATTAAGTAAATCAACACTAATGAGTGACCAAAATGTTTGATAAAACTAGATTGGAAATCCATCTGGTCCTGGAGAACTGAGTGCTTTAAGGCTAAATATTGCTAGCCTGACCTCCTCCAAGGAGATTGGGCCTGAGTACCTCATTCTGGTTTGGTGAAATTGATTTGGGAAATGACAGCCTAGGAGTGAGGGATCCCACATCCCTATTCAGCAATGCTGAGTAGTAGGAGACAATGGACTGTTTGATGCCCGGTGGATTTGTGCAAAGTGCCCCGTCAGGGGTTCATATACAACTGATGGAATTGCGAGATGACCTTCCCTTGATTGAGGAGTAGAAGTACTTTGAATTTCTATCTCTAGTCTGAAGCCAAAGTTGCCTGGATTTCTGGCAGAGGAAACTAGCTTCAGCTGCCAGGGAGGAACTATACTTCAGATGAGTCGTGGCCTTGGCATTCATAAGATCCACATTGAGAGGGTCCCTGTGGAGTAAAGATTGGGCATTGTCAAGTTCCTGTCGGCAATGAAGAAGGTGATGTTGCATGTTGCCAAATGTTTTCTTATTCCATGCTTTCAAGGAGAGTTTGACATTTGAAAGCCTCTTGACTAGCTGAAACAAAGGTGAGCCATCTACAATGATCCGCCATGCCTCTTCCACGACAGAGGTGTGAATGTGGGATGAGACTCCCACATTTCAAAATATAAAAAAGGACGTGGTCCGGAGGTGATGGTAGGTTGCAGCTGAAGACGGAGGGCTGCATGGTCCAAAGGACCCGGGTGGGGGGATAATGCAATATTGCATCCGAGAAGGCAGAGAAAAAATATGAATTAGTTAGGACATGATCCAGTCTACAGGCTATTCGATTCTCTTGCTGATTATTCCAGGAAAATGTGTGACTAACTGGCTTTATGTCCTCTAGGGAGCAAGAGGTAATGCAACTATTGAATTTTTTGAACCTTCTGGAGTGAATTGGATTCCCTCCTAATTTTTTCGAACCAAACTGTACCTCATTAAAATCCCCTCCAACGCACCAAGGAGAACCATGGATCATTTTGGAAATACAAATAAAAGAGTCAACAGGTAATGTTTCAACAGGAATGTCATGTTATAGGTTTAGTTTGGGCTAGATTGGCGGGTATTGCTCTAGACGACGGGGCCTTTCATGGCCTCCTCTGGGGGATCCCTAGTTGAGGTTGTGACACTTACAGGGAGTTCTCGCCCCCCCCCCCCCCTCCCTCCACGGGAGGCACCATTTAAAGCGTCTTCAAAGCTTTCCACATGAAGGTTCAGGTAGACCAGAACCCATCCCCTTCCCCAAACACGAGCATCCCCAAAAAAGTTGACATTTTCCCCAACATGTCGTCCCCTGTCATTTCCCCCATCACGCCTACCACTGTCGCCCCCCCCCCCCCCCCCTCCCCATTTCGCCTCCCAATCTTGTTACTTCTTCTATTTTGCATTCCACCCTCTCTCCTCCTCATGTCCCCCCATCCTCATCATCAACATCTATGGATCCACTTTCAGCTCTCTCCTCTAACGGGACCCAAGTAAGTGGCCACTTGAATTCTAAGAAGCAGAGGAAGCCTGTGCATGTTCTTCCCCCTTCAACCTTTCTAAAGATTCAAAGCTGGGGATCCCTCTTCAAAACAAGGAACTTGATCCTAAAGAATGGGTCCAAGTCTCTGCATTTTATTGAACCTACTATCGAAGGGACGAGCATGGTGGCTGCGCTCAATCCGGTACGTATGAAAAAAGTATTAAGCTCTGGGATTAGGCAGTGGTTGGATACATTATTGGTAAGATTCCAATATTCATTCCATTTTTACAATTTCCTCAAGAAATTATGGAAACCTAAAGGAGAAATACAGCTCCTTCTACATGGAAATAGATTTTTCACAGTTAAATTTGACCTTGTCGAGGATCTATACTCTGTCCTTGAAGGGGTTCCATATACCATGGACCATCCCCCTTTTATCCTTCGCAAATGGTTTCTGGACATTTGCATGGAACATGAACGATTAAGCAACATACCTGTTTAGGTGCGGTTACCTAACCTTCCCCTTCACCATTGCTTATGCGCGATTGCAAAACTGTTTACAGGTGCGCATGATTCTGTTACTTTCTCAGCTGAAATCGCCTTTTGGGCACCAATCCTAAAACTCGATTACCTGTGGGGGGAGGATTGTCTTAGTCGCATAGGCAGTATCGTATGGGTGCCATTGTATGTTGATTTAGCCACTCTTCAATGCCGCATGGTTGCTAATGCAAGAATTTGCATCGGGGCTCAATCTTCCAAACCCCACTCGGACTTTGTTCTAGTCGGCATAGCATCGGGACGCCAAGAATCGTTTACAGTTGACTATGATTGAATGTCCATCACTTGCAAGTATTGCCAAACATTTGGTTATGATGATGCTTGTTGCATTCAAAAGCCAACCACAGTGAGCTCTTCTATCTTAGTTGAAAAGGGGGACAAACCTACACTAAGGACATCACAAACTAAAGGTAAGGACAAGCAAGTAATGTAGTGACAAGAGGTTCGCAAACCCTCTGGGAGGAACAATTCCAAGTTGATGTCGTATACTATTAAATCGGACCCTTCTACCTTAGGTACCTCAGTCAAGGCTTCTAATCAATTCAGTCTTGTTCAGGACAACATGGCAACAGAGAGAGAGAGAGAGGACAGTGAGATCCCTGCTAACCCCTTGGTAAGGAGTTCAGGAAGATCTGCCCCCACAATTCTGATTCAAGTATGTCTGAAGATCACACAATTAATGGAGCATGGGGCCCCGTTGTTATGGATCCAGCAGTAGAAACTCCCAACCTTAATGAATGTATAATCATCCCATCCAGTGCAGTCGGATATTGCCACCACTGATTCGATTGATCCCCCTCCACCCAATATTTTAATCAACCCATCACTTCAAGGGAATCCAGTACAGTTGGATAATGTAACCAATGCTCCAATTGAGGATATTGCAGCTTCTCCATTAGCAGATAGTGAGAAACAGTTGGAAGAAAACATCATCACTGATCTTACAATAGAGAACATACAAGGAGATGGTTTAACAACACCTTCAGGCGCTCCCCAAAATTATGTGGTGGTTGTTGAAAGGGGTGCTTGGGGGCCTAGTTGTCCTCCAATCTCAAGCATGGAAAGCCAGAAGGACAAGAAGATTCAATATAATCCCCCAACTCCCATTGCAACCCAAAAGGCTTATGCTAACTTGGCTTCATCAATGGGGAAGGTTCATTGCAAAGAGTTTCTACTCGTAGCCACACACCAAAGGGGGGGCCCAACTCATCTCATCCCATTTGAATGAAATGCAGTCCACTCTTCCCCATATCTTATCACTTCAGTCTATGCCTCTAACTCTTATTTAGAGAGGTTCTCACTATGACACTCTGTTATTCGTGCTCCGCATTGTTGGGTGGCACATTGGGTTTCCTTTCAATGTATGACGAAGAGGGAGAACCCGCCGAGGAGGTGTTTGCTGCCATGGTTCGAGGGAGTGTTATTCTGCATGCTAGTATTCGTGGCCGTTGTAGTTGAGGAAGAGAAGATTTAATGGAGGTAATAGAGAAATGTTCAAGGTGGAATAAAATTGGAAATAACAGGGTTTTTTTGGGATTATTGGATGTTTGCATGAAGTTAAAAAAATGGGTTAAATGCATATAACCCCCTTAAAGTTAGTGTATATCGATATAACCCCCTCATTTAATCGAATATCCAAATAACTTCCTGAATTGTTGTGTTATATGCATTTAGCCCCTGCCGTTACCTTGATTAACCATTGTTGTGGTTAATTTACCTGAGTTGTAAAAAAAGTCCAAATTACCCTCACTCAAAATGTAAACTTAAATCTAAAATCCCCAAATTGCTCTCTCTGCCTCTCTCACTCGCAATCGCTGTCTACCTCTCCGAAACATCACCGCCTCTCCAAACGGTGCCGCTGGTTGTGAAAAATGTATGGGGAAGAAGAAAAAGATCTATGACATTGATATAAATAAGGGGGGAAGAAGCAGAATATCGAATAAATACATGACAACGGTGATCATTGCGGAAGAAGAAAGAATCAAGTAGGTCCTTTTGCATTTTTTTGTACAAAGTAGGGGTTTATATGAAGATGTGAAATCAGAAAGTGGGTCCTTTCAGATTTTTTGAACAAATCATGGGGTTATATGAATATTTGAATTAGCTTTCAATAACAATAGCTAAAGAATGGCGTTTTGGTCATATATTTGGGTCCTTTCGAATTTATCAAACAAATGAAGAGGTTATATGAATATGAGAATTAACAACAGACGGAATATTATAGGTATACTCTTCATTTTTTTTACATAAAATTAACCAAGGGGGTTAAATGTTTAACCATGTCAACATTGAGGGGGTTATATGGATATTCGATGAAATGAGGGGGTTATATGGATATATATGCTAAATTTCAAGGGATTATATGCATTTAACCCTAAAAGAATATAGAATTTTTAATCAAAGTTTAGATAACGGAATATGTTTCAAATATTCTAACTTCGTGAATGGATTTTTAACTCGAGTAGTTTTTTTTGGATTTGTGGATGTGTTTATAGGGGGTTATATGGATATATGGAAATGTCAGGGGGTTATGTGGATATCGAACAGACTATAGGAGTTACGTGGATTTTTTTCTTGTTTATATCGATACATTTAGAAGTTAAACCCGAAGCTGATCCGAGCCTAATCTGGGACCAAACCAATCTGGATTAAACCCGAACCTAACTCGAACCCAAACCAAACCTGACGGGTTGGGTTTGGGTTGACCTTCATGGTTTTGATGACAGGTTACATTGGGTTTTGATTGGCTTCCTTCAACTTTGTGTTGGGCTCAGGTTCAGGTTCAGCTCCAACCAGACCAAATTTGCCCGAGTTTCACCCATGCTCCCCCCTCCCCCTCTCTCTATCTTTTTCTCTCTTCCCCCTCCTCCCACCACCCTTCACCGTTGTCCTCATATGCCCACAACTTCTACCACCCTCTGGTGCCCCCAACCCCACACTATTTCTCTCTACCTTTTTTTTCTTCCACCTTCAATCCCACCCCAAAAATTAAAATAAATAAGTAAAAAAACGTGAGCTGAATTGAGGCTGAAAAAATGTAAGTGTACTTAACAAATTCCATAGAGAAAACCAATGTTATAAAAAGCGCTAGGCGTTAGTCGGGCGGTTAGGGGGGGACTTGGGATTAATCGGTTAGGCAGAGATTAATCGGGGATTAATCGACCACTATTTTAATAATATAAAATAATATATATGTGTGTATCTGTATATATGTGTGTACATATATAGAGTGATTTGTTCTCATAAGCATCTATCTTTCACCATTCTCATTCAAATATCTAATTTAGATGCATCTCTCCACAATAAATTCAAGCACTAGTATACATAAATTAAACATTTTTATTGAAATTATACATTGCCAAAAGATCTTAATTAAACATATATAATATAAAGCTAAAATCAAAACCCAAAGGAAAAAATAATAAAAATATAAACATATAAATTATAATACTGGCTTATTTTACAAAAATCCCCACCCCTTAAAAAAAATTATAATCACGATCAATACATGCCAGGTGGTCTTCCTTCAGCCCTTAAAAAAAATAAAAAACAAATGAAAAGAAAAGTCAACTGACAACTGCAATCACATTAACCCACGTCACATTGTACCAAAAAAAAAAAAAATATAACACACGTCAGCTCCTCTTCCTTTTCACATCCGTCTCTCCCAAAACGAGAAAAAAAAAAAGAAACAGTAACAATGGCATCGGTGGCTTACGAGGAGATGATCATCCCCTCCGACTGGCCTAGCATTACGAGGAGATGGTCATCCCCTCCGACTCCACCTCGTCCGAGTAGCTTTCCGTCGAGTAGCGCACGCCATCCCTCGTGGAGAATCATCTCCTCGATCAAGTAGGAGGAGTCCCGCGGCAACTCCGACCACCTCTCGCTCATCTGGGTTCAAGACCGGAGCCCGACTCGGCCCGCCTAGGCGGCCGATTAGGCCCAGCCGCCTAGGTAGGCCGCTTAGGGTCTGAGCGATGCGGGCAGTACCCGCCTCCGCCTAAAGCGCCGCCTACTCGCCGCTTTTTCCCGATTTTTAGAACATTGGAGAAAACAATGACACATTCGATTAATAAGTTTGGTCGTTACATGTCATCTTTATTTACGGTTTTTCTTACCGTCATGTGTTTTCATCGATGTATACACGCTTCTTTAAATGGAAGTACCAAATAAATTTTTTTATAAATTTTTTTAACTGTTCATATAGAATATATATTTTCAAGTTTCTTTTGCATATATACCCTTTTTAAATCTAGAATTTGTAAACATACCCCACTTAAAATGGTCTGTCTAATAATGCCCCTGAAAAATTTATAAATTGTGCATCCATACCCCTTCGTGACATGGTGTTAACATCTCGTGTCCAACCCTAGTTAATTGGTTAACTATAAACGTGCAATTATAAAACTACCCTCTTTTAATCTTTCCAAACTCCACCAAAAACCCTAACCCTAACCCATTTGAAACCCTAACATTGTATTCTCTCTCCTTCATGAAGAGTTAATGAGGCTTGAGATGAATTCATCTTTGTATGTGAGTTTTGGGTCTTGAATGGGGTCCAGGCGAAGAAGATTTGGTGGGATGTTGAAGAAGGAGATGAAATTGGTTTGAGGTAGAAAAATATGTTAATTTTGGGTGGTTAGTTTGGTCATTTCAGCTGTTTTTAACTGTGCTAACGGCCTCTTGAGGAGAAAATTTACTCCAACGCTTATTGATTGTAGGGGTATGGAAGCACAACTTATGAATTTTATAGGGGTATGTTTTAAACAGACAATTTTAATTAGGGTATTTTGACAAAATTGAGGTTTGACTAGGGTATATATGCAAAGGAACCCCTGCATTATCAGTTCTTTTTTTATTGTCCATATGTAAGCTTCACACCGCATGCGGGATGACGCTATCTTTTATGGATGGTAAGACAGGTGGCCATCATCTCTCATCACATGGAGCTGTACCACCCACTTTATCCATGGTGGTGGTATCCTTAATTTTATGCTCATGAGATTCAATCTAACCCGAGCAAAATCTACGCTTCACCCCTAGCTTCAATGGTCATCAAACAATTCGAAATCGGAGACAAGAAACTCCGAATTCACGAAATGGAAAACGTCTCAGACCCAAAAACGGGTCGAGCCCTAACAGGTTCCTGGCTTTGGGAATCATCCCTCTACCTCTCCGAATGGCTCACAACCCAAACCCATCTCACCCTCGTCGGTAAGACCATCGTCGAGCTCGGCGCAGGCACCGGATTTCCCGGCCTAACCGCAGCCATGATTGGATCCAACCGGGTCATCCTCACCGATGTCGAGCCTCTCTTGCCCGGTCTCAGAAAAAACGTCGAGTCCAACGGACTCGGCGACCGAGTCGAGGTTCGGGAGCTCGTATGGGGATTGGAGGGGAATGACTGCGTTGAAGGTAATCCGATCATAGTTATTTGGATACGAATATTAATTTTCAAATTTGAATATTTTCGAAGACGAATTGATATTTTCAGAATTAATCAAATGACATATCATGGAGACATAAAAATTAAAATTGAAATTTTTTGAAAAATCACAAATGAGAGAGGGGGAAAAGAGATGAGAGAAAAAAAGAAAAGAAAAAGAAAAAAACAAAAAATAAAACAAAAGGGCCACATGAAAGGAATAGGGTGAGTCTGTAGATGGGCTATCTACCGACACGCACCCCTTCTCACCCAATATGCCATCCATCATTCGATAATTAGATGGTCGAAGGACAACGCGAACCTCCAGCCCCTGCTACGCCGCATGCCCAATCTACTGATGGACTACACAATCGTTTTTCAAATTAAAATTGAGATTTGAAAGCTTATTTTTTCTTTTAAATACTATACATAAAAAAAATAGTAATGTAAAATATAATGATTGAGATTAATAATAATACACGTAATATAAAATATAAACATATATAATTTTATAATATATGTTAGATTCAGATATTTTTCAGATCGGATACAATGATATCTATATCCACACTCTCCGGATATTCAATATTAGATATTTTCTAATTTTTGGATATTGATTCAGAGTGGATGCAAACTTTGTTCGGATAATTGACAGGTTTAATTGAGGGTGAGATTGATTTGGTGCTGATGTCAGACATATTTTACGACCAAACGGCGATGCCTATGCTCGCAGAGACGCTGAGGAGGTTGTCTAATAAGAAGGAATTGGTGGTTTTGGGAGCGATGGAGGTGCGATCGGCGACGGAGGTGCGATCCGGAACGATGGATTGTCTGGGAGCACTTATGGAAGAAGGGTTTGAGGTAATAGAGGTCCATAATTGTTGTAGAAGTATGGACTCGGACAAAACAGGGGAGTCTGTGTTTGCTATTTATCTTATTGTACCTCCCAATGTAACCAAGACATTGTGAATGGACTGTATAGAAAGCTGTCTATCCGTTTCATTGAATATGATATTAGTCTTATTACTTATAGCATAGTTACATTCAGTTTTAAATACAGTAAAAGTACATACCTCATTATTATTATTAGATGATGTATATGACATTTTAAAAATTGATAGCATGTGGGGACCATAAGGGGATGGAGTAACATTTTTCATGATATTAACACCATGTATTGTGTTTTTTGATAAAATCCGGTGCATTAGTGATGATATTCGTCGTATACTTTCTCCATATGTACATGATATCCATAGGGATTTAATGCAGTTTTTGTTGGAGTCACAAGTTTATATTGTATAATTTTGATATGCATGTAAACTGCTCTGGTTATAGAGCCTTTTTACAAAAATAAAAAAAACCATGTATTGTGTTTTGGGGATCGAGGAACACCGATCGTAGTTTAATTAAGTAATTTTTTTTATTTCTTTATTTTTATTTTTTTGGAAATAAGGGCCCTTGAGGGGATACAAATTCCCATTTTAATTAGTTGAACATCTTCTATTGAAATATATTACATTCAAACCCGTTTTCAACCCCAAATGCAGTCGCACAAGCCCAAGGAGGTTCTTTCCATTGAAAAGGAGGGTATACAAGCTTTCTTAAGCTGTGGGACAGTATCGATCGTAGTTGGAAAAAAGACCCAGGTGCATGTAATCATCCGCACATTATGTGCATCGAATATGTCTGGGGAATAACTCTATCCACCGAGATAATCCTGCTTGGTGTAAAATCAAGACGTGTTTGTATTGCCTATGTATGCGATATAATATATAATTTGTAATAAGAGTCGATCTTATCTAATCGATTCAGTTGTTTCTATTGAATATGTAAGACCGTGAAGTGGACGCCGATGCCGATGGTTGCATCTAGCTAAGCTTCTATTTATATCCAAAGAAAGAAATGTAATGTTAACCACCTATTCATTGGAAGTTGTTGATAGAAGTGTGCATGCAAACCGCGTCTACTTATCGTCTGTTGGAACGCCTCAATGAACGGGTCCGGATCCTCAACTTGACTTGTGGTGTAAAGCGATCATGATTTGTTATAACGGAAGGTGGGATTTAATGATTTAATCTCCCTTTTTTGTTTTTGTTTTTTTTTTTTTTTTTTGACAACTTTGCTTACAACCAACATTTTTTTTATATACACACATAATTTTAGTCTCAATTCTAATCCACATATATTTTATTGGTTTGAATTTTTCTTATTCTAATATATGGTAGTAACGAAACATATGTGACTGAAATTCTGATTAAAAAATGATTAACATGTGCACATGACTAAATTATTTAAAAATATTGAATACAAACTATTCAATTATATATATTTTTGGTACTTCTTACAATAAATGTATAAAAAAAGATTGGATAAAATTAATAATATGTTTTTTAATATTTATTGAATTACTTATAAAAATTAACTAAATTGATATAAGTGAAATACATTTCATTTGGAGTACTCCAATAAAATTAAATTGCATCAACAACATATTTCACATTGTAAAAGTCAACATAATCACGTTCACCAAAATGCAAAAGGAAAATACTTAAATAGAAATATAAATCTGGAAGTTTTCAAAACATACAATAAGATTAAAAGATTCCTTATAGAGTATGTTATTTGAACATACACATTTTTTAGGATTCTTTGTTATCGTATCTTCAACAGTTATGTTATTCGATGCTTGTGAGTCCTGATATGCGAAATTGATTTGATGAGACAATGAGTTTTGTTGAAGTAATGATTGGAAGCTTCTATGGCGAGCTTTTTCATAAGGCACCCACGGTGACCAACATGATATCTATAAACAAATAAATCTAAATTTATTAAAAAAAACCCAGTTACATGATATGTATGGTACATCAATGATGGACAATGGTTGTTGCTACCCATATATACCATGTGCGATGGTATTTGTGCACCCTATACAAGTTAAAAATTAATTTAAGTAAACCAAATAATTGATATCAAATTCAAATCAATCTTAATGCATGTAAATTTATATCACCTGAGATGGATGTGCTATTGGCGGAGGATAGGGACTACAACCACCGTGACACCAGTACTCTCCACCCATGACACCAGTACTCTGTACAATTTCAAGCCATATGAATGAATATTATTGTAACTAAATATGATGAGATAAATTATTATACATATTTTTTTTTAGCTTTGATGATTGAGGATTAGATGTTTTTTTATTCTTTGCGAAGACTTTCTCCAAACTACTTTTAATTATTCGTTTTCCTCTATGAGAGTTTTCTTTTTTCTTCAATTCTTTTTCTTGGATGGCATTTGTATTGTCCAAGTAATCTACATCAACATTTCCCTCACCTGTATCATGCATCTAACCATCCATTTATAAATTTAACATGTCATCAACAATTTTGCTCAGTTTATCAGCTTGTTTCATAGAAAAATTAAATTTTTCCATCACTCTTGGAGGTTCGGTTTGATATCTTGTTGAACTTGGAGCATAGGGACCTATATCAGGTTTGTCATAACTTGGGATCTACTTCAATGTTATGCCCACACATATCTTGCACCTTTTAAATCTTATTTTTTGTCCACCTTTTTAGGATATACTGATCATCAATTTCCATGAAATTCAATTTATCTTTGAAGATTTTAATTACATGACTACACAAAATGCCTTCCATTTCGAACAATCTACAATGTAAGAGATGGTACCATCTCTCTGCTTCGTAACATGTCGCCGCTTAGACTCATGGCCATACGTGTAATTGTATGCAAAGTATTCTCGTCATTTTCAAAGATGTCTGTTAGACATGAATCAAGAGACTTCACATATTTATCTTCAAACTCCTCAAATAATATGGTATATATTTTTCCTGAACTAGCGTCGCTATAGGTACTTTCACCTTGGGCAATTTTTGACATAATGCATACTCCACCTCCAATTTTTAAAATTTAATTTTATCTCAAATACAAAATTACAATAGCAGTTGATATTATAAAAAAAGATTAAAAAAGATTAGGGTTCTACGATTAGTAGTATTATGAATAAGATTAATAATATCTAAGGTAGAATTACATATAAAATAGAACATGACTATTTCATCTTAAATACAAAATTACAATCACATTTGATATTTAAAAGATGGATTAGAAACAAATATATCAGAATTTTTTTTTTTTTTTGAGAAAGTGATAGTTCATTCATAATCCGCAATTTAGGTTACAAATAAGCCGAATTGTGGGAGAATAGAAGAGATTACGAAACATAAAAACAAGTCTAAGAGAAGATAACACACATAGTGAGTCATGTGCTGTCGGGTCATACGAGATGTTGTCCCCCACACGGCACACCCATGACATCGAGATGCGTTGCGCCATGCTGGGGTTGTCCTCCAGAGACCTCGACCACCATAGGTACCCCGTGTTGACTTTATAGCTCTCGTTCGAGGGGTCACCCCAGGTTCGCACATCGTGTGTCCTGCGCACGGGCCCGCTATTGGAAGTCTATCAAGAAGCATCGCCAGCTCGCCAACATGCGCCTCCGACGCGATCCTTCGCAAGTGAAGGCGCCAGTCTCCGTCGTTCTTCATTGTCTGCCATGCCTCCTGAGCCTTCTCTTCTTTTTCTTCTGCTGCATTGAAGATGTGAGGGAAACAGCTGCTAAATGCATCTTCCCCACACCACCTATTCGTCCATAAGTAAATATGTTCGTCATTCTTGAGTTTCCAGTTAAGTGCGAACGCAAACTCTTCAGCCAGCCCGAGCCACCCTCTCCACAGAATGACAATTTCTGCGAGCGGGGCAGGTAGGTCAGTGATGCATCCCAGCATCCATACTTCCCGGAACACACGTCCCCACATGGAGTTATCTTTGGTGGCCCACTTCCGAAGCCACTTGGACAGAAGGGCGTTGTTCATTGTTCTCAAATCTAGGATACCTAGGCCACCTTTCTCACAGGGTTGACGCATCTTCTCCCATTTTACCAAGCATGGGCTGTGAGCCTCTCTATTCGAGCCGTTCCAAAAGAAACGACATCTTATCGACTCAAGCTTCTTTAAAATGTCCAGTGGTACACGAAACGTGGCTAAATAGAACATCAGAATGTTGGAGATGACTGCACGTAACAGGGTGAATTTTCCTCCTCTGCTTAAGGTGCGGTTTTGCTACCCTTCCAGGCGTTTTTGGATCTGGTCGATCAATATTTGCCAATCACTCCGCAGTAGTCTCATGTGTACCAGTGGTATACCGAGGTGTTTGCTTGGAAAGTTTTGTCTATGACAACCCAAAATAGTTGCAAGATCGTCAGCCACTGTTTGTTCGAGTTTATAGTAAACAACGCCCTTCTTGGCTTTGTTTATAATAAAAAAAATTTATTTTGATCCTAAGACTTATAGATTTAAAAATATGATTAATAATAACTTGAATAAAATAAAAGAGACTTCTTGGCTTGGACAGTGAAAAAACACACAATTTTCTTGGAAGAATTATGTATGTTTGGAGGAAATAAAAAAAGAAGAAAAAGTGGCTCTCAAAGACTAAATTAAAAGAAAAGTGTGAAAGAAAAAAGAAATTGAAAAGTTTGGATGAAAGGAAACGTGGGGTTCAAGTAAGGTCCCCCCCCCCCCCCCCCCCCCCCCCCCAAAAAAAAAAAAAAAAAAAAAAAACAAAAAATTTGTACCAAACGACACAGGACAGCTTTACACCACAAGTCAAACAAATTGTAGTATTATTTCATTCAAGCAAAGGATCCGGACTGTCAACGAACCTTCAATTGTTATTTATTGAGTGCTGCTACACTCAGTCAAAAAAACCGACCAAAACTCAGTCTCCACGTCAGCCGATCCACGTGGAATTTTTTTTTTAATGCCACGTCAGCGACAAAAAACAGCCCACAAAAATTTTCCCCCCAAAAGTTCCCGCCCAATTTTTTGGCTGCCACATTTTTTTCATCCATTCTCTCTTCCATCCATTTCATTTTTATTTACAATTTCTCTCTCTTTCTCTCTCTCTTCTCATTGATAATCACAACAGAACCAGCCATAGCACTTCCATTACTGCAGCAAATATACCTCGTTTGTCATCACGAGATAAAAAGTAGGTATATGCCTCATTTGCATAAGATTCCAACATTTATTTGTCTTCATCTTTTGTTTCAAATGCTTTTTCATCGTTTGTGACAGCCTTTTCGTCAGAGATAGCTATAAAGTTGATGACAAATTCAACTCTGTTCAACACTGTTCACCCATAGACAACATTTTCTCTTGCATTTTGGAGTGCGTACGTATGTACACATGTTCATAACGCATATACTTTCTTAAATGTCACAGATAAATCGCATATTGTTACTTGAATGTAGTTATTTTTGCACGTTCGAATGAGGAAAATTGAGAAAGAAGAAGGATGAAACTGTTGTAGTAGCACAAACGAAAGTTCGTCTGAAGAGCAAAATGAATGTCTCACGATGCGAAATTGATGCAAACAGAATTAAAAGCATAAGTACCATTAAAGATTTGGTATTCTCATACTGCATATGCTTTATGTAATAAAGCATATACCTTTTTCTGGGAAGCATATATCTTTTTTTGTGAAGCACATACTCCCTTACTGGTGTTTATGCAATAACATTTCCTTCTTATATTTCAGAAAACACGAAAGAGGAAAAAGTAGTAGGAGAGGCCTATCAAAACCCCCACGCCGCCATCACAATTACAAAGTTCATAGCACGACGTTTCGATGGGGGTCTCCGAGAGACCTCGTCACTGTTCTATCTAATGGTGGTGAAGATGATGATTTAGATTGATTGAGGTTATGATGGGTCTTTTGTAGATGTGTTGCTGTTTTTTTGACAAATGAAGTTAAATTTTTTTTATCTGTGATTGCGATCAGTGTTTATTTTTTTTTGCGTGTTGGCGTTCTTGCTGTTTGAATTTGCGTGTGATACGTGGATTTTGTCATTCCATTGGATCTTTTTTGTTATTAGACGAAAATAAAAATTAATGAAGTATATACCTTAACTAAGAAGGTATATACTTATATAAGGAGGTATATAACTCATTGGATGACAAATAAAGTACTTGAGACTTGAGACTATAAAAATAATTCTATATAAAGTCGTTCTGCCTTGGGTAAAAAGAATATGCTCGAATTTGATATTAAAGTAAATATCAATGATAGTCTTGTGTGTAATATTGAGGTGCTCTCTAAAACATTTGAAGTAATTGGGATCACAGGCATACCAGCTAGACGAGGAATTTGACATATGCATGGCATCGCGAATATAGTATTTGTTAATTTGGTTATTTATAAAAAGTTGACTTATTGTTTCCAACATGACATACACATTTTTTCATTGTGTGACTTATCTAACCCATATTAACATGCCTAAATAGGCATCTTAGACATATACGTTACTTAACCAAGCATATACTTTATCTTACAAAGTATATAACACAACTAACAATTACATCACACAATAATTATTAAACAAAATAATCACACCACACAATAACAAAATACAGTAAAAAATCATCACGTATATGACAGCCAAAATATGACTAAATAAACATCAACAAAAATTGTACCATTTACTTGTTTAGATTTTACAAAATTTATCACTTATAAATTCAGTAAAAATGAAAATGAATATTAAGCATCCTGCAAGTAATCCAATGATTGAGGAAGATGTCACATTCTTATTGATCGAACTGCTGCGGAGCAGGGATATCAGAAACATGAGGCCACCCATCTGCTTCCCTTAGCACTATCTTCTGTAATAACTTGATAGTCCTCTCCACCCAGGCATTATGCTCCTTCTTGCGAATGGAGTTGTACATAAGGAACTGTTGGTTCATCATGTCAATGCAATCACAAGATTTACTTTCGGGTGTTTTGGTCATTGCAGTCCGTTTTGGTGCTTTGGTTGCCTCGGCCCATTTTGGCGTTTTGACTCTCTTGGTTTGGGTTGGGTTGTTTCTCCTTTCCCCAAGTTTCACCACACGCTCTATTGATCCAATTGTCTTCCCTATTAAAACATATACGAGTGTCATAAAAGTATATGAATGTTTGGCAGGAGTATATACCACATTATAAAATAATACCGTCTTTCGATCCACATTATGACCCCTATGTTTCCTCTTCGTCTTTTTAGTTGGGGAAGAAGAGGACGGTGAAACAACATTGATTGGCACATGCATGTGCAATATGACCATTTCGAGTGCCTTTGTAAATTCCTCCAGTGAAGAGGAACCCGAAGGCATGGGTAGATGATGTATTACACAAGCACAAAGCAAATGTTAAATCACATGGAGCACTGATGTTTATGAACGATGAACATAGTATATCCAACAAATAATCTCTGTGAAAAATGATTTGTGAAACCATATGCTAACGAAAGAAAATAATGAAAAAAGAATATCTGCGAAAAATATTTTTTTGAAACCATATGCTACCAAAAGAAAATAAGGAAATAAAGAATCTTTGTAAAAAATAATTTATGAAAACATAAACTAAGGCTCCGTTTGGTACCACATCGGTGGGTGTTCGCATTGCCGAAACACGGGGGGCAGACTGCGTTGTCCGAATCTATGTTTTCACGGAGGCAGCAAATGCGAAAAAAATTAACGGAAACTTATATACGACAAGGGGTTTCTTTGCTTTCAATGTAGACGGTAAAAACCTGTTTGGGAGTGAGTTCGCGTTCCCTGTTGTTCGGCAACCCCACCGCTCGCTCGATGTGGTTCCAAACAGAGCCTAACAAAAGAAAAAAAAAAGAAAACAAGAATCTCTGCGAAAATAATTTATACATATGCTAACGAAAGTAAATAAGGAAACAACAATAAATAAAAAGAGACGATAGTGAAGATTCAAAAAATCCCTGCTTCAGAAATGGTGAAGACGCAGTAAATGTACCACACTAGCAAAATGGTGAAGGCACAACAGAAATACCATACTCGCAGACATCAACGATAAGCCATATCAATAAGATTAAAAAGGGTAAGTGAGAGATGCGAAGGGAAGAGATAACAGATGGTGAGGCGGGGCTAGGGCAGAGATACGCAACAGTGAGGCGAAGAGGGAATGAGAGAGAGAGAGAGAGAGAGAGAGAGAGTATTTGTTTTGTAAAAGACGAGAAAGTTTAGTTAAAGGGGAGAGAGACTGTGTGTTTTGTGAAAAACGAAAGGGGAGAGAGAAAAATTGCATTGGAACTCGAAAAGAATCAGTGAATACAGACAAATTGGTGGAATAAGGTATATACCACCATTATCGAAGTACATGTGTTTTGAAAGATCTTATGTACTCGTCACATTTGAAACCACACTTCCAAAATACGCGAGAGGCCATGTGACGTTGTCAGAAACATCTTTTCAACCATTTAATGCAGTGTCAGACCATTTAATGCTTTGCTTGAGTTCATTTTCAAACCGATTTGAATTTCAAAATTCAAATCACAATTAATCCCGCTTTGTAAAAATAAATCGAACGAGCCACGTCATCGGTGCCGTCCACGTCAGATCCGACGTGGGGACTGAGTTTCTGACTGAAAAGCAGTCGGAGTGTATCATTTTCCTTATTTTTATGGTCACTTGACTTTTTGGTGGTTCTTTACTATGTTTTTCAATACTTATCTGCATCTAGTGATCCTTCTATTTATATCCAAAGAAATGCAACATTAACCACATATTCATCCGGAGGAGTTGTTGAGAGAAGTGTGCATGAGTCAACTGAAGATTCAAGGTTTACTCCTTCAAAGAGTTCACTCATACAGGAATATAAATGCCTCACACAGGACTTGTAAGCAATTGATAATACTTGCTTCATTGAATCATGTAGCCCATTTGCTCTGTCAGACATAAAAATCAAACCATCAATAAAAAGAATGACCTCATACAAATATTCTAAAAAACCAAAACAAGGGCATCTGATATCATCACACTTAGCAGTTAATCTTGTTGGTTCACTCCTGATATATTTTAAACAAATTCCTTCGTTGCATGTTGTCTCAATGTCAATATAAGAACTTTAATGTCTCAAATTCGCTCCTACTCTAATGTCTATTTCTTCTTTAGCTTGGACCTCAATTGTCCTCATATTCTGGGACATAGTTATTAGGATTAGAATCGCAGATATCATGATAACTTAACTCACTATAGACCCTATTTGTTTTTATATATCCTGGGTCTTTTCTGTCATCATCGAAAGTTACCTACTATTTCATTGATAGGTCTTTTTTTTTTATCTCTATCCTTCTCACCGGGCTGTGCTTGAATAGGCTAATGTCTAATTGGACTGCTTGACTGGGTTGTTTGGGTTATGCTTGACTGGTTTGTACCTGACTGAGGTGTGCTCGACTAGGCTGCTATTCCACCTCTCTAACTACTCTCATCTCTAGCTCATCCAATTATTTTATCGTTCTTCTACTGCATTATTATTTCCATTGCCTGAGCCTCATTAATAGCAATTAGGGGGTTAAAACTTCCCTATATTTCGTGGTTTGTACCTCAAAAAAATTCATAGAAAAATGGGCTGTTGGGATGGGGAGCCACATTTCAGAGTTTGATTTCAAAACAGTACGAAAAATCTGTCTCTACCTTTCTATTTATACAGCTAATTCACATTCTATGTTACAACACAATGATGAAGACCTCACAAAAGAAAACACAGAAAACATCAGTGACAAGTGCTGACCAAAAACTGTGCTTCTGACTAGTTATCATTCCATCCATACATATAAATTACAGATGATTTCAGTAGATGCCCAGTGCTTGGATTCTGTTGATCAAGGACAGATAACAAGCATTCTTCTCTTCCCACTCCTCTTTCCCCTCCAATCTGCAACTTGCTTCATATTTCAAAAATTCATCATTCCCATCCAGTATGCTAATGATCTGCCTAGCACTCGGCCTCTGCTCCGGATCTGAACGCGTGCACACTATTCCTAACTTCACCAGTCTCACAAGCTCCTGGCAATTGAATTCCCCATCCAGCCTTGAATCCACAACATCCATCACCGGGGTCCCCGTCGCCACCAATCGATGCACCCTATTAACCAAAAGCACCTCCGGAGAGCGGAAATCAACCGCCATCCTCCCAGTGACAATCTCCAGCATAACAACACCCAAACTGTAGATATCGGCCGCAGTAGTCGCCTCACCCGTCCCCAAATATTCTGGGGACATGTACCCAAAGATGCCTTGGACGGGGGATTGGCGGTGGTGGTGGCTCGTGTGGTTCCTCGTTAAGAACTCAGCGAGCGCAAATCTTGCGAGTCTCGGGTTCATGTCCAAGTCGAGTACGATTGCGGAGGAGGTGATGTTCCTGTGAATGACCTGCTCGTCCCACTCCTCGTGCAAGTACAGCATAGCAGAGGCTAGAGATTTTACAATGTTGTACCTGTGATGCCACGGCAACACAATGCGTTGGTGGGTGTGGTGATGGCTGAAGAGGAGGCTACTCAATAAGTTGCCGGGGAGGTAGTCGTAGACGACAAGCATCTCACCCTGCTCGGTGCACCACCCGCGCAGCTGCACCAGGTGGCGGTGCCGCAGCCTCCCAAGGTTGAGCAGCTCCATCGCGAACCGTGAACGCAACGCCGTGCTAGTCTTCAGGTCGAGACGTTTCACAAGGACATGGTACCTATTGGGAAACGAATATGCAAAAGTCATCAATAAAACTGAGATCGAACACAAAAATGAAAAACTATCACATGAAAAATACAAGATGCACGTGGTGCAGCCTATGCCTAATTCAGTGGGAGAAATCTCATAGAGTTTCTCTTTCTTATAACCCTCCTAACAAACAAATATTGTTTATCTGATTTTAGAAGATTTACTTTTAGTATTAATTAAAATTTGGTATATCAATTAGGTGTTACCCTAACATAGTTTTATTCATCCAATGTGATACACTGGATTAAGATATAACTCAAACAGTACATGTTCCTGAGTAGGCCGCGGTAGCCCGTGCCGAAGTCCATCTCCGCCACCATCCGCGACTCGGAGAACCCGTCGGTGATGGCGAATATCTCCGCATACGGTATCTCCTGCGGCGTGTCGATGACGGGGTGATCGATGCTGCCGTACCCACTCTCTGTTGTGTTGAAAATCAGTGTATTTATGTTGGCAGAGACGGTTTTGGTTGATAAGGTGATGTAGAGAGGCTGAGCCTTGAAAGAAGGGAGGGAGGGGAGTTGTCCTATGAGGCTTCCTGATAGAACTTCCATCACCCATTTCATTGTGGGGCGGGATTGTGGATCATGGAGGGTGCAGAGGAGGCCGAGGTGGAGCAATTGCTGCATTTCAGAGAGGTCGTATGAATTGTCCGGTAACCGTCCATCTCCCGCGTTGAGGACCGCGCCGTCGTCGGAGAGACTCCGCACCCAATCGAGCAAGAACAACTGCTCTTCCGGGTATGACAGGTCCACCGCGCGCCTCCCCGAGGCCACCTCGAGCGCGACGATGCCGAAGCCGAACACGTCGGTCTTTGCCGAGGCTGTTGTTGCTCTGTTTCTTTGTAAGCTCTCCGGGGGGAGGTACCCGATCGTGCCTCCGATGCCGCTAGTGTTGGTGGCGCGGAATTGGCGATCCCCCTTGATGGAGTAGGACTTTTTTGGGGGCTCTGTGTCGTCGCTGTGCTCGAGCCAGCGCGCGAGGCCGAAGTCGCCGAGACGGGCGTTGAAACCGGAGTCAAGCATGACATTATTGGTCTTCACGTCCCTATGGATAAGCACGTCAATTATGATATATTCTAATATTCAGAATGTGAATATGGATCAGTGACAGTGCATTTGATAAAAAAAAAATACAAATATGTATCCAAAAAAATAAGAAATATGATATATTCTAATATTCGGAATGCAAATATGAATCAGTGTATCTAAAAAATATCCAAATCAGACGTATACTATAAAATTATGTGTTTGTATTATGTATTGTTTATATTTTTTATTACTATTAAATTTTTAATGCATAATATATGAAAATTAAAATAAAACACCATTTTTACAGAAAATTGTGTTAGCTCAATAAAGGTTTCCAAAGATATTGATGTAAATAAAAGGGTTGTTTATCGAGAAAGACTAATGCGGATTCACACTCAAATACATAAGAATTATATAAGAACAAGAAGAGTCTTTGATTCCCTTTTGAAAAAGAAAAAAAATGATGAATCATTTTTTCTTGACTTTGTCATTCTATCTTTGTTAGTGCCACCCATAATGACTAATGAATGAATAAAATTCTTTAATTCAATTGGAATAGATTCTATTATATAAGTGACATTTTTTAATTTTCATATATTTGTAATATATTACTTGATTGTTTAAATTAATATTAATATTTATATATTTTAATTATTTTAAAAAAATCAAAATCCCAAATAATTTAAATCTGAATGATTAGGTTAGGATTTCTATATCAAATCTGTTGACAGATTTACCTATGGATGATCTGCGCCTCAAGCTGGTCGTGGAGGTAAAACAGCGCCGCCGCAAGACCAGTGACGATCCTCCTCCGCGTCTCCCACGGCGGAGGAGACGTGGAGCTGCCGCCTTTGAAGAGGCAGCGGTCGAGACTGCGATTGGGCATGAAATCATAGACGAGGAGAAGCTGGCGGTCGTGGACGCACCACCCGCGGAGGCGGACGAGGTTGCGGTGGCGCAGCTGCGCTACAGCCGAAAGCTCAGCCGCGAACGTCTTCTTGATCTGCTCCTCGTTGACTTTGGACGCCACGCGTTTGACCGCCACGACCGTGCCGTCGCTCGGGAGGACGGCGCGGTAGACCCGGCCGAAGCCGCCGCCGCCGAGGAGCTCCGATTCGCTGAAGCCGTTGGACGCCACGTAAAGCTCGTTGTAGGTGAAGATCTTGGGGCAGTCGCAGGTGACTTTCTCCCTCTCCCCCGCGGCGGCCGTCGAATCGATCAAGCCCGGGATGTCGTAGAACACTTGCTTCTGCCGACGTCGGCGACTGCGGAAGGGAACGAGTGGTCGCCGAACATGGCGTGGGCTCTCCGGGGATTTTGGGTGCACTTCAGGAGGTAGGATCTCCTCTGCGTCGGCGGGGAGTGTGAAACAGAGGCGGCTTAGTTGTGCATACATAGCCTAACCAATTGTGGCTCTTCGCCTCTTCCCCTAATGATGTTGTGATATGCTTATGAGTTGAGTTTTTATTTTATATTTTGAAGTGTTTCCATGACTTGATGAAGGGGTAATGTCTCCCGAGGGGTTCGGAACCTCTGTTTTAACAAAACAGAGGTTCTCTGTTTGCACGAATAAGAAGAGGACGTTTGGCATATAACCTCACGGGATTGAATTTTGACGAGGGCTTCCGTTTCCTTCCGTTTTCATGATTGAATACTTTTTTTAAAGTAACATTGTATTATTTATGTTCAAAATAATATTTGGTTAAATATTATTTACATTCAAAATAATTTTTTTTTGTTTAAAAAATTAAAAACAAACATGAAAAGATAAGTATATTATTCATTCCAAAATATAAATAATACTTATTATAAATTTTTTTTCTCATTTTTAAAATAATATTTGATTAAATATTTATTTTTAAATACAAATAATACTCATCAAAGGTCTGACTTTGATTTTTTTTTTCTAAAAAATATGAATTTTTTTTTAAAAAAAATGGATGAGACACCCAAGAAAGAAAATTCACATCAATTTATGATTTTTTAGTCATAAAACTATAATATAGATTCAAAAAAATTATTAAATTCTTTTTTTAAAAAATCACGTTAAAAGAAATATTACTTTGAAAAAGAAAAAAAATATTCATCATAATTTACGCTATTCTAAAATACAAATAATACTCATCATATTTCTCATTTTCAAAGTAATATTTTTTCACATGACTTTTTTTAAAAAAAGAATTTAATCATCTTAGAATCTATATTATAATTTTAATGATTTTTAAAAAAGAAATGGAAAAGAAAATTTTTAAATCACGTTATTTAGCAAAAAAAAAAAATAATGTTAGGCCTTTGATTTGTATTATTTGTATTTGGGAATGGGTCATTTAATCAAATATTACTTTGAAAAAACAAATAAATACTTTTTTCAATTATTCAAATTTAAAATAAAAAATAAAAAATAATAATATTCAAATACCCATGTAAAACAAAAACAATATTCAAATACCCATGTAAAACAAAAACAACCCACGCAAATATCATAAAAAATAAAATAAAAAAAACATGCAAACCGAAACCCATGCACGACAAACCAAAACTCATGCACAGCAAAAAAAAAAAAAAAAAAAAAAAAAAAAAAAACCATGCGTGCATGGTAACTTACCCTTAAATTGACGTAAACTTTTTTAAGGGGGTAACCCATGTAGTTATCTTTGAATAGTTTTATTTTTTATTTTAAATTTGGATAATTAAAAACAAGTTTTTATTTATTTTTCAAAATAATATTTGGTTAAAAGATATATTCATAAATACAAATAATACTCATAAAAGACCTATCATTAAATTTTTTTCCTAAATAACGTGATTTAAAAAATGTCATTTCTAATTCATTTTTAAAAAATTACTAAAATTATAATATATATTAAGTGATAATTAAATTCTTTTTTTTAAAAAAAAAGTCATGTGAAAAAAATATTACTTTGAAAATAAGAAATATGATGAGTATTATTTGTATTTGAGAATGGTGTAAATTCACATTATTTAGAAGAAAAAAAAATCAAAGTCAAGCATTTAATGAGTATTATTTGTATTTAAGAATAGATATTTAACCAAATATTATTTTGAAAATGAGAAAAAAATTTATAATAAGTATTATTTATATTTAGTAATGAATGATCTGCTTATCTTTTCATGTTTTTTTTAATTTTTAAACAAAAAAAATTATTTTTTTTGATGGATTGGTAGACAATTGCTACCCCGATATCATTGATAAAACGAGGTTACAACATCCAATCTTAAGACAAAGGAAAATATACAACAACACGAGATCGGATAAAATAGATGAGGTATCTACCATATCCATCACTGGATATACTTCACACTCTACCCCGTTCCAACATCGACGTGCCCGCCTTTATGCAATTCGATCGTGTTGGCGCCCACGATGAATTTACCCCAATCTCTAATGCAACCTTCAGCTGTATCCCATAAGTTTTCCATATAAAATCTTTGGCCCCGGAATATCACCGAATTTCTCGTCAACCAAATCGCCCAAAGCCCCGCTGGAATCACCAATCGCCGAACCTTTGCTTCTAAACTACGGTCACCCCTGCACGTGAGCTTTCTTGTAGCCTCCCAGAACTCACCCATCGATGGGCAGTTCAAGCGGTGGTTACATCGCGCACCGAGTCGCAACCATAACCCTCTTGCTGCCATGCATTCTCTGAACAAATGATCCACAGTTTCCTCCCCTCCATTGCAAAGAACACACTGAGTAGAAATGTCGGGATTCCACTTTGCACAATAAACTTTTGTTAAAATTCTCTCCAAAACAAAAAAAATTATTTTAAATGTAAATAATATTTAATCAAATATTATTTTGAACATAAATAATACAATGTTACCTTAAAAAAAAAATTCAATCATGAAAACGGAAGGAAACGGAAGCCCTCGTCAAAATTCAATCACCTGAGATTATATGCCACACGTCCTCTTCTTATTCGTCCAAACTGAGATTATATGCCACACGTCCTCTTCTTATTCGTCCAAACAGAAAACCTCTGTTTTAACCCTCTGGGGAGCGGGCTATCAAGAAATGCGTGTTGGGGAGATACTCGGTTTCTAGAGGACTTCTTATTTTTTCTCCTTCTAGAAGATGACGAACGCATATCAGGAATTTCTAACTTTTTGTGAATCTGCCACCGCGATTGTGCCTACATGAAAGCGACAGTTGGGCCCCGGTTTTAAGTGTCATCTGCAGCTGTACGGCCCCAGTTGCAGTTCTATACACTACCTAATAGTACACGGGACTCGTATGATAGAAAAAAGGGATTTTTAGTTTTAAGTCCCTGGAAACTATCGAATTTAGCGATCGATCCCTCACATCTTCATATTTTAGTTTTAGTCCCTACATTTAAATGATTATTTAGGAATAGGTCCCTCCCAGGGACTAAAAAATAAATTTAATAATTTAGGAATAAGTCCCTCCCAGGGACCTATTCCTAAATAATCATTTAAATGTAGGGACTAAAATCAAAATATGAAGAAGTGAGGGATCGATCGCTAAATTCAATAGTTTCTGGGGACTTAAAACTAAAAATCCCTAAAAAAAAGTTTTAAAAAATATATAATTTTATTTTAAAATATATATTATTTATTTATTAAAAGAACTCTATTACTCACTACTTTTATTTTTTTTATCACTTAATTAATTGTTTAATTACTAATATTAATAGATTTATTTAAATTTTAAAATTATTCAATGATACAATCTTATCTAATAAGATTATGATTGATTTAATTACTAATATATTTTTATCAAATTTAAATAAATCATAAATATTTTAAAATATCAAAATCAGATTTAATTAAATCATATCAATACATTTTCATTTTAAATCATATCTATATATTCTGATTTTTTAATTTTGAAATTAAATATATTCACTATGTATATCCATTTAATTATATTTTCATAAATATGTTTTTTGTAATAGAATGAAAAAATCTCTAATGTACTACAATAAATAATATAAGATGTACATATAAATATGAATATAATATACCTTAAAAATCAATATATTTCATATTAAACATTTGTGCATCATTTAATATATTTTATTGAGTTTATTAGGGAAAAAGGATACGGAAAGATGTAATACTATTATACCTTTTTTTTCAGAGTTTTAAAATTTTGATTTATTCAAAGATTGAATCTCCTAATACTAAGTTGGTTGTTTGAACTCCTCTCTATCTTATCTTTTTTTTATCATTAAATCTACATGTAGTCCTATATAAAGCAGTTCATCTCTGCAACTTAAATTATTTTTGTTTTCATGCATATTATTTATTTATCTATATGTATATGTGTTGTGTTATTTATTTATGTAAATTTATACTGTATTATTCTTATTATGTATGTTTGATCTTAATTGAATGGTGGTGCGTTTATGTTGAGTCCCTTATGTTGAGAATATTAGGGACTCGGTGGTGCACTTTATTTTGGATTGGGAAGATATTGTGTGGGTGTGACCTCCCTGATTTTTTTGGGTGGTAATTTTGTAATGCATGTTTAGCTAGTGTTTTGTGGGGGTAAATATTAGCTTGTGACCTCCTCAATTTAAGATGTAATTACGTGAAATTTTACGCAGGGCTAGCTTGTATTTCCTCTCGGTTTTCACCTTCCTATTTATATGAGTATGGAAACCTACCATTAACCATAAAAAAAATGATAATAACGGGAAGCCAATAATTTTTGAATGCATGAGAGAGGTAGAGAGGAAGATTGTGAAGAACTCTTTCTTTGGCTTGATTTTTAAACATTTTGTTTTTTATATTTTTAATGATATATTTTAGATATTGGAATTTTTTTATTTTTTATTTTATCATGTTTTTTTTTTATTATATCAGGTGAAATTATTGGTGCATGCATTCAGAGATATAGATAATTTTTTTTCAATGCAAAATTAAAGGTTTTATTTTTAATTTTTTAATATATTTGCTTGGGGTTGCATAAAGATGAATATGTTCTATTCTTTTTATTGGATATCAAAATTCTATATTGGTTTATTTTGATTAGGGTGCTCTTTGCTCTTGTTTTGATGTGACACGATATAGGTTTTGTATGATAAAATATTATTTTATGGAATTTGTTGATTAAAATACCTATCTTGTCGTTTTGTGGGTGAGTATATATTTTTAGAGTTTAGGTGATTTTAGACTTTCATCTTTAATTGTGCTTAAAGAAAAAATAAGTTGCTATGTAGATTACAAATAAGTTGTAGTGTGGATTAGTTATATTAGTTGAACACATGAGACATTAATTATTCATTTTTTTGTCAATTATTTTTTAATAACATTTGTTTGTTATATTTTATATATTTTTTATGTGTTGTTATAATATAAAATATCTATGAATGCATACTTTATACATATTTCATATTTTCAACATAATTAATGACTTCTTTATCAAAACCCCATTAATTAAAAATATATTAATCATTTTTATTTTTATCTATAGTTTTCATCAGTTTTAAATATTATTTTACATAAGTCACTTTTCATCTTATTAAGTTTCTCAATTATATTTCATATAATCACAATTTTAATTAATTAATTAATTTATTTTTATTTTTTTGCTTCTATTTTTAAGTGTTCTTTTGAATTGGTTTTTGAATTGTATTGGTTTCTGAATTGGTTTATGTGATTGCATTGCAATAAGAATTAGATAGACTTTCAAATGTAGTATCTTGTAGGTCTAATTTTTTTTTCATATTTAAGTCACCAAGGTGGTTTTCTATTAAGAGTTTAAATATATTCAAAAGATTTATATGGGGGAATTAATTAATGAGTTAATTTTGAGGAAATATGATATTAGTTTCATATTGTGATTGTTAGTTAGAGTTGAGTATAGACATAGAATAATGTAATTATCAATTTATATTTGTCAAATATTTTTGTTACGCCCCGAAGCATTACCAATCATACAATAACCAACAGGGGTCAAATAAGATAACAAGGCTATAGGAAAGTAGTAGCCAATAAAAAGAAATGATGCGGAAGTATAATATACAAATTAGTCTGTAAATCAAAAATATTATTACAAACCCGAATACACGATAACTGTCCTGTGAGAGTCCAAGTCTAGCCTAAATAAAATCATATGTGCAACACGCACGATTACCAGTATATACACAAAGAAAATGGGGTTGCTGACAGCCTCGCACTCGCTAACCGAAAGGTGGGATACTCTACGCACGAACCACGCCAGATAGATGCTCTAGCTCCACGCCAACTCAGTCCCTGGTGAAAAATAACATACGAGGGGTGAGCTACAAGCTCAGTGAGTGGCAAGAATCCACGCTCTATAAATATAGTATAATATTAAGCACATTGCTCTTGTAAGGAAAAATATATGCGGAAGAACCCCAACCGATACATGTCACGTGGAGATGTGACCTCAGCTCACCTCACCCTTGACCCGGAGGGGAACTCCTAGGACTCTTGAAAAGCAATTAATTCATTAATAGTAATGTGTGGTATCTCAACTAGTACAACACTTCAAAGATTATCTACATCGATGTATAATACGTTACGATGCCTTGCATCATCCGGTAACCCTCTCTCTGGCGGCCTTCCAAGATAGGTACGAAGCCACAAGGTATTGAAATACACATTGAGCCTCCTATGATGTGGTGGCACTATCTAGGATAGCTTCAACGCTCGAAATCTTCGACGCACGACGATATGGGAGAAAGCACTCTAACCCCATCCTCGCCTTCATCCCTAAGGTGACATGAGACTATTAGAAAGGAAATCAACTCGCTAACTCCCTTAACCTTCCGGTAGCCTTCTCCCGGGTAGCCCTCTTCCTGACAGCCTTCCAAGATAGGTACGAAGCCACAAGGATATTGAAATACACATTGGGCCTCCTATGATGTAGCGGCAGAATCCAGGATAGCTCCAACGCCGGGTAGCTTCAACGCGGATACGAGGTAGGGGAGAAGCATGCCACGCTCACAATACGATCATCAAGGATCAACTATAATCATCTAGAAATCAACTCGCTAACTCCCTTAACCTTCCGGTAGCCCTCTCCCGGGTAGCCCTCTTCCTGACAGCCTTCCAAGATAGGTACGAAGCCACAAGGGTATTGAAATACACATTGGGCCTCCTATGATGTAGCGGCAGAATCCAGGATAGCTCCAACGCCGGGTAGCTTCAACGCGGATACGAGGTAGGGGAGAAGCATCATCAAGGATCAACTATAATCATCTAGCAAATACAATGCTAATGAATTCTCTTGAATTTCCATACAGATGCATCACTCGGATGCAGAGAAAGGTAGTTAAGTTCTCACACTTAGCAATGGGGAGGCATGACCCTAAAGGCGGGTCATCCACATGCCTATTACAGATAGGCCAAGCATACTATCATTGCTATCGATTAACGAATACCAATACGATAAATGAATTCTTCTGAATTCTCATACGAGAGCATCGCAAGGATGCAGGGTATATAAACTGCTACATTTGCACATTAAAATAATAAAGTATGACCTAACTGAGAGTCATACATCCACCTATTTCAGATAGGCCTAATCTATTTATCATGAGTGCGATAATGATAGGAAAAATTCTAATACCTTTGAGGTGTAAGAGTCCCATTACCTTAGCCATCACTCTAAGCAATTATTGAGACACAATCAAAGTAAATGATTCTCATCCACATTCCACTATGTAATCATCTAATAAGGATAACGTCAAAAAAATGAGAATTAAAACATCTATTAAAAAATCTCATCGGATTGGATAAATAAATATGTGATTCCCCTTCAATCAAATCACATATGACATTCAAGCAACACCTCACTAATATTTGTAATCTGAAATATCTATTTCATACTATACAAGCACAAAACACTTACACAGAAGACTAAACGGCTTCAGACATGGAAAACTCATCCATTAATCACAACATAAAGTCCATGTATCCAAACCAATTCCTGGTATTTAAACACATACATGCAAACCTTACATACAGACCAAACATCATATTATGCTAGTAGCTTATACATGAGGACTTAACTATATTTAAGATTCTTTGGCTATCTAAGGTCACCACTAAGCATGCTTAAGCATCAATTAAACATCTAAAGTGGCTCAACTATCACCACCTAAAATTAGGACAAGTAGAGGCTAAATGAATTATCTAACATAAAAGAAATACATTCACACATGAATATGATACATATGCAATATATGGTAGAAAAGGGGGTTCTATACAATATACTTAGCTATACAGCCCTAGCATGCAATATCTAACACAATAGGGGTGCAAAGAAGCCCCATGGATGCGCGATGCATGACTACGTGCATCGAGCGCATCCCGAGGGCTTGGATCGAACCACTCACTAGTACTTGGATTGCCGCGCGTCCGGTCTACGAGATCTGCAAGAACAACCAATGATACTCCATTAAATATAAAGTATCTTGACACATATATAAGCCTTCTTCATGAAGACAACAACTCCTGATATTGCCCACACCATGCATAATAGCTCTTTGACACATTCATACAAGATTAGTCCATCTACTGCAACCAGCCCCAAACATTGGTCTCCACAGCACACAATACACATCTAAAAATTCTCAAATAAATCACACACATTCTATGATATGTTGGGATCATATTCCGTGAAGACATAATAACTTAATAAAATCTCTAAATGCCCGAAATAATTTATTTTCAGAAACCGATCAATTTCTGCGCGAATCCGGACAGACCATGAACATTAGGCTATATCTTTCAATACAGGTAACCAAATGACACCAAATTTGATATATAGCATTTAGACACATAGATGATCATATGAAATGAAGACACAAGCCTCAAAATATGCCTCCAAATACCTCAAACACAAGGATCTTAAAGAGACAGAAAATCTGCCTTACAACACAAAACCACCCCATTCATGCATTAATGCAACCATCTCATGTGCAGTAGCAATTACACATTACACTCTTCCAACAGCACCAAAATTCAATAATACACACTCATACAAGCATAAACACAAACACATACAAGGCACAAAGGGGAAGTGAATATACCTTGGGAAGAAGAGGAGATGGTGCACATAAGGAGTTCCACCACCATCACCACAAACAACCACCATCACACATGCCACATAGCACAGCCACAACCACCACCAAATCAGCCATCACATACACACATTAGCACAACACACTCACAAAGAGGGAAGGGAATACCTTGAGAGGGTGGAGAAGAGGGAAGCCAAGCTCAAACACACAAACCTTGTTTGATCTCCCTTTACATGCACCCAATCCAAGCACACCTTCTCTTTGGCATTTCATCAAACATGTTTTCATTTTTTGTCAAATAAAAATAAAAAATTATAAATAAAAATAAATACACTAATTTTAATACAAATAATCAGATGTTAATCTACTAATTATTATTCGAATTTCTATTTATAAAATATATCTCCATGTTGATGTATCTCATGCTTTAGCACGTGCAAGTAACTTGTTTCATTTTATATAATAACGTGTATTTTAGCAGGATAATATATGATTAAAAAAAAAAAAAAAGATGTGGCTGTGATTGAGGCTCCACAAGGTGCTGACATATCATTTTTTCATTTTAGCCTCATGGTCATATCTGCTACTAACCGTGGAGGGTGAATGAGATGTGTGGGGAAAAAGAGGGACAACTCTACTTGTACAGACACACATGTGCTTCCAAGCGTTTTTATTTATTTATTTTTTTAAAAGAAGATGTTTTATTACATGTATGAAAATGAAATTTACACTCAATTGAATGGATTAATATTATGACCCATTTACAGAAAAATTAAAAATTATATGTTCGGTTTAACAAATTTTACGACTTGCTAGAGATATAAGACTCCACGCGGTATTATTGTAAATGAAGGCTGTGCGTGCGTAAGAGCACCAAAAAAAGCCGGAAATGAACCTTGCCTAGATTGGTAGTGGTGAACAATAACCTTCTTAAGCTTGCATTAGAAAATGCGTTGGAAAAATATGCTTTTGAAAAAAGTATAGCTTAAATAAACTTAATTTCTAGAAAACTCACTTTCTACGTGGAGGGACAAAAATCAATTAACCGGGTTTGGGTCGTCAAGATCCGGCCACTCCGCTCCTCTCGACGGCTTCCTGGCAATCACCGACGCTCCTCCTCCTCGAACATTGTTGGACACAAGGTTGAGGATGACCTGCTAAAGACCCTCTGACACTCAAATCAGTAGAATGCACAAAGTAGAGCTGTGGTTAAAAGAATTTCAACATACCTTGACAGGGAGAACTGATTCCCTATTTATAGTATTTTGGTGAAACCCTAGAATCATATGAAGATTACTCTTCCATCAGACGGACGGGATCGAATCTATGATTCTAGGAATAGATTTTACCATAACAAGGGAGGGGATTTACGAGATCTGCTGTTATTATCCCCTCGTAAATGCACATAAAGTGTTGGGATTTGTTGATCTATAATTGATTAATCCCAAATCCATCATATGTTATTGTGATCTTAGAGGATCAATACCATGATAGCTCTATATTTAACATATCTAGATTTTATTTAATCAACAATTGATCATCCCTGATATTTAAAATAAAGCTTTGGATTTACTGATTTGGACGGTCGTTCAGTTATTGGAGATTGATGGGCTGACGGGCCGGATCCACGAATGGTGGGTGATCCGGGTCGTGGGCCCTTATTGCTCAGGTCATGGGCCACCGGCACGTGGATCATAGTTGGTGAGCCTCATTTCTGGGCCCTATAGATGCCCCTTTTTTATGCGATTGGGATTGAAGAGGAACCTCCAGTCGGGTGAAAAAAAACATATTTTGAGGTGACACGTGTCAGGTGGTGCAGATCGACCGACGAGAATGTTCCATGAATCCTTGTATTAACCTTAATTGCGGCGGCTCGCAGGTGTAGATACCCCAATTTTGATCGTCCAAAGAAATGAAAATATTTCAAGTAATATTTAGAAATAACAACATTTGGACATCTAATAGAAAATATCTTAGAAAGGGAACAAGAGAAACCCTGGCCATAACACTTAGAAATATGAAAGGGCCAGAGATGGGGCGGCTAGTTGAAACTAGCCGTCCAGTGGGACGGCTAGTTTCAACTAGCCGCCCCTTAAACCGCCTCTCACCGCTTCTCTCAGATGGGACATAAAGTAGCATTTAATGCTGATGATTGTGGCGGTTTGTTCCTTTTAGCTGCCCCTTCTCTGACAGTTCAATCCTAATAACCGTCTCAAGCCACCGCTTGTTAGAGATGGGATGTTTGACGGTTCATCATTGGGGCGGCATCTTGAGAGTAGCTGCCCCTCACCTGGACACTGTCAGAAGAACAAATATCTAATAGGAGGTCAAATCAATCACCCTATTATCCAATTTGATCTATTCTCCAGTGGACACTCACCTGCCCTTTTTTTAATATAAATAGGGGGCATCAAACACTTCTTCTAATCATCCCCAATCAAAATCAACACATACATTTCATTCCCAAGCCATACTCACAAGCCCATACCCCCTCCCGGTACTTGAAAACCCTTGAGAGAGAAAGAGAGAGAGCCCATTTCCAAGCCAAATCCACTCTCTAAGAACCCTCTCCAAAACTCAGGTTAAACCTAGCTTAACCTTTGCCAAACCCTAACACATTTCCTACCTAGGTTCTGTCCAAATAGAACCAGGACCCAGGCAGCTAACCCTAACTAGCCGTCCCCTCCTAGGCTGCTAATTTCCACTAGCTGGCCCTCATCTACACCCTTGACTTTAAAAAAAACTCCCTTTGTCAAGTCCCGAAGCAGAAAATGATTCCTGATTTTCACCTCTGTGTGTGGCAGGCTCGTATCTCAGAGCCGAGACTCCACAAATTCCCCCACGAAGGCGATCAAATCCAACCACAACTTTTCCTGCTTTTTGAGAAAGCAGGTGGCGATCACAACCACCCCCCTGAATCCTCCTGAGGAGCTGTCGGTGTAATGTTTCTGTATTTTCTAGAATTATATATTTGTTTTAAATATATAATAGAAATTTTAATTGAAATTTAATTATTTCATTTTTTTCAGTTTTGGTGGTGCAAATGAGTCTAATTTGATTTATGATTATGATAATTATCAATGTTGAAATAATTATTTTATATTTTTTTGTAGATCTTTATAGTCTTAAGATACTTTGGTTGAAATTTGGTGAGATTCGGAGTTCGAAAAATTTAATTTTGAGGCTAAAGTGTCAAATTATTGGACCCAGGGATCTAGTTGCGAATCCAGAATACCTTTTAATAACATTTAGAGACCTTTCTGTAAATCAGATAGGGATCTGTTTGTAAATCAGATAGGGACGTAGTTGTAAACCTATATTACTTAAAGGGACATACTGCAATTTTGGTAAACCCCTTTAAATAGTACGTTTTGGATTAGGGTTTTCATCCAAATTTCAGAAGGTATGAAGGATGGTGATGACCTAACATTACTATCGAGTATCACAAGGTGAGAAATCATTCTTTTATTGATTTTGTTGTTTAAGGTTTCAATTTTTTTTTTGTTAGGAGATGATTGTGTCAATCGATTATTTGGAGAAGAAGGTTGATGAATTAGGATTAGAGTTTGATTGATTTTAATTAGATGATTATTTGGTTTGATTTCAATGGATCTTAAGCCCCCGTTTGGATACAGAATATGATTTATTCTTGGGTATTTATTTATCTGAGTATAAGTGAGTATAAATAAGGATAAAATGATTTTGTGCTTGGTTGTGTTTTGAATTATTCTCGTCGGGAATCGTAAGAATAAATGTTTTGTTGTTTGGGTAAAATTTGAAGAAAGTATGGGTAAGAATTTATAAAAGGTAAAAAAGTAATGATAGTTGATTTGACATGTGATTTATAAGAGGTGGTGACAGCTAATTTGACAGTGGGCCCACTTATTCTTTGGGTGGAATAACCTAGGATAATTTTTATTCTAGGGGTTGATTGGAATCCATATACCACTTTATACCAGTTTATGCTAACACACTTTATTCGGGGTTATCCGGGCTTTCCAAACGGGGCTCAAATTTTATCCGGGGTTATCCGAAGTTATCCGGGATTTATCCGGCATCCAAACGGGGGCTAAAGGAATTCTTATGATCAAATTAGATTGATTGGTTTTGGGGATTTAAGGGTTATTTTCGGGTTGATTATATACGTGGACGTTAAATCATGTTTTTGACCTTAAAGGGTTCGTTTATGAGAAAAATGTATTTCACAAACATAAATAGGTTTTGAAAAGATCTTTCCAACAAAATCATAAATTGTCCAATTCGGAGTTATGGCTAGAAAGTTATGAATTTTCAAATATTTCTGTGCAGTTTCTTATAATCTAATATTTCGCTTCATAATCAAGTTTGATGAATTATAGAGATTAAAGAGATCCCAAATTGATGTTTAATAAAGTATAAGTTAATTTGTGGGTTTTGATGATTTTATTGATCTTGGCATCACAAATTTGATCTTAAATCGATAATTTGGTTTAGTGGGTAATGAATATTAATCAGATATTATTGTTATTTGGATATAAATTGATTGGATTTAATTATTTCGATAATTGGAATTATAGTTGAGCCTTATTGGATTTGTCTAAATATTTATTCTATGATTGATCGATTATATGGGTCTTATGGAATAAATAGAAATTGATTATCGGATCATTGTGAGTATATGAATATTTTAATATTTATTCAGAGTTGGGATTTTCGTTAGGCCTTTGAAGTGAGTTGCGGATTGTGGGTCTATTAGGTATGGGCTTTTGAGATTTTGGGCTTAGAGTTGTTGTAAGTTGATTGTCAGTTGTTTCTGTCATAATTGAATTGTTTCTGATTTATTATTGCATAATTGTTATGATAGATATCCACGTGCGAGTGTGTATCGTTCATGCACGTGCATCAGTTGTATTTCGTGGACTGGAGGTGAGTGGTTCTAGTCTCTTATGTAGTTTTCAAACAACTTATATAGTATGTCATTCCGCATCATGGTTACTTTAAAATATACAACTATTATTCGGGGTATGGAGTATTTGAGCATGTCATCATGATAGATAGGAGGTGATTATTTTATATATGTCTCATATGATTTTGGTTATTATATTACGTTATATTGTATTGCATGGTGGAGTAGTTGGAGTGTGAGTAGTTGATCATACATGCATATCATTCGTCTGCGTGACCCCCCCTCCCCCCGTCTGCGTGAACTGGAGGTGAGTGGGTCTAGTCTCTTATGTAGTTTTCTAACAACTTATATGGTATGTCATTCCGCATCATGGTTACTTTAAAATATACAACTATTATTCGGGGTATGGAGTATTTGAGCATGTCATCATGATAGATAGGAGGTGGTTATTTTATATGTCTCATATGATTTTGGTTATTATATTACGTTATATTGTATTGCATGGTGGAGCAGTTGGAGTGTGAGTAGTTGATCATACATGCATATCATTCGTCTGCGTGACCACGGTCTAGTGGGACCCTGTCTGCGTGACATCGGTCTGCGTGGAGCATCTTTCAGCTGCGTGCCATACGGCATACGTGTCCGTTGCATACATATGCATCATATGATTTTGAAGTTTTTATGGGACTATGCATCTTGAAATAAGGCTTCTATTAAGTTATGTTTTGATATATCGTTTTATTGAAATATCATCATATTGTATTTGCAAATGGTTTCTTATGATATCTTATAAAAGTTATTTTGATAGATATTATTATTAACGGGATGCTATAGGTCCATTCACTGAGCGTGTGGTTCCTCACCCCTCATTTTTTCCAACCTTTCATATTTAAAGGATTAGAATGGTGGATCTCATGAAGCTGTGGACGAGATCGTGTTTTTCTTGAAGGCTAAACTTTGTGTAGAATTTGTTGGTCATTTCTTTGGCATGTAGTTGGTCCATCTCCCTAGTAACCATATTTGTATCAAGTTGTGTATTTTTGTATAAGTTATATCCAGATCAAATTGGGAGTATTGTGGAATCTTTGATGTTTTGTTATTCTCAAGAATAAAGTTTATTTTAACATTATTTTATTATATATCTGCATAACGGAAAAGAAAAGAAAATATAGAACTCTGAGATTCGAGGAATTTAGTTAACGCAACCGGATTTCACGCTTCAAAATGGAGTTGTGGGTTCGGGGGCATTTCAGAAGTTTTAGTCCCACATCGCCTAATGGGAGGAGATAGTTTGTGCTTATATGTGAGCACAACTCTTACACACCAAAACGCGTTTTAAACCCGTGAGTCCATTTAGGGGCAAAGCGGATAATTTCTTGTTGTGTAAGCCTGGGGCGTTACAATTGGTATCAGAGCCTGTCCATTACGCGATGGTGGGTGTGGGTGGCCCACACGAAGACGTGTGACCTATTGGGGGGGTGATTGTGATGCCTGGCCTAGGCCCAAGAGTCCCAAGAGGCCCATGGATTGGATGAGGGTGAGATGTTTAGTCCCACATAGCCTAATGGGAGGAGATAGTTTGTGCTTATATGTGAGCACAACTCTTACACACCAAGACGCGTTTTAAACTCGTGAGTCCATTTAGGGGCAAAGCGGACAATTTCTTGATGTGTAAGCCTGGGGCGTTACAGTCGGGCACCTCAACAAGGAACTAATCCGTTCCCCCTTTCGAGAGACAATCCGACCAAGCCTGCCAAGGCGCGCATCGAATCTGAATCCCCAAAGAACCCCCACACACGCACGCAGACCAGAAGAAGAAAGGCTTTCTGAAATCCGATACCGACAAACCTGGCGATCACGGTGGGACATCCCACGTGGAAAATAACCAAAGGTAAATCCTCTTCTGCCTCCTTCCAAACCTTGACAAAACCCTACCACCACTTTCAAAAAATCAAAATTTTCGTGTCTTCCAAGTGAGACCCTCTTCTACTTTGCATTATAACATCATTTACTGCTTTAAGCGGCACACAGCCGTGCACCCTTTTACTGCTTTAGATCAAAACAATCATTTGTTGCTTTAAGCCGCACACAGCTGTGCACCATTTACTGATTTAAGCCGCACACAGTTGCGCACCCCTTTGTTGTTTTATTTACTATTTTAAATCTACATTCATTCACACCTAGGCTATTCCATATTCACACCATGGAAACCGACACCCATGAGGAAACATTAGAGGAGAAAGCTGACCTAGGAGACCAAACCGCACAGTTCCTTAGCCACCTGGAGGAGAGCATGGCTACCTTAGGATACCAATCGGTGGAGGATATGTTCAATGACCTCGTCGACTATCGCTAGGCCAAGACCTTGAAGCAGAAAACCCCTGTCAAGACCCCCCAGGGTTGCCCCACCCCCAAAACCCCACCAACACCTAGTTTCTCGTCAGTCCGAGCACGTTTTAATTTACCCCTATTATATATGTGTCAATTTTATTTTTAACTTATTGGTCTGTCTGAGTCATTTCTGGCCATTTCTTTTTTTTCGATCGGAGTCGCTAAAATTTTAGATTTTTAGATATCTACGTGTGTTTGAGTACTCCGATTAAAAATCTAAGTACATATTATGGGTCCTAGTACCATTTAGTGCTGCCCATAAAAATTTTATCGAATTTCGATAACGTTTTAAAAATTATGCAGTTCTGAACCATATTCGGGTTTTGTTCGTTACTAGTTTGGTGGGTGGCATAGTATCAAGATATTTTGGTGAATATGGTCACCTTTGATAACCTTACCACCCTTTGCTTAGTGGTGAAGAAACCATTTGGTCTTTTAGAGTGTTAGTGGGTGAGTTTGGTGGGCGGCCGTCCCCGAGATGTGGCAATAATATAATATCAGCTATCATACAAAAGGTCAACAATGACTCCAATAAATAATACACAACGCTAATGAAGCAATGACAACCAATAACTTAACTGAATTACGGAAGCATAAAAAATATCAATAAGTCTGTAAACCAAAAATATTATTACAGACTCGAATATACAATCACTGTCCTTTAAGAAGCAAGTCTAGCCCAAATAAAATATAACATGTGCAACACGCACGATTACAAATACATGATTCAAGGACTGCTGACAGCCTCGCACTCACCAACCGCCAGACGGAACGCCCCACGCACGCAAGACCACGCCACTGGGAAGCTTTAGCTCCATGCCCAACAACGCCCCTGTAAAAAGAAACAGTACGCGAGGGGTGAGCTACAAACTCAGTGAGTGACCAGAAACCAAACACCAACACAACAATTCAACACCACGATAATTCTTATCAAGGAAAAGCATGGGTAGAAACCCGACGAGTAACAAGGTCACGCAACGGCGTGATCATACCCCGCCCATGCCCTCACTCCCAAGAGAGAGGCTTTTGGGACTCACAAGGAGGAACAACTGTTAACATAACACTTGGTGTTACTGCGTAACAGCTACAACGAGTCCATCCGCTACGAGGTAGAGACATACTTTGATACCTCAAGCGTTAGGAGTAGCATACCCAGAGTATAAAAGTGGCGTGACTGTCGGTGTTGAAAAATCCGCGTGTGTGGGGGTTCTTCGGGAATTTGGATCGGATGCGTGCCCTGGCGGGCTCGGTCGGATCGTCTTCTCGGAAGGGGTGAGGGTGTCGTTCCTGGTTGAGGCGCCCGACAGCGGCTCAAGAGGATACAAGCGGGTTTTGTGATCGCCACCTACTTTTTCTAAAAACAGGAAAGGGTTTGGGTCGGATTTGATCGCCTACGTGGGGAGTTTGTGGGGTCTCCGCTCTGAGACACGGATATACCGTACACAGAGGTGAAAAACAGGTAATCCTATTCTGCTTCCGGGCTTGACTAAAGGAGTTATGGGACAGAGGGATGTTGATATGGGGTGTGGATAGGGGGGCGGCTAGTTGTGTTTAGCCGTCGGCTTGGGGGCGGCTAGCTAGGGTTAGCCTTCCAGGGTCTGGGCTGGTTTGGGCAGAACTTCGGTAGGAAATGGGTTTGGTTTTGGGCAGAGGCTAAGCTAGGTTTAGCCCGGGTTTCTGGAGGGTGGGATGAGAGGGTATTTTATGTAGGGAATGGGTGTTTTCTCTCACACAAGAGGCTCTCTCTCTCTCTCTATTGGGATTTCTAGTGGTGGAAGGGTTTGAGGATGGTGGATTGGTGGATTGAAGATGAATTGGTGGTTTGTGGATTTGATGATGTATTTGGGCTTGGGACCCCTCTATTTATAGTAAAAGAGAGGTAGGAAAATATCCCGAGGGTAATGGAGTGGGTTGGCTTCGATTGGACCTCTCATTAATTCTCTGGTTTTTCTGTCAGAGACCAGGTGAAGGGCGGCTAGTGCTAACTAGCCGCCCAGGATGGGGCGGCTACTTCCTGGTAGCCACCCCCATCATGACCTGCCAAACGTCCCATCTCTGACAAGCGATGGCTTGGGTCGGTTACTTGGATTGATCCGGCCAAGAGAGGGCGGCTAAAGGTCATGACCCGCCGCAATGATCAGCATTTATTGCTGCTTTATGTCCCATCCAGGGGACTGGTCCAAAGTCGGCCAGGGGGCGGTTAGGGGGGCGGCTAGTGCAAACTAGCCGCCTGTTATGGGGCGGCTAGTTAGGGCTAGCCGCCCCTTTCCAGGGACTTGGGTTTTTTTAGGGTTTTGGGTTTTGTTTAGGGTTTGGCTTAGGGTTAGGGACTGGCTTAGGGTTAGGGTTTGGGCTAGGGTTTAGGGTTTGGCTTAGGGTCAAGGTTTCCGGTTTTAGGTCAAGGCTTCCGGTTTTAGGGTTTCCGGCTTTAGGGTTTCCGGCTTTAGGTCAAGGCTTCCGGTTTCCCGAACTTTGGTTCTCTACTGGATGTCCAAATGTGGATATTTCCGTGTGTTACTTGAAGTATTTCTGTCTTTCTGGACGGTCAAAATTGGGGTATCTACAATTGTCCCTCATCGGACGGAGTCTTTGTGCGAAGCATGAAAGACTTCGACCGATGATAAGGAAAGAGACCCCTATTTTGGCCGGCCCGACCTTCAAGAAGTTTATGCCAACACGAACAACACTGTTCGGGGAGTGGATTTAGACCGTCAGAGGCTAGGTCTTGACTTAGAATTTTTAACTGAGGGGATGATCCAGGATGGAAGGCGGGGAAAAGTAAATGTTGAGTGATCCAACCCGCGGTCGGGGTTCTTAGCTATCGTGCACGGAGCAGCCCAACGTCAGTTTCCTCGTGCCTACCGTTCCCGTGCTTGGGAAAACTCAGCAAGGAGGGGATATCGCCGACAGAAAGCAAGTAAAGGTTTGATTGGGTGAATTGGATCATCCGAGGGATAAGAACTCTGGAAAAGAACCAGAACTGAAGAAATTCATTTTTGAATGGTACTGAAAGTGTGGCAAAACTTCGAGAAAGTCGTGTTTGATCAAGTAATGTCTGGAAATAGGCCAATACATGGCTGTTTGGTATGGAGAATCTTGGAATTTAGGGCTGAAAAGAGATTGGAAAGGGGTTTTGAATGAAGGCAGAGAAACTGGGAGGGGCGGCTAGTTGTAACTAGCCGCCCGAGAGGGGGCGGCTACTCGTGGGTAGCCGCCCCTTGACTGGGTCCCGTATAACCGAAAAGGGGACCCTCTCTCTCTCTCCATACGTTTAAAACGGTTACTCTTCCCTCCTCTCTTCTTCTTTTTCATTTTAAACCGAAAATCTTGATTTTAAAACACCTTGAATCCTTTGTTTAAGCCTTCCATCATTCCTTTCTTCTTGATTTCGGAGCCCTAGATTTTCTTTGGGGTTTTTCTTTTGTGCGAAATCGGAGGAGATGATGAAGGGGAAGAGGACGGCTTCGATGATGAAGCGCCTTAGGTCTTCCCGAGAGCAGAGAGGGGCTGTCTCGGGGTCTAGTTCATCGAGGAGTGATCGGGTGGAGGAGGAGGTCGTGAGGGAGGTGCCGCCGGTGGTCATTGGCGCGGGTGAGGTCGAGGATTTACCTTCGGGGGCTGTCCCAGAGGTAGGGGGGAGTATGATAGGTTACACATGCAAGAGGAGGCGTGGGGATCGACCGGTGGTGGTCGAGGAGGTGGTTTCGGGGGTCGGGGAATTGGTTGGGGGTGCAACGGAGGGAGGGACCGAGGCCGAGGGGGTGAGTGAGAGTGAGAGGGCGTCGTTGGATGCCATTATTGGGATGTTAGATAGGGAGGCCATGGAGGCCAGGGCAGCAGAGGAGAGAAGAGCTATGGGTGTTTTTGAGGGTTTAGCCTCCGGTGCGGCGGGCACGGAGGAGGTAGGAGGGGCTGATGTTGGGGAGGAGGCCGGGGAGGCCGAGGGTATGGATATGGGGGCCGCGGAGGCCGGCGTTGGCGCTAAGGCCGAGGCTGAGGAGGCCGTGTTTGAGGAGGACAAGGTGGGGGATGACGATGGGATGGATGATCCCGACGAGGCAGAGGTGGACGCTCCTGGGTCCACGCGGGCCATGGTATGTTCCCAACCTTTGTCTTACCCTTTTACTTATATGTGTATATCTTTCGTGGTATAAATAGGTGATAGTTTGTGGTATGTGTGTCTAATATGCATGAGTAGGTAATAGTGAGTGATGTGTGTGTCTAAGATGCATGCTTGTATGTATAGTTTGATCACGGTGGGATATTGTAAGCATGCGAACGGGTTCGTGTTTGAAAAAAAAGGAAAAAAAGGAAGGGGACAATTTTTTATATGTACATCCATGCTTGTTGTATGCATATAAAAGAAAGAGGAGTGATACGGCTAGCATGCTTGCATTTGATACTTTTCTACCTGTATGTGACTTCGTATGTGTTTGATTGTGGTAGAGCATGGGGGGTGTATGCATGCATTTCACGGGTCCCAGTTTATATTGCTTAGGTGTGTTTAGGGAAGGTATAAGCATGATAAGCGTGATGTAAGAAAGCCTGTGAGTGGTGACCACGGTGGGATATGTTGATGTTTGTCTAGTATGCGTGATCATATGAGGAGTGTAGCTTCTTACTTTCATGCTTTTGTTTCTATATTTAGCATATGGAAGTGTCATTTTGCTAAGCATGGTTTAACATGATTTCGTAAACTTGGACTCTTACCTTTCAATCGCTTTTAAACTAACCCGTGTTCCCTTCGTTCGTTTTGTAGAGACCGAACCGTATTCGGGCCTTATGGCACGGGACGAAGAGATGGTACGACGCCTTGGGGCAGGGGGAGAGGAGTTTGGTGGATGGAGCGGGCTTCCGTTCCTTCTTCCTGATCGAGTCATTCCACGTCCACCGTCCATATGTGGAGGCCTTGGCGGAGAGGTGGGATCTGGAGAGTTGCACGTTCATTCTCCCTACCGGTGCTGTCATGCCGACGCTTGAGGATGTTCATCGGATCACCGGCCTTCCGGTCTCGGGGGAGGCAGTGATTGCGGCCACTCTTGCGGACTACAGGGGGCTTTTCCGAGAGTTGATCGGGGAATGGGAGTTCGTGGAGCGGGAGCGGACGCTGAACCGGATCCCTTTGGGGCGGCTTTTGGGGCAGTACGGCCTCGGTTCCTTTACCGAGCGCCAGAAGGGCGAAGCTGCAGCTAGCTTTGAGAGGAGGCAGGTGATGATTGAGGCGAGAGAGGCGGCCGCGTGTCCACAGAGGGCACGGAGGGAGTTGAGAGCGTTCTTCCTCTACTTCTTCGGCCAGGTCCTCTTTTCGACGGCCTCCGACAAGGTTTCCTCTCATTCTCTTCTGCTGATGAGGGACCTAGAGGGCATGGGGCGATATGCTTGGGGAGCGGCGATGCATGCCCATTTGTTTGCGGAGCTCTCGAAGAAGGTCAAGAGGGCTGGGGGAAAGAACCTTGGTGGCTTCGCGCCATTCCTTCAGGTATGTGTAAGTGATGAATGTCTTCTTCTTTGTTTAGCTTACTTTGGTCATGATAATTTCCCTCTTGCTTTGCTAGATCTTCGGGTATGAGCATTTCGCCATTGATCGCCCGACCTCGATCGTGCCCTCCCTTGGGCCATGAGATGGGCACCCCGGGGATCTTCGCGCTTGTACCGCCTCGCTCAGTTCCGGGAGGCCTTCCGTGTCTTGATGGAGGAAGAGGTATAAATTTTCCTTCGAGGTTTGTTTTGGCTTGTATTCGGTTTTCGTTTGACTAAGCGCTCTTCCTGTCTTTTGATGCTTTATAGATGACGTGGAGGCCCTACACGGAGGAGGAGGTCCCAGCGGAGTTGTCGCGGGATATCTGGCTGATCTATTTTAATGAGGTCGTGTTTCATGCGATCAGCCGGGTCGTCCGCCAGCTTGGGTACCACCAGTGGGTGCCTGATCCTCTGCCGAAGCGCCCCTCGATCCCGGTGGCTGGTATTCCTTGGGACACGAACCTCCCGAGGAACTACGCGACGTACGTGGCGGGATGGATGGGCCGAGGTGCTTTGGTGGAGCGTCGTCCCGAGGTGGCTAGTAGTGAGGAGTATATGGTTTGGTATCACCAGGAATATGCCAGTATCCTTGGGACTATGGAGGAGGAGGTCCCGGATGCCTATGTAAGTCTTTCTCCCCTTCTTTTCTTTTCTTTTCTTCTCCTTGGGTATATTCTGACCGATGTTGCTTTTGTAGGTTGAGCTGAATGAGATGGAGAAGAGGCTCAAGACCGCCAATGAGCACCTCCAAGCGCGGGCCAGGCAGATAGAGGCCTTGCGGGTACAGAGGGGACGCTTGCAGGACCAGGTCCGGATCCTTGAGGCTCAGGTGGATGCTCTGTCGAGAGCGAGGGCCGACGGCGCTTCTTCTTCCTCCGCCCCTCCTCCTTCACGGTGTCCGAGCGAGAGCTCGAACTGACGAGGGAGTTGGATGTGGCCCGGAGCGAGTTGATGGCCACAAGGATGGAGTTGGGCCAGGCGAGGGGCAGGGCTTCCCGGGCTGAGGAGGAGGCGGACCGGCTGAGGTCCATGATAGCCTCGAGGGAGGAGGGGTTCATTACCCTAGGCCGTGAGAGGGACTCCCTCCAGATGAGGGTGTCGGAGTTGGAGGCTTCGGCGGGTGTTCCCGGAGGTTTGATGGGAGACTTAGTCCGTTCTCTGCAGGCGGCCGGGGATAGGGACCGAGAGGCGCTCAGGGCGTCGGAGGCGAGGGCGCGGGAGTTGGAGGAGAGGTTGAGGGCCGCCGAGGATCGGGCCAGAGGGACGGAGAGTCGCCTCCGACAGAGATTGGAGAGGAGGGACAGGGATATGCAGCAGGTCCGTCTCTGGGAGGCGACTATGAGGGGGAAATTTGTCGAAGGGGGCTCGATGACCGTGGCGGACCTCGACCTTCTTCCACTTGAGCTTGATCACTCCCTCTCGGCCTCCTTGGCTACTGGGGCCACCTTCAGCCGTGCCTCTCGTCTGTCGGTGTCTCAGAGTCGTGGGATATACGCGAGGGCCGCGTCTTCAGTTCGAGAGACTCCTGCCGCTCCCGATGCTCCAGAGGTTCAGTCTTCTCCTCAACCGCCACCTCCTTCAGGCCAGGATGTTCCTCCTTCGATTCGGCCTCCCGGGGATGATGATACGCCGAGGTAAAGCTTTTGGTGTCTTGGTTTTAGGTAGAAGAATAGTATATATGCAAGGAATTCATGCTTTTCTTCTTTTCTTTTTGACTCAGGTGATATTTCGGTGATGCATAGCTCAAGACATTTGAAGCTTTTGGTGGATCCCCACCTATCTAATCTTTTTTTTTCTAACTAGGTTTACCTTTACTTTTTATGAACAATTTCCTTCTTCTCTTTTGGTGTATGGACAAACATGGGTGTTTTTAACTTAGTTTTGAAAGGGCATTGGTTGGTTTTAATCTGGTGGTATATGTGGAATGGTTTCGTAAGGCTTGTCTGGGTGGATGAATGGATGTATGGTTTGGTATATGATTTTCATTCCGGTTGTTGTTTGATTCGTAGTTATACTGTTTTTATGTATGTATGAATGTATGAAATGCGTGTGCACAGGTTTTGGGGAAGAATGTTTCTTATAGGTACCAAAGGAGTTGAAGAGTTTGAAAAAGATGGGACTGATAGGGCAAATGAAGCAGCAGGTTGGGGGCGGCTACTCGCGTTTAGCCGCCCAGTGAGGGGCGGCTACTTGCATTTAGCCGCCCCTTGCCTGGATTTTTACCTGGACAAGAGGGGCAGGGAGCAGGGGCGGCTAGTGTAAACTAGTCGTCTCTGGGGGGCGGTTAATCGGGTTTAGCCGCCCCCTGCCTGGGACAATTTTCTGGTTTTGCTTCTTGTCTGCTGCTGCGGAAAGTCCTCCTGAGTGTTTTATCCTTCGAGACCTATAAAAACATTCTTTCCATGGACCAAGTGTTAAATCTATCCAGATTGCGCCCCTGCACTGACTTTCGAGCCCTTCTTGCTTGAATCGTCAAGGGCTACAATCCATCTCAAGGCGGAATGAAAATATAAATGCGAGAGAGTAAAGTGTGGGAGACCAGACTTTAGTGCGTGAGTGAAGAAGAACTTATGTGTAGGAGGTGGGGACAATTTCTTCTCACGCATGTGCGGAAGGGCATGAGGTGAGTGGGGTCAATTCTCATATGAGTGGGGATAATTGGGGACAATTCTCATATGAATGGGGATAATTCTAATATTCGGGGGGGGGGGGGTTAACTTTAATGTTTCAAGAAAATCGGATGCCAAGGTGTTTTTGGAAAAGAAAAATGCAAGCTTATGCGTTAGTATAAGTGGCATAAGGGGGCATTTTCGTTCTTCAATGACCTCCCTTTTTTAGGTGAGAGGGCAATGTTCTTGATTTTCATAAGTAAAAGACACCATCAAGTCCCCGTGGAGGAGCACTTGTGGTCATGCATGTCCAAACCATGATTGTATTTGAGAGGTATAAGCCTTAGGCGTCGATTTTCCTAGGTTCATGGTTTTCAAATGCTTAATCGTATTATTCTTAAACATGCTGAAAAATTCATGAATGTACCAAGAGTCAAGTGAAATAAGCTTCCTTTGGATAGGCAAGTTTCTAAGTGAACTCGTGTGAGTGTGTGTGTGTAGGTGTAAACCTGGACGTGATCTACCCTTGGTCAAAATTTCACTTTTCCCGGTGGACATAGCTCAATTTTGAACCCCATTGCAAAAAAAATAAAATAAAAGGGGAGAGGGTGAATGAGGTAAGAGTAATATCTTCCTTTCGGGCAATATTTTAGAATTGTCCCAGTCTAGCACATGTCTTACTTCCTAGGTCCCTCTGGCTTTCTTCTTTTTACCACTTCTTTATTTTTGGGTGGAAAGTACAATCCGTTGTTTGGATCTGTACTGGTATAGACGTTGTTTAGCGTATACCGTGCGTAAAGGCGTGAAAGCCTGCTAAATAGAGAGTTTAACCCGTTCACTTGGGTGTTTGGCCTCTCCTTGCCAGATTTTCTCTTTTTTGCTTTTTTTTGTTTTTGTTTGTTTTGATTTGAGGGGGGGGGGGGTCTTCTGTTTTTCACCCCGATTTTTTTCATGCTTCCCCTCTAGAAGTGTTTATATAGTGCCAGAGCCAGTTTTTGGGACATATGCTAGGTCCGGGTAACTCCTCATTTTGACCTAGGGTTAATACGAGCGGGGCGGAAATAAGGGATATTTTGCTTTGGGGAGTTTTTAAATTGTCCCAGTCCACGGGGTAGGCAATTTTTCTTCTATCAGGCAAATCTAGTCCAGTTATACGTGTGTGAAGGGAATGACATGATTTGGCGAAAACGTGTTCAAATAGATACGAGTTTATCTTTGAGAGTCTTACAATTCTATCATCAAGTACTAAACGCTGGAAATTGCAGGAAGGAAGAATAATAGTTCTTAAGTATTGAAAGCTTTTCATGCATGGAATTTCTTCAGATAAAGTGCATTCCACGAACCTGGAACCTCGACTCCTTCGGCATCTACCAGGCGGTAGGCATTCCCGGAATAGGCATGGGTGATCACATAGGGTCTCTCCCATGTGGGTTGCAGCTTTCCTCTCGGGTGGGGCAGTCTTGATGGCATGATTTGCTTAAGTACTAATTCCCCGATTTTGAATTTTCTTTTTATCACCTTCTTTTCAAATGCCCTTGCCACCCTTCTTTGGTAGGCCTGGGCATGGTCTGCCGCTCTTAATCTCTTCTCGTCTAGTATTTCGAGGCGTAGTAAAGACAAATGTATACTTATGTTTTTGAAAAGGGGCTTGTGTCGGCGAATAGATATATTTTTGGAAGGAAAATGGGGATAAAGTTTGGGAAATGGTTTTGTTTTTAGAAGGGGAGTATGGAAAGGTAGTTAGAAAAATGTTTTCGGTGGAAATCATAGAAGTACGGCTTCGTAAAATATTTTGTTTTGAAGAAAGGTGTGGAAGCGCAGATTCGGAAAATGTTTTCATTGGAAATGCGGCTTGTAAATATTTTCGTTGTTTTGGTAAACAAGTAAAGAAAGTTTTGAAATTTTTTTTTGGAAGTATGGAAATATGGTTTCGTAAAAAAAGGAGAAAACCTTTGTTTTAAAGGGGAGCGTGGAAAACATTTTTTATAAAAAAACATTTTTTTTGTTTTGGTTTTTAAAGAAGAGTGGAAATAAAGCTAGAAATAAGTATGTTCAGAGTTGGGGAATGAAAGCAGATCGACATGTATTTTTTGTTGGATTTTGGTTTTTAGGAAAGCAGGTAAACAAATATGTACAGGGTTTGAGTTGGAAGTGAAAGCTGGTAAACAAATATTTTGAGTTTTTTTTTTTTTGGTTTTTAGGAAAGCTGTAAACTATGTACAGGATTTGAAAACTTACCCGGGAGGATCGGTACCTGGTTCTTGAATTTGTATTGCCTCCTCGGGTCTGTAGATACCCCAATTTTGACCGTCCAGAGAGACAGAAATACTTCAAGTAACACACGGAAATATCCCACAAGTGGACACCAATAGAGAACCAAAGGTTCGGTAAACCAGAAACCCTAACCCTAGCCTTGACCTAACCCTAAACCGGAAACCCCAGAACCTTGACCTAACCAAACCCTAAACCTAAAAGCTAATCCCAGCCTTGACCTAACCCTAAACCGGAAACCCTAAACCTTGACCTTACCCTAAACCGGAAACCCCAGAACCTTGACCTAACCAAACCCTAAACCTAAAACCTAATCCCAGCCTTGACCTAACCCTAAACCGGAAACCCTAAACCTTGACCTAACCCCAAACTCTAGCTCAAACCCTAAACCTAAGCCAAACCCTAACCCAGACCTGAACCAAAACCAAAACCCTAAAAAAACCTAAGGTCCCTGGAAAGGGGCGGCTATCCCAAACTAGCCGCCCCTTCCTGGGCGGCTAGTTTACACTAGCCGCCCCCCTAACCGCCCCCTGGCTGACTTTGGACTAGTTCCTTGGATGGGACAGAAAGCAATATTAAATGCTGATCATTGCGGCGGGTCATGACCTTTAGCCGCCCTCTCTTGGCCGGATCAAACCAAGTAGCCGACCCAAGCCACCGCTTGTCAGAGATGGGACATTTGGCAGGTCATGATAGGGGCGGCTACCAGGAAGTAGCCGCCCCATCCTGGGCGGCTAGTTAGCACTAGCCGCCCTTCACCTGTTCTCTTGCAGAAGAACCAGAGCATTAATGAGAGGTCCAATCGGAGCCAATCCACTCCATTACCCTCGGGATATTTCCCTGCCCCTCTTTTACTATAAATAGAGGGGTCCCAAGCCCAAACCAACATCAACAAATCCACAAACAACCATTCCACACCAACATCCCACAATTCACATTCCCTTTTCATACTAGAAATCCCAAGAGAGAGAGAGAGAGAGCCTTTTTTTTTGAGAGGAAGAAACCATTCCCTACACAAAAACACCTTCTCATTCCACCCTCCAAAAACCCAGGCTAAACCTATCTTAGCCTCTGCCCAAAACCAAACCCATTTCCTACCAAACCTCTGCCCAAATCAAACCAGACCTGGGACGGCTAAACCCTAGTAGCCGCCCCTGACCAGACGGCTAGATCCAACTAGCCGCCCCCCTATACACACCCCATACTCACACCCCTTTGTCCCATAACTCCTTTAGTCAAGCCCTAGAAGCAGAATAGGATACCTGTTTTTTACCTCTGTGTACGGTATATCCGTGTCTCAGAGCGGAGACCCCACAAACTCCCCACGTAGGCGACCAAATCCGAACAAACCCTTTCCTGTTTTTAGAAAAAGCAGGTGGCGATCACAAACCCCCCTTGAATCCTCTTGAGCCGCTATCGGGCGCCTCGACCAGGAACCACACCCTCACCCCTTCCGAGAAGACGATCCGACCGAGCCCGCCAGGGCACGCATCCGATCCGAACCCTCCGAAGAACCCCCACACACGCGGACCTTTTCGACACCGACAAACTCTGGCGATCATGGTGGGACCTCCCTCGTGAAAAACAACAAAAGGTGATCCTCCTCTGCCCCCTTTTACAAACTTGACTAAAATGCTATCAACCCTCTAGGAAGGTTAGAGTTTCTCACTCCTTGAATTAAATCCTCTTCTACTGTGCATTATTACATCCTTTACTGCTTTCGTAAGTCGCACACAGCTGCGCAATCCTTTACTGCTTTCGAAAGTCGCACACAGCTGCGCAATCCTTTACTGCTTTCGTAAGTCGCACACAGCTGCGCAATCCTTTACTTCTTTATTTCAGATCTAACCGTAGAGAGAATGAGGCCTAGGGAGGAATTCGAACAATACGTGTCTCGGTGGCGCACCCTTGTCCACCGAACCGGTCTGCAACTCACAGAATGTCAAGAAATTGACATGATGTTACAGAGCCTGAGTCCAGAGCTCCGTACGAGCCTTTCGTACGGAGACTGCACTACGTATCAACTTCTGATTGACCGCCACAACAGGATTTCCCGTTGTGCAGCCCCAGCAGTACAAACCCAGTCCCCACCTATCATCCATAGGGTTGGACAACCGCCTCGTAAGGCGCAAACCCCCATGGTAGAGGGGATCATTAACCAAGTATCGGCACTCTACCCGAACGGAGCACGAGTTCCTGACCGAGGAACAGCTCCGAGATAGTACACGCCCGGATCATCCGGATATGCACCGCCTCGGCAAGCGAATCAAAATTTTACCCCTCGATCAGTACCCATACCCGTGCCAATACGACAAAACCCAACAGTCCAAAATTTCCCACTCCAAAGCCCTATAATCCAGAGCCAAACTCAAACTCGGGCTCCCTTTTACTCTGCTCCCCCAAGAGCACAAAATCCAACCCCTAGGCAGCCCATACAAAGCTCTTATAACGAGGTTAGACCTCCCGCATCCTACGACCTAAGACGAATGGGAAAGAGGGACTCTTACCCTCCCCTCCCAGAAACTTTAACCAGGATCTTTAGGGTAATGTTGGACACAAATAGTATCACCCTCCCTGACGCCAGGCCTTCACTACCCGGGGCCAGCACGGCGCGTTACTGTCAATATCATCAACAATATGGCCATACCGTAGAACAATGCATTGTTTTTCGGGACTTCGTTTATGATCTTAATGATGACAGGCGCCTTGACTGGGCCATGATCAAAGGCCATCTGAGCCAGGGAAATCCCCAAGCACCCAAGCCACTTGGCATATTGACTGACCCCTTGCCAGGACACACCCAAGCCTCCACATCTAGAGCCCACGCGGTCAACATGATCAGGAGAGGGAGACAACCATCGCCAGAACCAAGCAGCTCGGAAGATGCTACTGATGGCAGCCTATCCGAAGAGTCCGAGGAGGAAGAGCAGAACGAGCCCTTCCAGCTGAACCTCGACGACCATGACCTCGCCATACTCTATGGCGAAGAAGAAGACGCAGTCCTCGCCCTTCCCGCAGTCATCAACATCGAGTCCGACGAAAGCGGACTAGAAAACCCGGTAGGAGACGAAGAAGAAGAGCCATTCGAGGAGGTCCCCGAAGGAGCTAGCGAAGGACCCAAAGGAGGGGAATGTACGTCGGATGATCTGCATCCGGACGACAACGGGTCCTCCAAGAGTACCGACACTGTCAATGGCCCCCGCCGCCCAATGACCATTTCATTCAGTGACCAAGACCTCCCAGATCCCCGACTGCGAGTCTACCCCCTACACATCCGCGGACGACTTCAGATGTTGTGGCTGAACAACATCTTTGTAGACCCAGGATCGGGCATGAACATAATGACATGCTCCACTTACCAGAAGATACCCGGACTAGGCCGTCCTCCCGTCCAACCGGCCCACCGTACTATCCAAGCTTTCAACCATACCGGGAAGACTCTCCGCGGCCCCAGAACATTCGAGCTATCCGTCGGACCTCTCATCTGCAAAGTAGCCTTCTTCGTGGCCGACATCGACACAAGGTATCCATTGATGCTGGGGCGACCATGGTTAGACAACATCCAAGCTATCTGTTCCCCCCGACACCAATGCCTTCGACTGCCCTTCTTGAATCATGTACTGACAATTTGGGGAGAAGCACGCCTCCAATACGAGAACGATAACAATTGGGCAATACACAATATGTTCACCTTAGCCCTCCGACCGGGGAACGAGAATGAAAGCGGTAGCCCACCTGGGTCCCCTTATGACAACAACTCTCCCTCAGAAGAAGCGGCCAGGACCCAGCGTCCACCAAGCAATCTTGCGGAGCCCAACTCGATCACCTTCCTCCCCCATGAAGTCGCAAAAGCCAGAGCACGTTCCGCACCCCTCGCTATCACCGCCATACTCGGGGGAAGGGAATTCCGGCACATCCTCATTGACACGGGAGCGAAAACTAATGTCCTTACATATTCCGCCTACCAAAAGCTAGAAGGCCAGGTTCCCAGATTGGAGCCCTCGGACGAATACATTTACGCCTTCGATAGCACACGCAAGAACGCTTGCGGACTAGTCACGCTCCCACTGAAGATTGGCCCAGTCTCCACCATCGTTAACTGCATGGTGATGAACATTCAATCACCCCACCCTCTGATTGTTGGGAGGACATGGCTCAACAGCATCGAAGCCGTCTCATCCACCCGACACCAATGTCTTCGCTTCCCGTACCGCGGGAAGGTAATATCCATATGGGGAGAGGCACGCTCTAATAATACTCAGGCCCAAAATTGGAGCGTCTGTGCCATGCGCATCCGGCTAGAGGTGCTCGCATGTTGGCAACCAGGCGCCACAGACGAAGAACTACTCCATCAAGGGAGGCCTTTGAAAAGACTCAGGGAGGGAGAATTTGGGAACAGGGGACCCCCACCAGACATCAGCCGGCCATCAAAAAGAAGCCGACCCGAGGAGGCAGTACAAATTCAAGAACCAGGTACCGATCCTCCCGGGTAAGCTTTCATCATCCTGTACATATTTGTTTACAACTTTTTCCTAAAAAAATAAAAAAGACCAAAATATTTGTTTACCAGCTTTCGTCTTTTATCATCCTGTACATATTTGTTTACAGCTTTTTCCTAAAAAAAAATCAAAAAGACCAAAATATTTGTTTACCAGCTTTCGTCTTTCATCATCCTGTACATATTTGTTTACGGCTTCTCCAAAAATACAAAAGGCCAAAATATTTGTTTACTAGCTTTCGCTTTCAACTCCTATACATATTTGTTTACCTGCTTCCAAAAAAAAAAGAAAAAAAAAAAGAAACAAAAATCCAAAAAAATATGTATGCTAATCAGCTTTCAACATACTTGTTTCCAAGCATCTTTCTTCAAAAAACACAAAAAAAAAAAAAAGTTTTCTAACGGTCTTTACATCATTTCTAAAAACAACGAAAATATTTACAAACTACATATCTACACTTCTTCACGACAAAAATGTTTTCCAAATCTGCGCTTCCACACCTTTCTTCAAAGCAAAATATTTTACAAAGCCGTACTTCCACCGAAAAACGTTTTACAAACTGTCTTTCCATACTTTCCTTATAAAAACCGTTTTCCAAACTTTATCTCCACTCTTTTCTTTCCAAAAACATATCTATTCGCCGACACAGGCCCCTTTTCAAAAACATAAGTATACATTTGTCTTTACTACGCCTCGAACTACTGGATGAGAAGAGATTAAGAGCGGCAGACCATGCCCAGGCCTACCAAAGAAGGGTGGCAAGGGCATTTGAAAAGAAGGTGATAAAAAGAAAATTCGAAATCGGGGAATTAGTACTTAAGCAAATCATGCCATCAAGACAGCCTCACCCGAGAGGAAAGCTGCAACCCATATGGGAGGGACCCTATGTGATCACCCATGCCTATTCCGGGAATGCCTACCGCCTGGTAGATGCCGAAGGAGTCGAGGTTCCAGGTTCGTGGAATGCACTTTATCTAAAGAAATTCCATGCATGAAAAGCTTTCAATACTTAAGAACTATTATTCTTCCTTCCTGCGATTTCCAGCGTTTAGTACTTGATGATAGAATTATAAGACTCTCAAAGATAAACTCGTATCTATTTGAACACGTTTCCGCCAAATCATGTCATTCCCTTCACACACGTATAACTGGACTAGATTTGCCTGATGGAAGAAAAATTGCCTACCCCGTAGACTGGGACAATTTAAAACTCCCCAAAGCAAAATATCCCTTATTTTCGCCCCGCTCGTATTAACCCTAGGTCAAAATGAGGAGTTACCCGGACCTAGCATATGTCCCAAAAACTGGCTCTGGCACTATATAAACACTTCTAGAGGGGAAGCATGAAAAGAATCGGGGTGAAAAACAGAAGAGCCCCCCCTCAACTCGAATCAAAACAAAAAAAAAAAAGAGAAAGTTAGGCAAGGAGAGGCCAAACACCCAAGTGAACGGGTTAAACTCTCTATTTAGCAGGCTTTCACGCCTTTACGCACGGTATACGCTAAACAACGGCTATACCAGTACAGATCCAAACAACGGACTGTACCTTTCCACCCAAAAATAAAGAAGTGGTAAAAAGAAGAAAGCCAGAGGGACCTAGGAAGTAAGACATGTGCTAGACTGGGACAATTCTAAAATATTGCCCGAAAGGAAGATATTACTCTTACCTCATTCACCCTCTCCCCTTTTTATTTTTTTGCAATGGGGGTTCAAAATTGAGCTATGTCCACCAGGAAAAGCGAAATTTTGACCAAGGGTAGATCACGTCCAGGTTTACACCTACACACACACTCACGCGAGTTCATTTAGAAACTTGCCTATCCAAAGGAAGCTTGTTTGACTTGACTCTTGGTACACTCATGGATTTTTCAGCATGTTTAGAATAATACGATTAAGCATTTGAGAACCATGAACCTAGGAAAATCGACGCCTAAGGCTTATACCCCTCAAATACAATCCTGGTTTGGACATGAGTGACCACAAGGGCTCCTCCACGGGGACTTGATGGCGTCTTTTACTTATGAAAATCAAGAACATTGCCCTCTCACCTAAAAAGTCATTGAAGAACTAAAATGCCCCCTTATGCCACTTATACTTACGCATAAGCTCGCATTTTCCTTCTCAAAACACCTTGGCATCTGATTTTCTTGAAACATTAAAGTTAACCCCCCCCCCCCCGAATTTAAAATTATCCCCACTCATATGAGAATTGTCCCCACAAATTCAAAATTATCCCCACTCATATGAAAATTGTCCCCACTCACCTCATGCCCTTCCGCACATGCGTGAGAAGAAATTATCCCCAACTCCTACACATAAGTTCTTCTTCACTCACGCACTTGGAATCCCTTCCTTGCGCACTAAAGCCTGGTCTCCCGCACTTTACTTTCTCGCATTTATATTTCCATTCCACCTTAAGATGGATTGTAGCCCTTGACAATTCAAGCAAGAAGGGCTCGAAAGTCAGTGCAGGGGCACAATCTGGACAGATTTAACACTTGGTCCATGGAAAGAATGTTTTTATAGGTATTGAAGGATAGAACGGTCTCAAAAGCTTTCAGCGCAGCAGCAGACAGGAGCAGCAGGCCCAAAAGCCCCAGGCATGGGGCGGCTAAACCTAACTAGCCGCCCCTCACTGGGCGGCTAGTTTGTACTAGCCGCCCCTCCCCCTTGTCTCAGGTAAGTTTGCCCCAGGCTGGGGGCGGCTAAACCTAACTAGCCGCCCCTCACTGGGCGGCTAGTTTACACTAGCCGCCCCTTGCCTGCACCCCTGTCAGTTATGTCAGCCCATATCTAATCAACTCTTCAATACTTCTTTACCTATTAAAATCAAATTCTTTCCAAAACCTGCACGTACACATTTCATACACATATTCATACGCAAAACCTGTATAGATACCATGCTAAAACGAATTATATATCAAAACCTACACCCATCCATGAATCAAACCTATAAAAATCCAGATTCATCCACACATACATACATATCCATGAACCATCCATGCTAAACTACTCTAAACACATGCATATAAAGGAGAATGATTAAATTGTCCCACCCAAAACCACAAGCATAGATTGTTTTTCTAAACCTAAAAGAGGGCATAAAAAGGGAATCTTTCTTCAAAACGCTCCAAACTTCGAAGTCTTGAGCTATGCATCATCGAAACATTCACCTAAGTCAAAACAAAAGAAGAAAAGCATGAATTCATCGCATATATACTATTCTTCTACTTAAGACCAAGACACAAAAGCTATACCTCGGCGTATCGTCATCCGCTGGAGGCTGAGTAGGAGGAACGTCCTGACTTGGCTGAGAAGGGAGCGGCGGATGAGGAGAAGACTGAACCTCTGGAGCATCGGGAGCAGCAGGAGTCTCTCGAACCGAAGACGCGGCCCTCGCGTATATCCCACGACTCCGAGACGCCGAAGGACGAGAGGCACGGCTAAAGGTGGCCCCGGTAGCCAAGGAAGCCGAGAGAGAATGGTCAGGCTCAAGTGGAAGAAGATCAAGGTCCGCCTCGGTCATAGAGCCCCCTCCGACCAACTTCCCCCTCATAGTGGCCTCCCAGAGACGGACCTGCTGCATGTCTCTGTCTCTCCTCTCCAATCTCTGTCGGAGGCGACTCTCTGTCCCTCTGGCCCGATCCTCAGCAACCCTCAATCTCTCCTCCAACTCCCGCGCCCTCGCTTCCGACGCCCTGAGTGCCTCTCTGTCCCTATCCCCGGCCGCCTGGAGAGAACGAACCAGGTCTCCCATCAAACCTCCGGGAACACCCGCCGAAGCCTCCAACTCCGACACCCTCATCTGGAGGGAGTCCCTCTCACGGCCTAGGGTAATGAACCCCTCCTCCCTCGAGGCTATCATGGACCTCAGCCGGTCCGCCTCCTCCTCAGCCCGAGAAGCCCTGCCCCTCGCCTGGCCCAACTCCATCCTTGTGGCCGCCAACTCACTTCGGGCCACATCCAATTCCCTCGTCAGCTCGAGCTCCTGCTCGGAAACCACGGAAGGAGGAGGGACGGAAGAAGAAGAAGCGCCATCGGCCCTCGCTCTCGACAGAGCATCCACCTGAGCCTCGAGGACCCGGACCTGGTCCTGCAAGCGTCCTCTCTGTGCCCGCAACGCCTCTATCTGCCTGGCCCGCGCTTGGAGGTGCTCATTGGCGGTCTTGAGCCTCTTCTCCATCTCATTCAACTCAACCTGCAAAAGGAAATACCATTCAGAAGATGTTCAAAAAAGAGAACGAGGAAAGAAAAAGGGATTTTTCAACTTACATAAGCGTCCGGGATCTCTCCTCCATCGTCCCGAGGATATCCGCATACTCCCGACGATACCAAGCTAGGTATTCGTCACTCGAAGTCACCTCAGGACGACGCTCCACCAAGACGCCTCGACCCATCCATCCCGCCACGTACGTCGCGTAATTCCTCGGGAGATTCGTGTCCCGAGGAATCCCGGCCACCGGAATCGAAGGGCGCCGCGGAAGAGGATCGGGCACCCACTGATGGTACCCAAGCTGACGGACGACCCGGCTGATCGCATGGAACACGACCTCATTGAAGTAGATCAGCCAGATGTCTCGCGCCAGGGCCTCAGGAACCTCCTCCGAGTAAGGCCTCCACGTCATCTAAGAAAGCATCGAAAGATAGGAAGAGAGCGCTTAGTAAAAAAGAAAACCAAGTACAAACCAAAAGGATTCAAAGAAAACTCATACCTCTTCCTCCGACAAAACGCGGAAGGCCTCTCGGAATTGGGCAAGGCGGTGCAAACGGGAAGATCCCCGGGGTTCCCATCTCATGGCCCAAGGGAGGGCATGATCGAACGGAGCCAAAGTCGGGCGATCAATGGCGAAGTGCTCGTACCCGAAGATCTAACAAAGCAAGAGGGAATTTATCATGACCAAAGTAAAGCTAAACCAAGAAGAAGACACTCATCACTTACACATACCTGAAGGAATGGTGCGAAGCCACCAAGGTTCTTTCCTCCAGCCCTCTTGACTTTCTTCGAGAGCTCCGCAAACAAGTGGGCAAGCATCGCCGCTCCCCAAGCATAGCGCCCCATACCCTCCAAGTCCCGCATCAGTAGAAGGGAATGAGAGGAGACCTTATCAGAGGCCGTCGAGAAAAGGACCCGGCCAAAGAAGTAGAGGAAGAACGCTCTCAACTCCCTCCGTGCCCTCTGTGGACACGCAGCCGCCTCTCTCGCCTCGATCATCGCCCGCCGCCTCTCGAAGCTAGCTGCAGCTTCGCCCTTCTGGCGCTCTGTGAAGGAACCGAGGCCGTACTGCCCCGAAAGCCGCCCCAAAGGGATCCGGTTCAACGTCCGCTCCCGCTCCACGAACTCCCATTCTCCGATCAACTCTCGGAAAAGCCCCCTGTAGTCAGCTAGGGTGGCCGCGATCACCGCCTCCCCCAGAACCGGAAGGCCGGTGATCCGATGGACGTCCTCGAGCGTCGGCATGACAGCACCGGTAGGGAGGATGAACGTGCAACTCTCCGGATCCCATCTCTCCGCCAAGGCCTCCACATATGGACGGTGGACGTGGAATGGCTCGATCAGGAAGAAGGAACGGAAGCCCGCTCCATCCACCAAGCTCCGCTCCTCCTGCCCCAAGGCGTCGTACCATCTCTTCGTCCCGTGCCATAAAGCCCGGATACGATTCGGCCTCTACAAAACAAGCGAAGGGAACATGGGTTAGTTTAAAAGCAAGCGAGAGGTAAGAGTCCAAATCTACGAAATCAGTTTAAACCATGCTTAGCGAAATCAAGACTCCCACATGCTAAAAGAATGAAAGTAAGAAACTACACTCCTCATATGATCACGCATGCTAGACAAATATCAAAACACATCCCACCGTGGTCACCACTCACGCACTTTCTTACATCAAGCCTATCAAACACACCTAAGCGATACAGCCATATGGAACACGAACCCATGAAATGCATGCACCCCCTCATGCTCTACCACGATCAAACACGTACGAAATCACATACACATAGAAAACTATCGCATGCAAGCATATTAGCTATATCATTTCTCTCCTTTACATGCATATGACAAACATGGATATATATATATAGAAATTGTCCCCCTCCCTATAAAAACAAACCCATGACAGCATGCTTACGCATCCCACCGTGATTAACTTATACACAAGCATGCCTATTTAAAAAATAACACACATATACGAGTATAATACACACATACAACCTGTTCATACCACCAACACATGCATATACACCAAAATAAAAGGCAAAGACTAAAGGATTAGGAACATACCACGGCCCGTGTGGACCCAGGGGCGTCCACCTCGGCCTCGTCGGGATCGTCCATCCCGTCGTCATCCTCCTCCTCATCCTCCTCAAACACGGCCTCCTCGGCCTCAACCCCAACACCCACACCGGCCTCAGCGGCCCCAGTACCCATACCCTCGGCCTCCCCGGCCCCGTCCCTAGCCTCTCCTATCCCCTCCACCCTCCCCACGCCGGAGAAAAACTCCGCAAAAGCCCCCATAGCCCGACTCTCCTCCTCCTCAGCCCTGGCCTCTGTGGCCTCCCTATCCAACATCCCGACAAGGGCATCCAACGACGCCCTCACCTCCTCGCTAACTCCCTCGACCCCTACCCCCTCGGTTGCACCCTCAATCGATTCTCCAACCCCCGGAACCACCTCCTCGGCCACCACCGGTCGATCCCCACGCCTCCTCTTGCGTATATAGCCTATCACACTCCCCCCTACCCCCGGGACAGCCCCCGAAGGTAAATCCCGGACCTCACCCACGCCAATATCCACCGGCGGCACCTCCGGCCTATCGCTCTCCGATGATGAAGAGCTCGGGCTACGCTCTCCACAAGCCACCCGTGGTCGTTTCCCCCTCGAAGCAATCGCCTTCGACCTCGTCATCTCCTCGGTTTGAAAAAGAAAAAGAAGAACCCAAACTAGGGTTTCGAAATCAAAGAGAAAAAGAAAGATTGAGGTCGAAATGGAGGAAAGAAAGGCAAAGAAATCAGGGTTTTCGAGTTTAAAACCGAAGGGAAGAAGAGAAGAGGGAAGAGAAACCGTTTTAAAAACGTATGGGGAGAGAGAGGGTCTTTTCGGTTATAAGGGACCCAGTCAAGGGGCGGCTACCCGCGAGTAGCCGCCCCCTCTCGGGCGGCTAGTTACCACCCCTCCCAGTTTTTCTCTTTCATTTAAAAACGCCCCTTTCCAATCTTTTCAGCCTTAAATTCCAAGGTTCTCCATACCAAACAGCCATGTATTGGCTTATTTCCAGACATTACTTGATCAAACACGACTCTCCCAAAGTTTTGCAACACGTTCAGTACCGTTCAAATTCAAATTTCTTCAGTTCTGGTTCTTTTCCAGAGTTCTTATCCCTCGGATGATCCAATTCACCCAAATCAACTTTTACTTGCTTTCTGTCGGCGATATCCCCTCCTTGCTGAGTTTTCCCAAAAACGGGAACGGTAGGCACGAGGAAACTGACGCTGGGCTGCTCCGTGCACAATAGCTAAGAACCCCGACCGCAGGTTGGATCACTCACCATTTACTTTTCCCCGCCTTCCACCTGGATCATCTTCTCGGATAAAAATTCTAAGTCAAGACCTAGCCTCTGATGGTCTAAATCAACTCCCCGAGTATACTGCTCGTATTGGCATAACTTCTTGAAGGTCGGGCCAGCCAAAATAGGGGTCTCTTTCCTTATCATCGGTCGAAGTCTTTCCTGCTTCGCACAAAGACTCCGTCCGATGAGGGACAATTGTAGATACCTCAATTTTGACCGTCCAGAGAGACAGAAATACTTCAAGTAACACACGGAAATATCCCATAAGTGGACACCAATAGAGAACCAAAGGTTCGGTAAACCAGAAACCCTAACCCTAGCCTTGACCTAACCATAAACCGGAAACCCCAGAACGTTGACCTAACCAAACCCTAAACCTAAAACCTAATCCCAGCCTTGACCTAACCCTAAACCGGAAACCCTAAACCTTGACCTAACCCTAAACCGGAAACCCCAGAACCTTGACCTAACCAAACCCTAAACTTAAAACCTAATCCCAGCCTTGACCTAACCCTAAACCAGAAACCCTAAACCTTGACCTAACCCCAAACCCTAGCTCAAACCCTAAACCTAAGCCAAACCCTAACCCAGACCTGAACCAAAACCAAAACCCTAAAAAAACCTAAGGTCCCTGGAAAGGGGCGGCTATCCCTAACTAGCCGCCCCTTTCTGGGCGGCTAGTTTACACTAGCCGCCCCCCTACCCCCCCTGGCCGACTTTGGACCAGTTCCCTGGATGGGACATAAAGCAATATTAAATGCTGATCATTGCGGCGGGTCAAGACCTTTAGCCGCCCTCTCTTTGCCGGATCAAACCAAGTAGCCGACCCAAGCCACCGCTTGTCAGAGATGGGACGTTTGGCAGGTCATGATAGGGACCCCACTAGCCGCCCTTCACCTGTTCTCTGGCAGAAGAACCAGAGCATTAATGAGAGGTCCAATCGGAGCCAATCCACTCCATTACCCTCAGGATATTTCCCTGCCCCTCTTTTACTATAAATAGAGGGGTCCCAAGCCCAAACCAACATCAACAAATCCACAAACAACCATTCCACACCAACCTCCCACAATTCACATTCCCTTTTCACACTAGAAATCCCAAGAGAGAGAGAGAGAGCCTTTTTTTTTGAGAGGAAGAAACCATTCCCTACACAAAAACACCTTCTCATTCCACCCTCCAAAAACCCGGGCTAAACCTAGCTTAGCCTCTGCCCAAAACCAAACCCATTTCCTACCAAACCTCTGCCCAAATCAAACCAGACCTGGGACGGCTAAACCCTAGTAGCCGCCCCTGACCAGACGGCTAGATCCAACTAGCCGCCCCCCTATACACACCCCATACTCACACCCCTTTGTCCCTTAACTCCTTTAGTCAAGCCCTAGAAGCAGAATAGGATACCTGTTTTTTTACCTCTGTGTACGGTATATCCGTGTCTCAGAGCGGAGACCCCACAAACTCCCCACGTAGGCGACCAAATCCGACCCAAACCCTTTCCTGTTTTTAGAAAAAGCAGGTGGCGATCACAAACCCCCCTTGAATCCTCTTGAGCCGCTGTCGGGCGCCTCGACCAGGAACCACACCCTCACCCCTTCCGAGAAGACGATCCGACCGAGCCCGCCAGGGCACGCATCCGATCCGAACCCTCCGAAGAACCCCCACACACACGGACCTTTTCGACAACGACAGGGTCAGCTTCTTTTTGATGGCCGGCTGATGTCTGGTGGGGGTCCCCTGTTCCCAAATTCTCCCTCCCTGAGTCTCTTCAGGGGTCTCCCTTGATGGAGCAGTTCTTCATCTGTGGCGCCTGGTTGCCAACATGCGAGCACCTCTAGCCGGATGCGCATGGCACAGAAGCTCCAATTCTAGGCCTGAGTATTATTAGAGTGCACCTCTCCCCATATGGATATTACTTTCCCGCGGTACGGGAAGCAAAGACATGTCCCCCCAACAATCAGAGGGTGGGGAGATTGTATGTTCATCACCATGCAGTTAACGATGGTGGAGACTGGGCCGATCTTCAGTGGGAGCGTGACCAGTCCACAAGCGTTCTTGTGTGTGCTGTCGAAGGCATAAATGTATTCGTCTGAGGGCTCCAATCTGGGAACCCGGCCTTCTAGCTTTTGGTAGGCGGAATATGTAAGGACGTTAGTTTCTGCTCCCGTGTCAATGAGAATGTGCCGGAATTCCCTTCCCCCGAGCATGGCGGTGATAGCGAGGGGTGCAGAACGTGCTCCGGCTTTTGCGACTTCATGGGGGAGGATGGTGATCGAGTTGGGCTCCGTAGGATCGCTGGGTGGATGCGGGGTCCTGGCCGTTTCTTCTGAGGGATAGTTGTAAGGGGATCCAGGTGGGCTATCACCTTCGTCCTCGTTCTCCGGTCGTAGGGCTAGTGTGAACATATTATGTATCGCCCAATTGTTCTCGTTCTCGTACTGGAGGCGCGCCTCTCCCAAGATTGTCAGGATATGACTTAAGAAGGGCAGTCAAAGGCATTGGTGCCGGGGGGAACAGATAGCTTGGATGCTGTCTAACCATGGTCGCCCCAACATCAATGGGTACCTTGTGTCGATGTCGGCTACAAAGCAGGCTACTTCACAGATAAGAGGGCCGACAGATAACTCGAATGTTTCGGGGCCGCGGAGAGTCTTCCCGGTATGGTTGAAAGCTTGAATAGTATGGTGGGCCGGGTGGACGGGAGGACGGCCTAATCCTGACCCTGGGTCTACAAAGATGTTCATTATGTTCATTCCTGACCTTGGGTCTACAAAGATGTTGTTTAGCCACAACATTTGGAGTCGTCCGCGAATGTGTAGGGGGTAGACTCGCAGTCTAGGATCCGGGAGGTCTTGGTCAGTGAATGAAATGGTCATTGGGCGGCCGGGGCCATTGACAGAGTCGTACTCTTGGAGGACCCGTTGTCGTCCGGATGCAGATCATCCGACGTACATTCCCCTCCTTCGGGTCCTTCGCTAGCTCCTTCGGGGATCTCCTCAAACGGCTCTTCTTCTTCGTCTCCTCCCGGGTTTTCTAGTCCGCTTTCGGCGCACTCGATGTTGATGACTGCGGGAAGGGCGAGAACTGCGTCTTCTTCTTCGCCATAGAGTATGGCGAGGTCATGGTCATCGAGGTTCAGCTGGAAGGGCTCGTTCTGCTCTTCCTCGTCGGACTCTTCGGATAGGCTGCCATCAGTAGCATCTTCCGAGCTGCTTAGTTCCGGCGATGGTTGTCTCCCTCTCCTGATCATGTTGACCGCGTGGGCTCTAGATGTGGAGGCTTGGGTGTGACCTGGCAAGGGGTCAGTTAATATGCCAAGTGGCTTGGGTGGTTGGGGATTTCCCTGGCTCAGATGGCCTTTGATCATGGCCCAGTCAAGGCGCCTGTCATCATTAAGATCATAAACGAAGTCCCGAAAAACAATGCATTGTTCTACGGTATGGCCATATTGTTGATGATATTGACAGTAACGCGCCGTGCTGGCCCCAGGTAGTGAAGGCCTGGCGTCGGGGAGGGAGATACTATGTGTGTCCAACATCACCCTAAAGATCCTAGTCAAAGTTTCTGGGAGGGGAGGGTAAGAGTCCCTCTTTCCCATTCGTCTTTGGTCGTAGGATGCGGGAGGTCTAACCTCGTTATAAGAGCTTTGAATGGGTTGCCTAGGGGTTGGATTTTGTGCTCTTGGGGGAGCAGAGTGAAAGGGAGCCCGAGTTTGAGTTTGGCTCTGGATTATAGGGCTTTGGAGTGGGAAATTTTGGACTGTGGGGTTTTGTCGTATTAGCACGTGGACGGGTACTGATCGAGGGGTAAAATTTTGATTCGCTTGCTGAGGCGGTGCATATCCGGATGAACCGGGCGTGTACTGTCTCGGAGCTGTTCCTCGGTCAGGAACTCGCACTCCGTTCGGGTAGAGTGCCAATACTTGGCTAATGATCCCCTCTACCGTGGGGGTTTGCGCCTTACGAGGCGGTTGTCCAACCCTATGGCTGATAGGTGGGGACTGAGTTTGGACTACTGTGGCTGCACAACGGGAAATCCTGTTGTGGCGGTCAATCAGAAGTTGATACGTAGTGCAGTCTCTGTACGAAAGGCTCGTACGGAGCTCTGGACTCAGGCTCTGTAACATCATGTCAATTTCTTGACATTCTGTGAGTTGCAGGCCGGTCCGGTGGACAAGGGTGCGCCACCGAGACACGTATTGTTCGAATTCCTCCCTAGGCCTCATTCTCTCTACGGTTAAATTTGAAATAGAGGGGGTTCTAATCCTCTGGTAACCGTAGCGGCCCAAGAATTTCTCGCTTACAGCCGAGAAATTCGACAAGTGATCTACAGGGAGGGTGGAGAACCATTGTAGTGCTTCTCCTTCCAATGATTTCTGGAAGAGGAAGACTAGTAGAGGTTGATTATCTAGAAACGGCCATGCGTCTAGATAAAAGGCAGTTAAATGAATGTCTGGGTCTCCACGACCGTTGTACCGGCGGAATTTGGGGATTTTGAATCCCTCCGGTAGGTGGACTGACGGGATTTGTCTCAGGTTATGTAGAGACATGTGTTTGGGGGCCGAGGGACCAGTCTCGGAGAGAATTCTCCGGATGGTATCGTCCAGTGTTTCTCCCCGGGGAGGGCTGCCTAGCGGTCCTGGGTTTGGGGTGGTCTGGTAGGGGCCTGGGGTGGAAACGGCTGGGAACATTGGATTCACGGGGGAAAGGGGGGCGAATGAAAAAATGCTCAGATTGACCGAGCAGCTGGGTGTGGATGGGGTTTGGGAGTGGATTTAGGGGTTTCGACAGGGGTTTCCTGTCTCGAGGTCTTGGCATGACGGTAGTCAGCGAGGTCATGAAACATGTCCTCTACCGTTTGATACCCTGGACTAGCCATCCTGTCCTCTAGATGGGTGAGGAGCTGTGTGGCCTGACCCTCTTGGTGATTCCTTTCCTCTAATATCTCCTCTTCTATGTGGGATTCCATGACGTAGAGTGGGGATGAATGCAGATTGAAAGCAGTAAATAAAGCAGTAAAGGATTGCGCAGCTGTGTGCGACTTACGAAAGCAGTAAGTGATTGCGCAGCTGTGTGCGGCTTACAAAGCAATAAAGGATGTTATAATGCACAGTAGAAGAGGATTTAATTCAAGGAGTGAGAAACTCTAACCTTCCTAGAGGGTTGATAGCATTCTAGTCAAGCTTGTAAAAGGGGGCAGAAGAGGATTACATTTTCTTGTTTTTTCACGAGGGAGGTCCCACCGTGATCACCAGATTCGTCGGTGTTGAAAAATCCGCGTGTGTGGGGGTTCTTCGGGAATTTGGATCGGATGCGTGCCCTGGCGGGCTCGGTCGGATCGTCTTCTCGGAAGGGGTGAGGGTGTCGTTCCTGGTTGAGGCGCCCGACAGCGGCTCAAGAGGATTCAAGGGGGTTTTGTGATCGCCACCTGCTTTTTCTAAAAACAGGAAAGGGTTTGGGTCGGATTTGATCGCCTACGTGGGGAGTTTGTGGGGTCTCCGCTCTGAGACACGGATATACCGTACACAGAGGTTAAAAACAGGTAATCCTATTCTGCTTCCGGGCTTGACTAAAGGAGTTATGGGACAGAGGGATGTTGATATGGGGTGTGGATAGGGGGGCGGCTAGTTGTGTTTAGCCGTCGGCCAGGGGGCGGCTAGCTAGGGTTAGCCGTCCAGGGTCTGGGCTGGTTTGGGCAGAACTTCGGTATGAAATGGGTTTGGTTTTGGGCTGAGGCTAAGCTAGGTTTAGCCCGGGTTTCTGGAGGGTGGGATGAGAGGGTATCTTATGTGGGGAATGGGTGTTTTCTCTCACACAAGAGGCTCTCTCTCTCTCTCTCTCTTGGGATTTCTAGTGGTGGAAGGGTTTGAGGATGGTGGATTGGTGGATTGGTGGATTGAAGATGAATTGGTGGTTTGTGGATTTGATGATGTATTTGGGCTTGGGACCCCTCTATTATAGTAAATGAGAGGTAGGAAAATATCCCGAGGGTAATGGAGTGGGTTGGCTTCGATTGGACCTCTCATTAATTCTCTGGTTTTTCTGTGAGAGACCAGGTGAAGGGCGGCTAGTGCTAACTAGCCGCCCAGGATGGGGCGGCTACTTCCTGGTAGCCGCCCCCATCATGACCTGCCAAACGTCCTATCTCTAACAAGCGGTCGCTTGGGTCGGTTACTTGGATTGATCCGGCCAAAAGAGGGCGGCTAAAGGTCATGACCCGCCGCAATGATCAGCATATATTGCTGCTTTATGTCCCATCCAGGGGACTAGTCCAAAGTCGGCCAGGGGGCGGTTAGGGGGGCGGCTAGTGCAAACTAGCCGCCTGTTATGGGGCGGCTAGTTAGGGCTAGCCACCCCTTTCCAGGGACTTGGGTTTTTTTAGGGTTTTGGGTTTTGTTTAGGGTTTGGCTTAGGGTTAGGGACTGGCTTAGGGTTAGGGTTTGGGCTAGGGTTTAGGGTTTGGCTTAGGGTCAAGGTTTCCGGTTTTAGGTCAACGCTTCCGGTTTCCTGAACTTTGGTTCTCTACTGGATGTCCAAATGTGGATATTTTCGTGTGTTACTTGAAGTATTTCTGTCTTTGTGGACGGTCAAAATTGGGGTATCTACAGTGACGATGTGACTTCAACACACACACTTGCCCTCACCCTAGCCCCCATAGGGGTGAATCTAGGGACTTAGAGGATAAAATTTGCTGTTCTACACCGTTCATCATCCGTGTCACGCCCCTGGGTGGCCGTCCCCGAGACGTGGCAATAATATATTATCAGCTATCATACAAGAGGTCAACAATGACTCCAACAACTAATACACAAGGCTAATGAAGTAATGATAACTGATAACTTAACTGAAACGCGAAAGCATAATAATATCAATAAGTCTGTAAATCAAAAATAATATTACAGACTCGAATACACAATCACTGTCCTATGAGATCCAAGTCTAGCCAATAAATACAACAAGTGCCACACGCACGATTTACAAATACACAAGACTGTAGGACTGCTGACAGTCTCGCACTCGCCAATCCACCGGACAGGACGCTTCCACGCACGCAAAACCATGCCATAGGGAAACTCCAGCTCCACGCCCAACAACGCCCCTGTAAAAGAAATAGTACGCGAGGGGTGAGCTACAAGCTTAGTGAGTGGTTGGAAACCAAACACCACTACAATAATTTAATGTTAAGGCAATTTCCTTCCAAGGAAAAACATGGGATGAAACCCAATGAATAATAAGGTCACACAGCGGCGCAACCCACCTCACCCTCACCCTCACTCCCGAAGGGAGACTCTTGGGAGACTTGGGGAGAGACCATACCGTTTGTCAAGGAGACGCGGAATTACTGGTCTACACAATACTATTGGATCATCTACATAGAGATAATTTCCCATCGATGTCTCTCAACATTGATACTTAACCAGCCCCAACAACTATGGGAATGGATGAACAAATGAATAGGTCACGTAGCGACGTGACACAACACATTCCCCGCCCCCACCCCCGAAAGGGAGCTCCAGGGAGACCCGGGGAGAAACGAGGGTTAACCATAACACCTTGTGTTACTGGTTAACAAGACACAATGCGTCCATCTGCTACGGGGTAGAGATATACTTTGATACCTCAAGCATTAGGAGTAGCATACCCAGAGTATACTCGATGAGTATTTGGGTCACGTAGCGACGTGACCACAACTCAACCTCACCTTAGCCCCTGGAGGGGTGACCCTAGGGACTTTTGGAACGAACTCAGTTGCTCTACACCCATCGTCATCCGGTAGCCCTCTCCCAGGGAGCCTCTACCTGGTAGCCTCTCCATGATTGCTATCTCTACCATATGGGCGCACTAACAGATGTCATAAATAGCATCTGGGAGCACCCCACAGGACAACTACAAACCGGGCAGCTTCGACACGGATCCGACGAAGGGGAGAACGACTTCAAGCCCGCAATATCACATGGTAGCCCTCTCCCGCGTAGCCTCTACCTGTCGGCCTTCCATGATAAGTACATTCGCTAGATGTGTACTGCGGTATGCATCGGTAGCACCTACAAGTGGTGGCACCATACAGGACAACTTCTATGTCGGGTAGCTTCGACTCATGACGATGTCAGGAGGAAGCACCCTGCGTTCGCAATGCAAACCCTATGGGAAAGCCAACTACCCTTGGTACTTATATATATCTATGATATCGAATACTTTTGTATTCCCACATGGAGGCGTCACTTGGACGCGAGGACTATCTCTACACTCGTGTAGAAAAGCCAATGGCATAACCCAATAGGCGGTTCAGACACACGCCTAGCACGGGTAGGCCCAACTTAATGCCGTAACTATTGATTTGACAAAACCGATGCCACGATGAATTCTTCATAATTCGATATGAATGCATCACTCGGATGCAAGGGGCGATTACATCGCTAGCGTTTTAACTAATAGGGTAGGACCCGACAGCGGGTCATACCTACGCCTATTATAGATAGGCCCAATTAGTTAGCATGCGCATGATATATATGAGAGAATCATAACGTAATTATACGTGCCACATGCACGATAATATATTAAATAGCTATAGGGGTACTCCCTAACATGTATTTACATCATAAATAACAAATCATACAACATGCATACAAGGTATGGCCTACTTAAACATGCTTATAAGGCCATTAATCATACAATCATACAAAAATACATCCTAACATTCGTTGGTTATCACCAACTTAAGAGGAAAGGGTCAAGCGCGATCTCGCGCACTAACAGGTGCATGCCAATATTCACAAATGAACCTGAGTCTAGTAGGAACTACATCTACTTACTCAGTTACGCAAAGAGGGAGGGTAAGAGAGAGGGAAAATCTCATCCTCTCAGGAAGCTGGTCATAGCTTTGCCCCAACAGATGGGTGCAACATTTATACCATTCCTCCGGTCTAATCGTAAGGGAATATTAGTACGCATTCGGTTATTAACCCAAGGTTTAACATGCTAGATATTACTCATACAGGGGAGGGAGTATTACAATACTACCTAAGGCATGCATATTCTATAAATTCATAAACCCATTCGAAAATACAGGCCTGAAACACAAGGGGCGCATGAAAACGCAGTTATTCAAACACGAATACAATACATATGCAAATACGATCATTCAAAATTAATACAATACGTAGGCACTGTAGATATCCCAATTTTGACCGTCTAGAAAGACAGAAATACTTCAAGTAACACACGGAAATATCCACATTTGGACATCCAGTAGAGAACCAAAGTTCGGGAAACCGGAAGCCTTGACCTAAAGCCGGAAACCCTAAAACCGGAAACCCAAAACCAGAAGCCTTGACCTAAAACCGGAAACCCTAAAGCGGAAGCCTTGACCTAAAACCGGAAACCTTGACCCTAAGCCAAACCCTAAACCCTAGCCCAAACCCTAACCCTAAGCCAGTCCCTAACCCTAAGCCAAACTCTAAACAAAACCCAAAACCCTAAAAGAACCCAAGTCCCTGGAAAGGGGCGGCTAGCCCTAACTAGCCGCCCCATAACAGGCGGCTAGTTTGCACTAGCCGCCCCCCTAACCGCCCCCTGGCCGACTTTGGACCAATCCCCTGGATGAGACATAAAGCAGCAATAAATGCTGATCATTGCGGCGGGTCATGACCTTTAGCCGCCCTCTCTTGGCCGGATCAATCCAAGTAACCGAACCAAGCCACCGCTTGTCAGAGATGGGACGTTTGGCAGGTCATGATGGGGGCGGCTACCAGGAAGTAGCCGCCCCATCCTGGGCGGCTAGTTAGCACTAGCCGCCCTTCACCTGGTCTCTGACAGAAAAACCAGATAATTAATGAGATGTCCAATCGAAGCCAACCCACTCCATTACCCTCGGGATATTTTCCTACCTCTCTTTTACTATAAATAGAGGGGTCCCAAGCCCATATACATCATCAAATCCACAAACCACCAATTCATCTTCAATCCACCAATCCACCATCCTCAAACCCTTCCACCACTAGAAATCCCAAGAGAGAGAGAGAGAGAGAGCCTCTTGTGTGAGAGTAAACACCCATTCCCAACATAAAATACCCTCTCATCCCACCCTCCAGAAACCCGGGCTAAACCTAGATTAGCCTCTGCCCAAAACCAAACCCATTTCCTACCGAAGTTCTGCCCAAACCAGCCCAGACCCTGGACGGCTAACCCTAGCTAGCCGCCCCCTGGCCGACGGCTAAACACAACTAGCCGCCCCCCTATCCACACCCCATATCAACATCCCTCTGTCCCATAACTCCTTTAGTCAAGCCCGGAAGCAGAATAGGATTACTTGTTTTTTACCTCTGTGTACGGTATATCCGTGTCTCAGAGCGGAGACCCCACAAACTCCCCACGTAGGCGATCAAATTCGACCCAAACCCTTTCCTGTTTTTAGAAAAAGCAGGTGGCGATCACAAAACCCGCTTGTATCCTCTTGAGCCGCTGTCGGGCGCCTCAACCAGGAACGAGACCCTCACCCCTTCTGAGAAGACGATCCTGTCGGTGTCGAAAAATCCGCGTGTGTGGGGGTCTTCAGGGATTCGGATCAGATGCGTGCCCTGGCGGGCTCGGCCGGATCGTCTCCTCGGAAGGGGTGAGGGTGTGGTTCCTGGTTGAGGCGCCCGACAGCGGCTCAAGAGGATTCAAGGGGGGGTTTGTGATCGCCACCTGCTTTTTCTAAAAACAGGAAAGGGTTTGGATTTGATCACCTACGTGGGGAGTTTGTGGGGTCTCCGCTCTGAGATACGGATATACCGTACAAAGAGGTGAAAAACAGGTAATCCTATTCTGCTCCCGGGCTTGACTAAAGGAGTTATGGGACAAAGGGGTGTGAGTATGGGGTGTGTATAGGGGGGGGGCGGCTAGTTAGATCTAGCTGTCTGGTCAGGGGCGGCTACTAGGGTTTAGCCGTCCCAGGTCTGGTTTGATTTATGCAGGGGTTTGGTAGGAAATGGGTTTGGTTTTGGGCAGAGGCTAAGCTAGATTTAGCCCGGGCTTTTGGAGGGTGAGATGAGAGGGTATTTTATGTAGGGAATGGGTGTTTCTCTCACAAAAGGGGCTCTCTCTCTCTCTCTCTTCGGATTTCTAGTGTGAAAAGGGAATGTGAATTGTGGGATGTTGGTGTGGAATGGTTGTTTGTGGATTTGTTGATGTTGTTGATTGTTCTATTTGGGTTTGGGACCCCTCTATTTATAGTAAAAGAGGGGCAGGGAAATATCCCGAGGGTAATGGAGTGGGTTGGCTTTGATTGGACCTCTCATTAATGCTCTGGTTTTTCTGCCAGAGAACAGGTGAAGGGCGGCTAGTGCTAACTAGCCGCCCCGGATGGGGCGGCTTCTTCCTGGTAGCCGCCCCTATCATGACATGCCAAACGTCCCATCTCTGACACGCGGTGGCTTGGGTCGGCTACTTGGTTTGATCCGGCCAAGAGAGGGCGGCTAAAGGTCATGGCCCGCAGCAATGATCAGCATTTAATATTGCTTTATGTCCCATCCAGGGAACTGGTCCAAAGTCGGCCAGGGGGCGGTTAGGGGGGCGGCTAGTGTAAACTAGCCACCCAGTGAGGGGCGGCTAGTTAGGGCTAGCCGCCCCTTTCCAGGGATTTTAGGTTTTTTTTAGGGTTTTGGTTTTGGTTGAGGTCTGGGTTAGGGTTTGGCTTAGGTTTTAGGGTTTGAGCTAGGGTCTTAGGTCAAGGTTCTAGGGTTTTCCGGTTTAGGTTTAGGTCACAGCTAGGTTTAGGGTTTGGGCTAGGGTTTGGGGTTAGGTCAAGTTTTAGGGTTTCCGGTTTAGGGTTAGGTCAAGGCTGGGATTAGGGTTTAGGGTTTACCGAACCTTTGGTTCTCTATCAGTGCCCACTTGTGGGATATTTCCGTGTGTTACTTGAAGTATTTCTGTCTCTCTGGACGGTCAAAATTGGGAGGAGCCCTTGTGGTCACTCATGTCCAAAGCAGGATTGTATTTAAGAGGTATAAGCCTTAGGCGTCGATTTTCCTAGGTTCATGGTTTTCAAATGCTTAATCGTATTATTCTAAACATGCTGAAAAATCCATGAGTGTACCAAGAGTCAAGTCAAACAAGCTTCCTTTGGATAGGCAAGTTTCTAAATGAATTCATGTGAGTGTGTGTGTAGGTGTAAACCTGGACGTGATCTGCCTTCGGTCAAAATTTCGCTTTTCCTGGTGGACATAGCTCAATTTTGAACCCCCATTGCAAAAAAATTAAAAAGGGGAGAGGGTGAATGAGGTAAGGGTAATATCTTCCTTTCGGGCAATATTTTAGAGTTGTCCTAGTCTAGCACATGTCTTACTTCCTAGGTCCCTCTGGCTTTCTTCTTTTTACCACTTCTTTATTTTTGGGTGGAAAGGTACAATCCGTTGTTTGGATATGTACTGGTATAGCCGTTGTTTAGCGTATACCGTGCGTAAAGGCGTGAAAGCCTGCTAAATAGAGAGTTTAACCCGTTCACTTAGGTGTTTGGCCTCTCCTTGCCTAACTTTCTCTTTTTTTTTGTTTTGTGTTTTGATTCGAGTTGAGGGGGGGGGGGCTCTTCTGTTTTTCACCCCGATTCTTTTCATGCTTCCCCTCTAGAAGTGTTTATATAGTGCTAGAGCCAGTTTTTGGGACATATGCTAGGTCCGGGTAACTCCTCATTTTGACCTAGGGTTAATACGAGCGGGGCGAAAATAAGGGATATTTTGCTTTGGGGAGTTTTAAATTGTCCCAGTCTATGGGGTAGGCAATTTTTCTTCCATCAGGCAAATCTAGTCCAGTTATACGTGTGTGAAGGGAATGACATGATTTGGCGGAAATGTGTTCAAATAGATACGAGTTTATCTTTGAGAGTCTTATAATTCTATCATCAAGTACTAAACGCTGGAAATCGCAGGAAGGAAGAATAATAGTTCTCAAGTATTGAAAGCTTTTCATGCATGGAATTTCTTTAGATAAAGTGCATTCCACGAACCTGGAACCTCGACTCCTTCGGCATCTACCAGGCGGTAGGCATTCCCGGAATAGGCATGGGTGATCACATAGGGTCCCTCCCATGTGGGTTGCAGCTTTCCTCTCGGGTGAGGCTGTCTTGATGGCATGATTTGCTTAAGTACTAATTCCCTGATTTTGAATTTTCTTTTTATCACCTTCTTTTCAAATGCCCTTGCCACCCTTTTTTGGTAGGCCTGGGCATGGTCTGCCGCTCTTAATCTCTTCTCGTCGAGTAGTTCGAGGCGTAGTAAAGACTAATGTATACTTATGTTTTTGAAAATGGGCCTGTGTTGGCGAAAAGATATGTTTTTGGAAAGAAAAGAGTGGAGATAAAGTTTGGAAAATGATTTTGTTTTTATAAGGAAAGTATGGAAAGACAGTTTTGTAAAACGTTTTTTGGCGGAAATCATGGAAGTACGGCTTTGTAAAATATTTTGCTTTGAAGAAAGGTGTGGAAGCGCAGATTTGGAAATCATTTTCGTCGTGAAGAAGAGTGTGGAAATGTAGTTTGTAAATATTTTCGTTGTTTTTTTGGAAATGATGTAAAGACAGTTAGAAAATATTTTTGTTTTGAAGAAAGACGTGGGGGTAAAGCTGGAAACAAGTATGTCCAAGGTTGAGAAATGAAAGCTGATTAGCATGTGTATTTTTTTGGATTTTTGTTTCTTTTTGGAAGCAGGTAAACAAATATGTATAGGAGTTGAAAGCGAAAGCTAGTGAACAAATATTTTGATCTTTTGATTTTTTGAAAAACCTGTAAACAAATATGTACAGGGTGTTGAAAAGTTACCCGGGAGGATCGGTACCTGGTTCTTGAATTTGTATTGCCTCCTCGGGTCGGCTTCTTTTGGATGGCCGGCTGATGTCTGGTGGGGGTCCCCTGTTCCCAAATTCTCCCTCCCTAAGTCTCTTCAGGGGCCTCCCTTGATGGACCAGTTCTTCGTCTGTGGCGCCTGGTTGCCAACATGCGAGCACCTCTAGCCGGATGCGCATGGCACAGACGCTCCAATTTCGGGCCTGAGTATTATTAGAGCGCGCCTCTCCCCATATGGATATTACTTTCCCGCGGTACGGGAAGCGAAGACATTGGTGTCGGGTGGATCTCGGCTTCGATGCTGTTCAGCCATGTCCTCCCAACAATCAGAGGGTGGGGCGATTGAATGTTCATCACCATGCAGTTAACGATGGTGGAGACTGGGCCGATCTTCAGTGGGAGCGTGACTAGTCCGTAGTCGTTCTTGCGTGTGCTGTCGAAGGCGTAAATGTATTCGTCTGAGGGCTCCAATCTGGGAACCGGCCTTCTAGCTTTTGGATAGGCGGAATATGTAAGGACGTTAGTTTCCGCTCCCAGTGTCAATGAGAATGTGACGGAATTCCCTTCCCCTGAGTATGGCGGTGATTGAGAGGGGTGCGGAACGTGCTCCGGCTTTTGCGACTTCATGGGGGAGGAAGGTGATTGAGTTGGGTTCCGTAAGATCGCTTGGTGGACGCTGGGTCCTGGCCGCTTCTTCTGAGGGAGAGTTGTTGTCATAAGGGGACCCAGGTGGGCTACCGCCTTCATTCTCGTTCCCTGGTCGGAGGGCTAAGGTGAACATATTGTGTATGGCCCAATTGTTCTCGTTCTCGTATTGGAGGCGTGCTTCTCCCCAAATTGTCAGTACATGATTTAAGAAGGGCAGTCGAAGGCATTGGTGTCAGGGGGAACAGATAGCTTGGATGCTGTCTAACCACGGTCGCCCTAGCATCAATGGGTACCTCGTGTCGATGTCGGCCACGAAGCAGGCTACTTCGCAGATGAGAGGTCCGACGGATAGCTCGAATGTTCCGGGGCCGCGGAGAGTCTTCCCGGTATGGTTGAAAGCTTGGATAGTATGGTGGGCCGGTTGGACGGGAGGACGGCCTAGTCCGGGTATCTTCTGGTAAGTGGAGCATGTCATTATGTTCATGCCCGATCCTGGGTCTACAAAGATGTTGTTCAGCCACAACATTCTGAAGTCGTCCGCGGATGTGTAGGGGGTAGACTCGCAGTCGGGGATCTGGGAGGTCTTGGTCAGTGAATGAAATGGTCATTGGGCGGCGGGGGCCATTGACAGTGTCGGTACTCTTAGAGGACCCGTTGTCGTCGGATGCAGATCATCCGACGTACATTCCCCTCCTTCGGGTCCTTCGCTAGCTCCTTCGGGGATCTCCTCGAATGGCTCTTCTTCTTCGTCTTCTCCCGGGTTTTCTAGTCCGCTTTCGTCGGACTCGAGGTTGATGACTGCGGGGAGGGCGAGGAGTGCGTCTTCTTCTTCGCCATAGAGTATGGCGAGGTCATGGTCGTCGAGGTTCAGCTGGAAGGGCTCGTTCTGCTCTTCCTCCTCGGACTCTTCGGATAGGCTGCCATCAGTAGCATCTTCCGAGCTGCTTGGTTCTGGCGATGGTTGTCTCCCTCTCCTGATCATGTTGACCGCGTGGGCTCTAGATGTGGAGGCTTGGGTGTGTCCTGGCAAGGGGTCAGTCAATATGCCAAGTGGCTTGGGTGCTTGGGGATTTCCCTGGCTCAGATGGCCTTTGATCATGGCCCAGTCAAGGCGCCTGTCATCATTAAGATCATAAACGAAGTCCCGAAAAACAATGCATTGTTCTACGGTATGGCCATATTGTTGATGATATTGACAGTAACGCGCCGTGCTGGCCCCGGGTAGTGAAGGCCTGGCGTCGGGGAGGGAGATACTATTTGTGTCCAACATCACCCTAAAGATCCTAGTTAAAGTTTCTGGGAGGGGAGGGTAAGAGTCCCTCTTTCCCATTCGTCTTTGGTCGTAGGATGCGCGGAGGTCTAACCTCGTTATAAGAGCTTTGTATGGGCTGCCTAGGGGTTGGATTTTGTGCTCTTGGGGGGGCGGAGTAAAAGGGAGCCCGAGTTTGAGTTTGGCTCTGGATTATAGGGCTTTGGAGTGGGAAATTTTGGACTGTGGGGTTTTGTCGTATTGGCACGGGGACGGGTACTGATCGAGGGGTAAAATGTTGATTTGCTTGCCGAGGCGGTGCATATCCGGATGATCCGGGCGTGTACTGTCTCGGAGTTGTTCCTCGGTCAGGAACTCGTGCTCCGTTCGGGTAGAGTGCCGATACTTGGTTAATGATCCCCTCTACCGTGGGGGTTTGCGCCTTACGAGGCGGTTGTCCAACCCTATGGCTGATAGGTGGGGACTGGGTTTGTACTACTGGGGCTGCACAACGGGAAATCCTGTTGTGGCGGTCAATCAGAAGTTGATACGTAGTGCAGTCTCCGTACGAAAGGCTCGTACGGAGCTCTGGACTCAGGCTCTGTAACATCATGTCAATTTCTTGACATTCTGTGAGTTGCAGACCGGTTCGGTGGACAAGGGTGCGCCACCGAGACACGTATTGTTCGAATTCCTCCCTAGGCCTCATTCTCTCTACGGTTAGATCTGAAATAGAGGGGGTCCTAATCCTCTGGTAACCGTAGCGGCCCAAGAATTTCTCGCTTACAGCCGAGAAATTCGACAAGTGATCTACAGGGAGGGTGGAGAACCATTGTAGTGCTTCTCCTTCCAATGATTTCTGGAAGAGGAAGACTAGTAGAGGTTGATTATCTAGAAACGGGCGTGCGTCTAGATAAAAGGCAGTTAAATGAATGTCTGGGTCTCCACGACCGTTGTACCGGCGGAATTTGGGGACTTTGAATCCCTCCGGTAGGTGGACTGACGGGATTTGTCTCAGGTTATGTAGAGACATGTGTTTGGGGGCCGAGGGACCAGTCTCGGAGAGAATTCTCCGGATGGTATCGTCCAGTGTTTCTCCCCGGGGAGGGCTGCCTAGCGGTCCCGGGTTTGGGGTGGTCTGGTAGGGGCCTGGGGTGGAAACAACTGGGAATTTTGGATTCGCGGGGGAAAGGGGGGTGAACGAAAAGACACTCGGGTTGACCGAGTGACTGGGTGTGAATGGGGTTTTGGGAATGGGTTTAGGGGTTTCGACAGGGGTTTCCTGTCTCGAGGTCTTGGCATGACGGTAGTCAACGAGGTCATGAAACATGTCCTCTACCGTTTGATACCCTAGACTAGCCATCCTTTCCTCTAGATGGGTCAGGAACTGTGTGGCCTGACCCTCTTGGTGATTCCTTTCCTCTAATATCCTCTTCTATGTGGGATTCCATGACGTAGAGTGGGGGGATGAATGCAGATTGAAAGCAGTAAATAAAGCAGTAAAGGATTGCGCAGCTGTGTGCGACTTACGAAAGCAGTAAAGGATTGCGCAGCTGTGTGCGACTTACGAAAGCAGTAAAGGATTGCGCAGCTGTGTGCGACTTACGAAAGCAGTAAAGGATGTTATAATGCACAGTAGAAGAGGATTTAATTCAAGGAGTGAGAAACTCTAACCTTCCTAGAGGGTTGATAGCATTTTAGTCAAGTTTGTAAAAGGGGGCAGAAGAGGATTACCTTTGTTGTTTTTCACGAGGGAGGTCCCACCGTGATCGCCAGAATTTGTCGGTGTCGAAAAATCCGCGTGTGTGGGGGTTCTTCGGGGATTCGGATCGGATGCGTGCCCTGGCGGGCTCGGCCGGATCGTCTCCTCGGAAGGGGTGAGGGTGTGGTTCCTGGTCGAGGCGCCCGACAGCGGCTCAAGAGGATTCAAGGGGGTTTGTGATCGCCACCTGCTTTTTCTAAAAACAGGAAAGGGTTTTGGATTTGATCGCCTACGTGGGGAGTTTGTGGGGTCTCCGCTCTGAGACACGGATATACCGTACACAGAGGTGAAAAACAGGTAATCCTATTCTGCTCCCGGGCTTGACTAAAGGAGTTATGGGACAAAGGGGTGTGAGTATGGGGTGTGTATAGGGGGGGGGGCGGCTAGTTGGATCTAGCCGTCTGGTCAGGGGCGGCTACTAGGGTTTAGCCGTCCCAGGTCTGGTTTGATTTGGGCAGGGGTTTGGTAGGAAATGGGTTTGGTTTTGGGCAGAGGCTAAGCTAGGTTTAGCCCGGGCTTTTGGAGGGTGAGATGAGAGGGTATTTTATGTAGGGAATGGGTGTTTCTCTCACAAAAGGGGCTCTCTCTCTCTCTCTCTTGGGATTTCTAGTGTGAAAAGCGAATGTGAATTGTGGGATGTTGGTGTGGAATGGTTGTTTGTGGATTTGTTGATGTTGTTGATTGTTTATTTGGGTTTGGGACCCCTCTATTTATAGTAAAAGAGGGGCAGGGAAATATCCCGAGGGTAATGGAGTGGGTTGGCTTTGATTGGACCTCTCATTAATGCTCTGGTTCTTCTGCCAGAGAACAGGTGAAGGGCGGCTAGTGCTAACTAGCCGCCCCGGATGGGGCGGCTACTTCCTGGTAGCCGCCCCTATCATGACCTGCCAAACGTCCCATCTCTGACAAGCGGTGGCTTGGGACGGCTACTTGGTTTGATCCGGCCAAGAGAGGACGGCTAAAGGTCATGACCCGCCGCAATGATCAGCATTTAATATTGCTTTATGTCCCATCCAGGGAACTGGTCCAAAGTCGTCCAGGGGGCGGTTAGGGGGGCGGCTAGTGTGAACTAGCCGCCCAGTGAGGGGCGGCTAGTTAGGGCTAGCCGCCCCTTTCCAGGGATTTTAGGTTTTTTTTAGGGTTTTGGTTTTGGTTGAGGTCTGGGTTAGGGTTTGGCTTAGGTTTTAGGGTTTGAGCTAGGGTCTTAGGTCAAGGTTCTAGGGTTTTCCGGTTTAGGTTTAGGTCACAGCTAGGTTTAGGGTTTGGGCTAGGGTTTGGGGTTAGGTCAAGTTTTAGGGTTTCCGGTTTAGGGTTAGGTCAAGGCTGGGATTAGGGTTTAGGGTTTACCGAACCTTTGGTTCTCTATCAGTGTCCACTTGTGGGATATTTCCGTGTGTTACTTGAAGTATTTCTGTCTCTCTGGACGGTCAAAATTGGGGTATCTACAGATCCGACCGAGCCCGCCAGGGCACGCATCCGATCCAAATTCCCGAAGAACCCCCACACACGTGGATTTTTCAACACCGACAAATCTGGCGATCACGGTGGGACCTCCCTCGTGAAAAACAACAAAAGGTAATCCTCTTCTGCCCCCTTTTACAAGCTTGACTAGAATGCTATCAACCCTCTAGGAAGGTTAGTGTTTCTCACTCCTTGAATTAAATCCTCTTCTACTGTGCATTATAACATCCTTTATTGCTTTGTAAGCCGCACACAGCTGCGCAATCACTTACTGCTTTCGTAAGTCGCACACAACTGCGCAATCCTTTACTGCTTTCGTAAGTCGCACACAGCTGCGCAATCCTTTTCTGCTTTATTTACTGCTTTCAATCTGCATTCATCCCCACTCTACGTCATGGAATCCCACATAGAAGAGGAGATATTAGAGGAAAGGAATCACCAAGAGGGTCAGGCCACATAGTTCCTGAACCATCTAGAGGAAAGGATGGCTAGTCTAGGGTATCAAACGGTAGAGGACATGTTTCATGACCTCGCTGACAACCGTAATGCCAAGACCTCAAGACAGGAAACCCCTGTCGAAACCCCTAAATCCACTCCCAAAGCCCCATCCACACCCAGCTTCTCGGTCAATCCGAGCATTTTTTCATTCGCCCCCCTTTCCCTCGCGAATCCAATATTCCCAACCGTTTCCACCCCAGGCCCTTACCAGGCCACCCCAAACCCGGGACCGCTAGGCAGCCCTCCCCGGGGAGAAACGCTGGATGAAACCATCCGGAGAATCCTCTCCGAGACTGGTCCCTCGGCCCCCTCTACATAACCTGAGACAAATCCCGTCAGTCCACCTACCGGAGGGATTCAAAATCCCCAAATTCCGCCGGTACAACGGTCGTGGAGACCCAGACATTCATTTAACTGCCTTTTATCTAGACGCACGCCCGTTTCTAGATAATCAACCTCTACTAGTCTTCCTCTTCCAGAAATCATTAGAAGGAGAAGCACTACAATGGTTCTCCACCCTCCCTGTAGATCACTTGTCGAATTTCTCGGCTGTAAGCGAGAAATTCTTGGGCCACTACGGTTACCAGAGGATTAGGACCCCCTCTATTTCGGATTTAACCGTAGAGAGAATGAGGCCTAGGGAGGAATTCGAACAATACGTGTCTCGGTGGCGCACCCTTGTCCACCGAACCGGCCTGCAACTCACAGAATGTCAAGAAATTGACATGATGTTGCAGAGCCTGAGTCCAGAGCTCCGTACGAGCCTTTCGTACGGAGACTGCACTACGTATCAACTTCTGATTGATCGCCACAACAGGATTTCCCGTTGTGCAGCCCCAGTAGTCCTAGCCCAGTCCCCACGGTAGAGGGGATCATTAGCCAAGTATCGGCACTCTACCCGAACGGAGCGCGAGTTCCTGACCGAGGAACAGCTCCGAGACAGTACACGCTCGGTTCATCCGGATATGCACCGCCTCGACAAGCGAATCAAAATTTTACCCCTCGATCAGTACCCGTCCTCGTGCCATTACGGCAAAACCCCATAGTCCAAAATTTCCCACTCCAAAGCCCTATAGTCTAGAGCCAAACTCAAACTCGGGCTCCCTTTTACTCTGCTCCCCCAAGAGCACAAAATCCAACCCCTAGGCAGCCCATACAAAGCTCTTATAAAATGGTTAGACCTCCCGCATCCTATGAACAAAGACGAATGGGAAAGAGGGACTCTTACCCTCCCCTCCCAGAAACTTTAACTAGGATCTTTAGGGTGATGTTGGACTCAAATAGTGTCTCCCTCCCCGACGTCAGGCCTTCACTACCCAGGGCCAGCACGGCGCGTTACTGTCAATATCATCAACAATATGGCCATACCGTAGAACAATGCATTGTTTTTCGGGACTTCGCTTATGATCTTAATGATGACAGGCGCCTTGACTGGGCCATAATCAAAGGCCATCTGAGCCAGGGAAATCCCCAAGCGCCCAAGCCACTTGGCATATTAACTGACCCCTTGCCAGGTCACACCCAAGCCTCCACATCTAGAGCCCACGCGGTCAACATGATCAGGAGAGGGAGACAACCATCGCCAGAACGAAGCAGCTCGGAAGATGCCACTGATGGCAGCCTATCCGAAGAGTCCGAGGAGGAAGAGCAGAACGAGCCCTTCCAACTGAACCTCGACGACCATGACCTCGCCATACTCTATGGCGAAGAAGAAGACGCAGTTCTCGCCCTTCCCGCAGTCATCAACATCGAGTCCGACGAAAGCGGACTAGAAAACCCCAGAGGAGACGAAGAAGAAGAGCCGTTTGAGGAGATCCTCGAAGGAGCTAGCGAAGGACCCGAAGGAGGGGAATGTACGTCGGATGATCTGCATCCGGACAACAACGGGTCCTCCAAGAGTACCGACACTGTCAATGGCCCCGGCCGCCCAATGACCATTTCATTCACTGACCAAGACCTCCCGGATCCTAGACTGTGAGTCTACCCCCTACATATCCGCGGACGACTCCAAATGTTGTGGCTAAACAACATCTTTGTAGACCCAGGGTCAGGAATGAACATAATGACGTGCTCCACCTACCAAAAGATACCCAGATTAGGCCGTCCTCCCGTCCACCCGGCCCACCATACTATTCAAGCTTTCAATCATACCGGGAAGACTCTCCGCGGCCCCGGAACATTCGAGTTATCTGTCGGCCCTCTTATCTGTGAGGTAGCCTGCTTCGTTGCCGACATCGACACTAGGTACCCATTGATGTTGGGGCAACCATGGTTAGACAGCATCCAAGCTATCTGTTTCCCCCGGCACCAATGCCTTCGACTGCCCTTCTTAAGTCATATCCTGACAATCTGGGGAGAGGCGCGCCTCCAGTACGAGAACGAGAACAATTGGGCGATACACAATATGTTCACACTAGCCCTACGACCGGGGAACGAGGACGGAGGAGATAGCCCACCTGGGTCCCCTTACAACTATCCCTCAGAAGAAACGGTCAGGACCCCGCATCCACCCAGCAATCCTATGGAGCCCAACTCGATCACCTTCCTCCCCCGTGAAGTCACAAAAGCCGGAGGACGTTCCGCACCCCTCGCTATCACCGCCATACTCGGGGGAAGGGAATTCCGGCACATTCACATTGACACGGGAGCGGAAACTAACGTCCTTACATATTCCGCCTACCAAAAGCTAGAAGGCCGGGTTCCCAGATTAGAGCCCTCAGACGAATACATTTATGCCTTCGACAGCACACGCAAGAACGCTTGCGGACTGGTCACGCTCCCACTGAAGATCGGCCCAGTCTCCACCATCGTTAATTGCATGGTGATGAACATTCAATCACCCCACCCTCTGATTATTGGGAGGACGTGGCTCAACAGCATTGAAGCCGTCTCATCCACCCGACACCAATGTCTTCGCTTTCCGTACCGCGGGAAAGTAATATCCATATGGGGAGATGCGCGCTCTAATAATACTCAGGCCCGGAATTGGAGCGTCTGTGCCATGCGCATCCGGCTAGAGGTGCTCGCATGTTGGCAACCAGGTGCCACAGACGAAGAACTGCTCCATCAAGGGAGGCCCCTGAAGAGACTCAGGGAGGGAGAATATGGGAACAGGGTACCCCCACCAGACATCAGCCGGCCATCAAAAAGAAGCCGACCCGAGGAGGCAATACAAATTCAAGAATCAGGTACCGATCCTCCCGGGTAAGTTTTCAAATCCTGTACATAGTTTACAACTTTCCAAAAAAAAAAAAACTCAAAATATTTGTATACCTGCTTTCCTAAAAAGAAACCAAAATCCAACAAAAAATACATGCCGATCAGCTTTCATTCCCCAACTCTGAACATACTTATTTCTAGCTTTATTTCCGCTCTTCTTTAAAAACCAAAACAAAAAAAAAATGTTTTTTATAAAAAATGTTTTCCACGCTCCCCTTCAAAACAAAGGTTTTCCTTTTTTTACGAAACCATATTTCCATACTTCCAAAGAAATTTTTCAAAACTTTCTGTAGTTGTTTACCAAAACAACGAAAACATTTACAAGCCGCATTTCCAACGAAAACGTTTTCCGATTCTGCGCTTCCACACCTTTCTTCAGAGCAAAATATTTTACGAAGCCGTACTTCCATGATTTCCACCGAAATCATTTTTCTAACTACCTTTCCATACTCCCCTTCTAAAAACAAAACCGTTTCCCAAACTTTATCCCCATTCTCTTTCCAAAAATATATCTATTCGCCGACACAGGCCCCTTTTCGAAAACATAAGTATACATTTGTCTTTACTACACCTCGAACTACTAGACGAGAAGAGATTAAGAGCGGCAGACCATGCCCCGGCCTACCAAAGAAGGGTGGCAAGGGCATTTGAAAAGAAGGTGATAAAAAGAAAATTCAAAATCGGGGAATTAGTACTTAAGCAAATCATGCCGTCAAGACTGCCCCACCCGAGAGGAAAGCTGCAACCCACATGGGAGGGACCCTATGTGATCACCCATGCCTATTCCGGGAATGCCTACCACCTGGTAGATGCCGAAGGAGTCGAGGTTCCAGGTTCGTGGAATGCACTTTATTTGAAGAAATTCCATGCATGAAAAGCTTTCAATACTTAAGAACTATTATTCTTCCTTCCTGCGATTTCCAGCGTTTAGTACTTGATGATAGAATTGTAAGACTCTCAAAGATAAACTCGTATCTATTTGGACACGTTTCCGCCAAATCATGTCATTCCCTTCACACACATATAACTGGACTAGATTTGCCTGATAGAAGAAAAATTGCCTACCTCGTGGACTGGGACAATATAAAAACTCCCCAAAGCAAAATATCCCTTATTTCCGCCCCGCTCGTATTAACCCTAGGTCAAAATGAGGAGTTACCCGGACCTAGCATATGTCCCAAAAACTAGCTCGGGCACTATATAAACACTTCTAGAGGGGAAGCATGAAAAGAATCGGGGTGAGAAACAGAAGAGCCCCCCTTCAAATCAAATCAAAACAAAACAAAACAAAAAAAAGCAAAAAAAGAGAAAATCAGGCAAGGAGAGGCCAAACACCCAAGTGAACGGGTTAAACTCTCTATTTAGCAGGCTTTCACACCTTTACGCACGGTATACGCTAAACAACGGCTATACCAGTACAGATCCAAACAACGGACTGTACCTTCCACCCAAAAATAAAGAAGTGGTAAAAAGAAGAAAGCCAGAGGGACCTAGGAAGTAAGACATGTGCTAGACTGGGACAATTCTAAAATATTGCCCGAAAGGAAGATATTACTCTTACCTCATTCACCCTCTCCCCTTTTATTTTTCGCAATGGGGGTTCAAAATTGAGCTATGTCCACCGGGAAAAGCAAAATTTTGACCAAGGGTAGATCACGTCCAGGTTTACACCTACACACACACTCACACGAGTTCACTTAGAAACTTGCCTATCCAAAGGAAGCTTATTTGACTTGACTCTTGGTACATTCATGGATTTTTCAGCACGTTTAGAATAATACGATTAAGCATTTGAAAACCATGAACCTAGGAAAATCAACGCCTAAGGCTTATACCCCTCAAATACAATCCTGGTTTGGACATGAGTGACTACAAGGGCTCCTCCACGGGGACTTGATGGTGTCTTTTACTTATGAAAATAAAAAACATTGCCCTCTGACCTAAAAAAGTCATTGAAGAACTAAAATGCCCCCTTATGCCACTTATACTTACGCATAACCTTGCATTTTCCTTTTCCAAAACACCTTGGCATCTGATTTTCTTGAAATATTAAAGTTAACCCTCCCCCCCCCCCCCCCCGAATATTAGAATTATCCCCACTCATATGAGAATTGTCCCCACTCACCTCATGCCATTCCGCACATGCGTGAGAAGAAATTGTCCCCACCTCCTACACATAAGTTCTTCTTCACTCACGCACTTGGAATCCCTTCCTTGCACACTAAAGCCTGGTCTCCCACACTTTACTTTCTCGCATTTATATTTCCATTCCGCCTTAAGATGGATTGTAGCCCTTGACAATTCAAGCAAGAAGGGCTCGAAAGTCAGTGCAGGGGCGCAATCTGGACGGATTTAACACTTGGTCCATGGAAAGAATGTTTTTATAGGTCTCAAAGGATAAAACACTCAGGAGGACTTTCCGCAGCAGCAGACAAGAAGCAAAACCAGAAAATTGTCCCAGGTAGGGGGCGGCTAAACCCGATTAACCCCCCCCCCCAGAGACGGCTAGTTTACACTAGCCGCCCCTGCTCCCTGCCCCCCTTGTCCAGGTAAAAACCCAGGCAAGGGGCGGCTAAATGCAAGTAGCCGCCCCTCACTGGGCGGCTAAACGCGAGTAGGCGCCCCCAACCTGCTGCTTCATTTGCCCTGTCAGTCCCATCTTTTTCAAACTCTTCAACTCCTTTGGTACCTATAAGAAACATTCTCCCCCAAAACCTGTGCACACGCATTTCATACATTCATACATACATAAAAATAGTATAACTACGAATCGAACAACAACCGGAATGAAAATCATATACCAAACCATACATCCATTCATCCACCCAGACAAGCCTTACGAAACCATTCCACATATACCACCAGATTAAAACCAACCAATGCCCTTTCAAAACTAAGTTAAAAACACCCATGTTTGTCCATACACCAAAAGAGAAGGGGGAAATTGTTCATAAAAAAGGAAAGGTAAACCTAGTTAGAAAAAAAAAAAAGATTAGATAGGTAGGGATCCACCAAAAGCTTCAAATGTCTTGAGCTATGCATCACCGAAATATCACCTGAGTCAAAAAGAAAAGAAGAAAAGCATGAATTCCTTGCATATATACTATTCTTCTACCTAAAACCAAGACACCAAAAGCTTTACCTCGGCCTATCATCATCCCCGGGAGTGTAGATACCCCAATTTTGACCGTCCAGAAAGACAGAAATACTTCAAGTAACACACGGAAATATCCACATTTGGACATCCAGTAGAGAACCAAAGTTCGGGAAACCGGAAGCCTTGACCTAAAACCGGAAACCCTAAACCGAAGGCTTGACCTAAAACCGGAAACTCTAAACCGGAAGCCTTGACCTAAAACCGGAAACCCTAAACCGGAAGCCTTGACCTAAGCCAAACCCTAAACCAGAAGCCTTGACCTAAAACCGGAAACCCTAAAGCGGAAGCCTTGACCTAAAACCAGAAACCTTGACCCTAAGCCAAACCCTAAGCCCTGGCCCAAACCCTAACCCTAAGTCAGTCCCTAACCCTAAGCCAAACCCTAAACAAAACCCAAAACCCTAAAAAAAAACCCAAGTCCCTGGAAAGGGGCGGCTAGCCCTAACTAGCCGCCCCATAACCGGTGGCTAGTTTGCACTAGCCGCCCCCCTAACCGCCCCCTGGCCGACTTTGGACCAGTCCCCTGGATGGGACATAAAGCAGCAATAAATGCTGATCATTGCGGCGGGTCATGACCTTTAGCCGCCCTCTCTTGGCCGGATCAATCCAAGTAACCGACCCAAGCCACCGCTTGTCAGAAATGGGACGTTTGGCAGGTCATGATGGGGGCGGCTACCAGGAAGTAGCCGCCCCATCCTGGGCGGCTAGTTAGCACTAGCCGCCCTTCACCTGGTCTCTGACAGAAAAACCAGAGAATTAATGAGAGGTCCAATCGAAGCCAACCCACTCCATTACCATTGGGATATTTTCCTACCTCTCTTTTACTATAAATAGAGGGGTCCCAAGCCCAAATACAACATCATCAAATCCACAACAATCACCAATTCATCTTCATCACCAACCCACCATCCCCACTTGTTCAAACCCTTCCACCACTAGAAATCCCAAGAGAGAGAGAGAGAGAGAGCCCCTATTGTGAGAGAAACACCCATTCCCTACATAAAATACCCTCTCATCCCGCCCTCCAGAAACCCAGGCTAAACCTAGCTTAGCCTCTGTCCAAAACAAAACCCATTTCCTACCGAAGTTCTGCCCAAACCAACCCAGACCCTGGACGGCTAACCCTAGCTAGCCGCCCCCTGGCCGACGGCTAAACACAACTAGCCACCCCCCTATCCACACCCCATATCAACATCCCTTTGTCCCATAACTCCTTTAGTCAAGCCCGGAAGCATAGTAGGATTACCTGTTTTTCACCTCTGTGTACGGTATATCCGTGTCTCAGAGCGGAGACCCCACAAACTCCCCACGTAGGCGATCAAATCCGACCCAACCTTTTCCTGCTTTTAGAAAAAGCAGGTGGCGATCACAAAACCCCCTTGAATCCTCTTGAGCCGCTGTCGGGCGCCTCAACCAGGAACGACACCCTCACCCCTTCCAAGAAGACGATCCGACCGAGCCCGCCAGGGCACGCATCTGATCTAAATTCCCGAAGAACCCCCACACACGCGGATTTTTCAACACCGACAAATCTGGCGATCACGGTGGGACCTCCCTCATGAAAAACAACAAAAGGTAATCCTCTTCTGCCCCCTTTTACAAGCTTGACTAGAATGCTATCAACCCTCTAGGAAGGTTAGAGTTTCTCACTCCTTGAATTAAATCTTCTTCTACTGTGCATTATAACATCCTTTATTGCTTTGTAAGCCGCACACAGCTGCGCAATCCTTTACTGCTTTCGTAAGTCGCACACAGCTGCGCAATTCTTTACTGCTTTCGTAAGTCGCACACAGCTGCGCAATCGTTTACTGGTTTATTTACTGCTTTTAATCTGCATTCATCTCCACTCCACGTCATGGAATCCCACATAGAAGAGGAGATACTAGAGGAAAGGAATCACCAAGAGGGTAAGGCCACAGAGTTCCTGACCCATCTAGAGGAAAGGATGGCTAGTCTAGGGTATCAAACGGTAGAGGACATGTTTAATGACCTCGCTGACTACCGTCATGCCAAGACCTCGAGACAGGAAACCCCTGTCGAAACCCCCAAATCCACTCCCAAAGCCCCATCCACACCCAGCTGCTCGGTCAATCCGAGCATTTTTTCATTCGCCCCGCTTTGCCCCGCAAATCCAAAATTCCCAGTTGTTTCCACCCCATGCCCTTACCAGGCCACCTCCAACCCAGGACTAGCAAACAGCCCTCCCAGGGGAGAAACGCTGGATGAAACCATCCGGAGAATCCTCTCCGAGTCTGGTCCCTCCGCCACCAAGCACATGTCTCTACATAACCTGAGACAAATCCCGTCAGTCCACCTACCGGAGGGATTCAAAATCCCCAAATTCCACCGGTACAACGGTCGAGGAGACCCAGACATCATTTAACTGCCTTTTATCTAGACGCACGCCCGTTTCTAGATAATCAACCTCTACTAGTCTTCCTCTTCCAGAAATCATTGGAAGGAGAAGCACTACAATGGTTCTCCACCCTCCCTGTAGATCACTGGTCAAATTTCTCGGCTGTAAGCGAGAAATTCTTGGGCCGCTACGGTTACCAGAGGATTAGGACCCCCTCTATTTCAGATTTACCCGTAGAGAGAATGAGGCCTAGGGAGGAATTCGTACAATACGTGTCTCGGTGGCGCACCCTTGTCCACCGAACCGGCCTGCAACTCACAGAATGTCAAGAAATTGACATGATGTCCACCCCACCTATCAGCCATAGGGTTGGACAACTGCCTCGTAAGGCACAAACCCCCACGGTAGAGGGGATTATCACCCAAGTATCGGCACTCTACCCGAACGGAGCGCGAGTTCCCAACCGAGGAATGGCTCTGAGACAGTACACACCCGGTTCATCCGGATATGCGCCGCCTCGGCAAGCTAATCGAAATTTTACTCCTCGATCGATACCCGCCCCCGTGCCGACACGACTAAGTCCTATTTTCCAAGACTTTATAAATCAGATCTCCGTACGTACAGATCCTGCGACGAATATTGGGAAGCAAAAAATAGAACCTACTATACAACCCCTGATGGAAGAACCAGAAGACCTGCCTAGGATCATTCCGGGTGGCCAGATCCTTCCGACACCTTACCCAATACACCCAAACCCTACCAAACCCCTCCCCCTATACACAAAACAAGTATCCGAGCCCATTCTGGTTCACCCGATAAAGGGAGGTCCCATCCGACCATTGAACCATTTCACCCATACACAAACTAGTCAGATGTTTGGCAACAAAGCCAGAGTTCTTCCTGCCTGTCCCTCTACTCCACCGGGGACACAAGCCTCTGTTCCCCAGCAACCACCCCAAAGGAAATACACCACTATTCCGCCCCCATTGACCTATGAGTCTCTAGTACCTGAAATTATTGAATCCGTAGAATGTCCCAAGCAGGACTCTGACGATGATGAAGCATTTTTAGCTGGAGAACTATCAGAACTATTTTACCCTTCCCAAACACAACCTCAATCCATCATCCAAGCCTTACCACCGATTAAATCTGAATACCCCAAGTCTCTACCTGCTCAAGACCAAATCATATTAATGCCCGTCGAACCTACCTTGGTGGTCTCGGATGACTCACCTTTTGACTCATCAGATTCTGAAACTGATCCAGGTCCGGTTCAACCAATTATGCATGTCTCTGAGCCAGAACCGCTCATATTTAAAAGTGCACAATTTGAGGGAGCTGTCAAGCCATCCAAATTGCCGTACTTGCCATATCATCTACCTGAGGATCTCCTTCCTCAGGATTCCCCCGCCATATCCAAATCAGTTATTTCATATCTGGCCCGCGAGCCCCTGATTGCACCAGTAGATAAGTCTTTACCCTCGCGATTATTAGGGCCTCAACATTATGGTGAACCGTTCTCTCTTGCACCTATCGAGTCAATAGCCGCCCTTGCGACTTGCATCCCCATATCTACATCTTTATTGACTAAACCCCCTTTGAAGAAAGATTCTCTTCCTGCTAAGGGACTATGGCAGATCAAATGCCACTTGCATTTTCAACGACATTTAGGCTTTGATATTCTGATAGATGCTGTCAGAATAGACGCTGAACAACGGTGGCTGAGAAGGCGTCAAACGCGCTTCAAGATAGAGGAAAATCAATACACGATGAATGATACATCAGAAAATTCAAGTATCATTCCCCTAAAGATCCTGCAGTTTGAGCCTCCATAAAGGACTCACCTTGCACCATCATTTCCTGGAGGTCACCCTTCAGTGCTATATACTATCTTTTACCTGTTTTCCTATTTCTAAATGCTTTACATACTTTCTCAAACAAAGATAACAAAAAAATCAAAATATTTATTTACGAGCATATGATTCCAAACCCCTCTACATATCTGTTTACACGCTTTCAAAAAAAAATAAAAATAAAAATAAAAATAAATAAATAAACTAAGAGAGAACTACTGGACGAGAAAAGATTAAGAGCGGCAGACCATGCCCAGGCCTACCAAAGAAGGGTGGCAAGGGCATTTGAAAAGAAGGTGATAAAAAGAAATTTCGAAATCGGGGAATTAGTACTTAAGCAAATCATGCCATCAAGACTGCCCCACCTGAGAGGAAAGCTGCAACCCACATGGGAGGGACCCTATGTGATCACCCATGCCTATTCTGGGAATGCCTACCGCCTGGTAGATGCCGAAGGAGTCGAGGTTCCAGGTTCGTGGAATGCACTTTATCTGAAGAAATTCCATGCATGAAAAGATTTCAATACTTAAGAACTATTATTCTTCCTTCCTGCGATTTCCAGCGTTTAGTACTTGATTATAGAATTGTAAGACTCTCAAAGATAAACTTGTATCTATTTGAACACGTTTCCGCCAAATCATGTCATTCCCTTCACACACGTATAAATAGACTAGATTTGCCTGATAGAAGAAAAATTGCCTACCCCGTGGACTGGGACAATTTAAAAACTCCCCAAAGCAAAATATCCCTTATTTCCGCCCCGCTCGTATTAACCCTAGGTCAAAATGAGGAGTTACCCGAACCTAGCATAAGTCCCAAAAACTGGCTCTGGCACTATATAAACACTTCTAGAGGGGAAGCATGAAAAGAATCGGGGTGAGAAACAGAAGAGCCCCCCCCTCAAATCAAATCAAAACAAAACAAAACAAAAAAAAGCAAAAAAGAGAAAATCAGGCAAGGAGAGGCCAAACACCCAAGTGAACGGGTTAAACTCCCTATTTAGCAGGCTTTCACGCGTTTACGCACGGTATACGCTAAACAACGGCTATACCAGTACAGATCCAAACAACGGACTGTACCTTCCACCCAAAAATAAAGAAGTGGTAAAAAGAAGAAAGCCAGAGGGACCTAGGAAGTAAGACATGTGCTAGACTGAGCGATTCTAAAATATTGCCCGAAAGGAAGATATTACTCTTACCTCATTCACCCTCTCCCCTTTTATTTTTCGCAATGGGGGTTCAAAATTGAGCTATGTCCACCAGGAAAAGCAAAATTTTGACCAAGGGTAGATCACGTCCAGGTTTACACCTACATACACACTCACACGAGTTCACTTAGAAACTTGCCTATCCAAAGGAAGCTTATTTGACTTGACTCTTGGTACATTCATGGATTTTTCAGCACGTTTAGAATAATACGATTAAGCATTTGAAAACCATGAACCTAGGAAAATCAACGCCTAAGGCTTATACCCCTCAAATACAATCCTGGTTTAGACATGAGTGACCACAAGGGCTCCTCCACGGGGACTTGATGGTGTCTTTTACTTATGAAAATAAAAAACATTGCCCTCTCACCTAAAAAAGTCATTGAAGAACTAAAATGCCCCCTTATGCCACTTATACTTACGCATAAGCTTGCATTTTCCTTTTCCAAAACACCTTGGCATCCGATTTTCTTGAAATATTAAAGTTAACCCCACCCCCGAATATTAGAATTATCCCCACTCATATGAGAATTGTCCCCACGAAATTTAAAATTATCCCCACTCATATGAGAATTGTCCCCACTCACCTCATGCCCTTCCGCACATGCGTGAGAAGAAATTGTCCCCACCTCCTACACATAAGTTCTTCTTCACTCACGCACTTGGAATCCCTTCCTTGCGCACTAAAGCCTGGTCTCCCACACTTTACTTTCTCGCATTTATATTTCCATTCCGCCTTAAGATGCATTGTAGCCCTTGACGATTCAAGCAAGAAGGGCTCGAAAGTCAGTGCAGGGGCGCAATCTGGACGGATTTAACACTTGGTCCATGGAAAGAATGTTTTTATAGGTCTCAAAGGATAAAGCACTCAGGAGGACTTTCCGCAGCAGCAGACAAGAAGCAAAACCAGGAAATTGTCCCAGGCAGGGGGCGGCTAAACCCAACTAGCCGCCCCCCCAGAGACAGCTAGTTTACACTAGCCGCCCCTGCCCCCTGCCCTCTTGTCCAGGTAAAAACCCAGGCAAGGGGCGGCTAAATACAAGTAGCCGCCCCTCACTGGGCGGCTAAACGCAACTAGCCGTCCCTCACCTTCTACCCCATCTGCCCTATCAGTCCCAGTCTCAATCAACTCTTCGACTCCTTTGAATACCTGTCAAAACATTCCTTTCCCAAACATGCATACACACATTTTAGACACATATTCATACACAAGACCTGTATCGATACCATGCTATAATGATTATATATTAGAATTCTACATCCATCCATGAATCAAAACCTATAAACACCAAGTTCATTCATCCACACACATACATATCCATGAAACATCCATGATAAACTACTCTAAAACATGCATATAAACGAGAAGTTAAATTGTCCCGCCAAAACCACAAACATAGACTGTCTTTCTAAACCTAAGAGAGTGCATAAAAGAGGATCTTTTCTTTCAAATACACTCCAAACACTGGAAGTCTTTAGCTATACATCATCAAAATGATCACCTGAGTCAAAAGGAAAGAAGAAAAGCATGAATTCATCGCATATTCTTCTATTAAAACCAAGACACAAAGAAACTATACCTTTGGCGTATCGTCGTCCGCTGGAGGCTAAGTAGGAGGAACGTCCTGACTGGCTGAGAAGGGAGCGGCGGTTGAGGAGAAGACTGAACCTCTAGAGCATCGGGAGCGGTAGGAGTCTCTCGAACAGAAGACGCGGCCCTCGCGTATATCCCACGACTCCGAGACGCCGAAGGGCGAGAGGCACGGCTGAAGGTGGCCCCAGTAGCCAAGGAGGCCGAGAGGGAGTGATCAGGCTCAAGTGGAAGAAGGTCGAGGTCCGCCTCGGTCATCGAGCCCCCTCCGACCAATTTCCCCCTCATAGTCGCCTCCCAGAGACGGACCTACTGCATATCCCTGTCCCTCCTCTCCAATCTCTGTCGGAGGTGACTCTCCGTCCCTCTGGCCCGATCCTCAGCGGCCCTCAACCTCTCCTCCAACTCCCGCGCCCTCGCCTCCGATGCCCTGAGCGCCTCTCGGTCCCTATCCCCAGCCGCCTGCAGAGAACGGACTAAGTCTCCCATCAAACCTCCGGGAACACCCGCCGAAGCCTCCAACTCCGACACCCTCATCTGGAGGGAGTCCCTCTCACGGCCAAGGGTAATGAACCCCTCCTCCCTCGAGGTTATCATGGACCTCAGCCGGTCTGCCTCCTCCTCAGCCCGGGAAGCCCTGCCCCTCGCCTGGCCCAACTCCATCCTTGTGGCCATCAACTCACTCCGGGCCACATCCAACTCCCTCGTCAGTTCGAGCTCTCGCTCGGAAATCGTGGAAGGAGGAGGGGCGGAGGAAGAAGAAGCGCCGTCGGCCCTCGCTCTCGACAGAGCATCCACCTGAGCCTCAAGGATCCGGACCTAGTCCTGCAAGCGTCCCCTCTGTACCCACAAGGCCTCTATCTGCCTGGCCCGCGCTTGAAGGTGCTCATTGGCTGTCTTGAGTCTCTTCTCCATCTCATTCAGCTCAACCTACAAAAAGCAACATCGGTCAGAATATACCCAAGGAGAAGAAAAGAAAAGAAAAGAAAAGAAGGGGAGAAAGACTTACATAGGCATCCGGGACCTCCTCCTCCATAGTCCCAAGGATACTGGCATATTCCTGGCGATACCAAACCATATACTCCTCACTACTAGCCACCTCGGGACGACGCTCCACCAAAGCACCTCGGCCCATCCATCCCGCCACGTACGTCGCGTAGTTCCTCGGGAGGTTCGTGTCCCGAGGAATCCCAGCCACCGGGATCGAGGGGCGCTTCGGCAGAGGATCAGGCACCCACTGGTGGTACCCAAGCTGGCGGACGACCCGGCTGATCGCATGAAACACGACCTCATTAAAATAGATCAGCCAGACATCCCGTGACAACTCCGCAGGGACCTCCACCTCCTTGTAGGGCCTCCACGTCATCTATAAAAGCATCAAAAGACAGGAAGAGCGCTTAGTCAAAATGAAAACTGAATACAAGCCAAAACAAACCTCGAAGGAAAATTTATACCCCTTCCTCCATCAAGACACGGAAGGCCTCTCGGAATTGGGAAAGGCGGTACAAGCGCGAAGATCCCCGGGGTGCCCATCTCATGGCCCAGGGGAGGACATGATCAAAAGGCACCAGGGTCGGGCGATCAATGGCGAAATGCTCGTACCCGAAGATCTAGCAAAGCAAGAGGGAAATTATCATGACCAAAGTAAGCTAAACCAAGAAGAAGACACTCATCACTTACACATACCTGAAGGAATGGCGCGAAGCCACCAAGGTTCTTTCCCCCAGCCCTCTTGACTTTCTTCGAGAGCTCCGCAAACAAATGGGCAAGCATCGCTGCTCCCCAAGCATATCGCCCCATGCCCTCTAGGTCCCTCATCAGCAAAAGAGAATGAGAGGAAACCTTGTCGGAGGCCATCGAAAAGAGGACCCGGCCGAAGAAGTAGAGGAAGAACGCTCTCAACTCCCTCCGTGCCCTCTGTGGACACGCGGCCGCCTCTCTCGCCTCAATCATCGCCCGCCTCCTCTCAAAGCTAGCTGCAGCTTCGCCCTTCTGGCGCTCGGTAAAGGAACCAAGGCCGTACTGCCCCGAAAGCCGCCCCAAAGGGATCCGGTTCAGCGTCCGCTCCTGCTCCACGAACTCCCATTCCCCGATCAACTCTCGGAAAAGCCCTCTGTAGTCCGCAAGAGTGGCCGCAATCTCTGCCTCCCCCGAGACCGGAAGGCCGGTGATCCGATGAACATCCTCAACCGACGGCATGACAGCACCGGTAGGGAGAATGAACGTGCAACTCTCCGGATCCCACCTCTCCGCCAAGGCCTCCACATATGGACGGTGGACGTGGAATTGCTCGATCAGGAAGAAGGAACGGAAGCCCGCTCCATCCACCAAACTCCTCTCCCCCTGCCCCATGGCGTCGTACCATCTCTTCGTCCCGTGCCATAAGGCCCGAATACGGTTCGGTCTCTACAAAACAAACGAAGGGAACACGGGTTAGTTTAAAAGCGATTGAAAGGTAAGAGTCCAAGTTTACGAAATCATGTCAAACCATGCTTAGCAAAATGACACTTCCATATGCTAAATATAGAAACAAAAGCATGAAAGTAAGAAGCTACACTCCTCATATGATCAAACATACTAGACAAACATCAACATATCCCACTGTGGTCACCACTCACAAGCTTTCTTACATCACGCCCTATCATGCTTATACCTTCCCTAAACGCACCTAAGCAATATAGAACTTGGACCCATGAAATGCATGCATACACCCCCCCGTGCTCTACCACAATCAAACACATACGAAGTCACATACAGGTAGAAAAGTATCAAATGCAAGCATACTAGCCGTATCACTCCTCTTTCTTTTATATGCATACAACAAGCATGGATGTACATATAAAAAATTGTCCCCTTCCTTTTTTTCCTTTTTTTTCAAACACGAACCCGTTCGCATGCTTACAATATCCCACCGTGATCAAACTATACATACAAGCATGCATCTTAGACACACACATCACTCACTATTGCCAACTCATGCATATTAGACACACATACCACACACTATCACCCATTTATACCACGAAAGATATACACATATATGTAAAAGGGTAAGACAAAGGTTGGGAACATACCATGGCCCGCGTGGACCGAGGATCATCCACCTCGGCCTCGTCGGGATCATCCATCCCATCGTCATCCCCCTCCTCGTCCTCCTCAAACACGGCCTCCTCGGCCTCAGCCTCAGCACCAACGCCGGCCTCCGCAGCCCCCATACCCATACCCTCGGCCTCCCCGGCCTCCTCCCCAACATCAGCCCCTCCTACCTCCTCCGTGCCCGCCGCACCGAAGGCTAAACCCTCAAAAACATCCATAGCTCTTCTCTCCTCCTCTGCTGTCCTGGCCTCCATAGCCTCCCTATCTAACATCCCAATAATGGCGTCCAACGACGCCCTCTCACTCTCACTCACCCCCTCGGCCTCGGCCCCTCCCTCCGTTGCACCCCCAACCAATCCCCCGACCCTCGAAACCACCTCCTCGACCACCACCAGTCTTGAGCCTGGGCCTGCAAGCGTCCCCTCTGTACCCGCAAGGCCTCTATCTGCCTGGCCCGCGCTTGAAGGTGCTCATTGGCGGTCTTGAGCCTCTTCTCCATCTCATTCAGCTCAACCTACAAAAAGCAACATCGGTCAGAATATACCCAAGGAGGAGAAAAGAAAGGAAAAGAAAAGAAGGGGAGAAAGACTTACATAGGCATCCGGGACCTCCTCCTCCATAGTCCCAAGGATACTGGCATATTCCTGGCGATACCAAACCATATACTCCTCACTACTAGCCACCTCGGGACGACGCTCCACCAAAGCACCTCGGCCCATCCATTCCGCCACGTACGTCGCGTATTTCCTCAGGAGGTTCGTGTCCCGAGGAATCCCAGCCACCGGGATCGAGGGGCGCTTCGGCAGAGGATCAGGCACCCACTAGTGGTACCCAAGCTGGCGGACGACCCAGCTGATCGCATGAAACACGACCTCATTAAAATAAATCAGCCAGACATCCCGCGACAACTCCGCAGGGACCTCCTCCTCCGTGTAGGGCCTCCACGTCATCTATAAAAGCATCAAAAGACAGGAAGAGCGCTTAGTCAAATGAAAACCGAATACAAGCCAAAACAAACCTCGAAGGAAAATTTATACCTCTTCCTCCATCAAGACACGGAAGGCCTCTCAGAATTGGGCAAGGCGGTACAAGCGCGAAGATCCCCGGGGTGCCCATCTCATGGCCCAAGGGAGGGCACAATCGAACGGCGCAGAGGTCGGGCGATCAATGGCGAAATCCTCATACTCGAAGATCTAGCAAAGCAAGAGGGAAATTATCATGACCAAAGTAAGCTAAACCAAGAAGTAGACATTCATCACTTACACATACCTGAAGGAATGGCGCGAAGCCACCAAGGTTCTTTCCCCCAGCCCTCTTGACCTTCTTCGAGAGCTCCGCAAACAAATGGGCAAGCATCGCCACTCCCCAAGCATATCGCCCCATGCCCTCTAGGTCCCTCATCAGCAGAAGAGAGTGAGAGGAAACCTTGTCGGAGGCCGTCGAAAAGAGGACCCGGCCGAAGAAGTAGAGGAAGAACGCTGTCAACTCCCTCCGTGCCCTCTGTGGACACGCGGCCGCCTCTCTCGCCTCAATCATCGCCCGCCTCCTCTCAAAGCTAGCTGCAGCTTCGCCCTTCTGGCGCTCGATAAAGGAACCAAGGCCGTACTGCCCCGAAAGCCGCCCCAAAGGGATCCGGTTCAGCGTCCGCTCCCGCTCCACGAACTCCCATTCCCCGATCAACTCTCGGAAAAGCCCCCTGTAGTCCGCAAGAGTGGCCCCAATCACTACCTCCCCCGAGACCGGAAGGCCGGTGATCCGATGAACATCCTCAAGCGTCGGCATGACAGCACCGGTAGGGAGAATGAACGTGCAACTCTCCGGATCCCACCTCTCCGTCAAGGCCTCCAAATATGGACGGTGGACGTGGAATGGCTCGATCAGGAAGAAGGAACGGAAGCCCGCTCCATCCACCAAACTCCTCTCCCCCTGCCCCAAGGCGTCGTACCATTTCTTCATCCCGTGCCATAAGGCCCGAATGCGGTTCGGTCTCTACGAGACGAATGAAGGGAACATGGGTTAGTTTAAAAAGCAATCGAGAGGTAAGGGTTCAACTCTACGAAATTATTTTAAAACCATGCTTAGCAAAATGACACTTCCATATGCTAAATATAGGAACAAAAGCAAGAAAGTAAGAAGCTACACTCCTCATATGATCACGCATACTAGACAAACACCAACATATCCCACCGTGGTCACCACTCACACGCTTTCATACATCACAGCTTATCTTGCTTATACCTTCCCTAAACACACCTAAGCAATATAAAACTGGGACCCGTGAAATGCATGCATACACTCCCCCATGCTCTACCACAATCAAACACATACGAAGTCACATACAGGTAGAAAAGTATCAAATGCAAGCATGCTAGCCGTATCACTCCTCTTTCTTTTATATGCATACAACAAGCATGGATGTACATATAAAAAAAAAAAAATTGTCCCCGTTCGCATGCTTGCAAAATCCCACCGTGATCAAACTATACATACAAGCATGCATCTTAGACTCACATATCACTCACTACTGTAGATACCCCAATTTTGACCGTCCAAAAAGACGAAAATACTTCAAGTAACATTTTTAATTAAATGACCACATTTGGATAAATAGAAAACTACTTTAGATAATTAGAGGAACAATAGGAGAAACCCTGGCCAACACTTAGAAAAATTAAGTGACCAGAAGCCGGGCGGCTAATTGAAAGTAGCCGCCCCTCACTGGGCGGCTAGTTTCAACTAGCCGCCTCTCAACCGCCCCCAACCGCTTCCCTTAGATGGGACATAAAGCAGCATTTAATGCTGATGATTGCGGCGGTTTGTTCCAATTAGCCGCCCCTTCTCTGACGGTTCATCTTAGTAACCGCCTCAAGCCACCGGTTGTCAGAGATTGGACGTTTGGCAGGCTATCATACCGGCGACATCTCCTAACTAGCCGCCCCTTACTGGGCGGCTAAATACAACCAGCCGTCCCTGCTCGGGCGGCTGAATTAGGGTAGCCAGCTCGCATCTGGACTCACCCATAAAGCATAAAGCAACTTTACTTAGGTGTGAAGTTACGTAGCCTCACCCTTTTGTCCAATCCATGCTATTACCCAATGGACCATAGAGTGCGTCCTTTTGTAATGATGGTTACTTGGCCACACCCTCTTACCCAACCCATGCTACTGCCCAAAGAATAATCCCATGTACCCTTTTCTACTATAAAAGGAGGGGTAGGGGTGAGAACCAAAGGGTGGCCATTTTCATTTTCAAAGTGTGTGTTAGAGAAAGAGAGAAAGAGAGAGAGAGGGAGAGAGCCCTAGTTGAGAGAGAAGGAAAGCCATTCCCCACCAAATTCCACTCTCCATAAACCCCCCTCTAAACCATTGTCCTAAACCACTCTTAGCCCTAGCCAAACAAATCCAAATTCTTACCTAGGTGCTGCCCAAATCTAGGAGAGGAAACCACCAACACCACTTTCAATCCTCATTACCACCACCCTAGCCAAAGCCAAAACACTTCCCTACCTAGGTTCTGCCCAAATCCAGAAAATCCAGAACCAGGTACCAGGCGGCTAGTCCCAACCAACCGTCCCCTACCAGGCGGCTAATTCGCACTAGCCGACCCCCTCCTAACCCCTTTTTTATTCCCATATCTCCTCTAGTCAAGCCCTCGAAGCAGAATAGGTTTACCTGTTTTTCACCTCTGTGTACGGTATATCCGTATCCCAGAGAGGAGACCCCACAAACTCCCCCCCGCAGGGCAATCAAATCCAACACCAACTTTTCCTGCTTTTTGAGAAATCAGGTGGCGATCACAACAAAACCCCGTCATTTCTGAGAAGCAGTCGGGCGGCTCAGGAACGACTCTCCGGGCGGTGATCTGATCAGTCGCGAGACGGACCAGGATCAAGTTCACAGAAACCCCCAGTTTTTACATGCCGACAAATTGGCGATCACGGTGGGACTCCCTTGTGAAAAACAACAAAAGATAATCCTCTTCTGCTTCATTCCATAACTTGACTAGAAAGCCATCACCTCTTTAGGAAAGCTAGAATTTTCCACCCCCTCAAGTCAGATCATCCTCTACTATGGATCCCAACATATTTTATTGCTTTAAGCCGCACACAGTTGCGCACCCTTTACTGCTTTGATTGCATATTTTATTGCTTTAAGCCGCACACAGCTGCGCACCCTTTACTGCTTTAATTGCATCTTTTACTTCTTTAAGTCGCACACCGTTGCGCATCTTTTACTGCTTTAAGTCGCACACTGTTGCGCACCATTTACTGCTTTAATCGCATCTTTTACTGCTTTAAGTCGCACACGGTTGCACATCCTTTACTGCTTTAAGCCGCACACAACTGCGCACCACTTTGATGCTTTATTTACTGCTTTAAATCTGCATTCATTCATACCTAGGCCATTCCACATTCACACCATGAAAATCTACACCCATAGGAAAACAGTAGAGGAGAAAGACAACCAGGGAGACCAAAGCACACAACTCCTTAGCCACCTAGAGGAGAGGATGGCTGCTTTAGGGTACCAATCGGTAGAGGACATGTTCAATGACCTCGCCGACTATCGCCAGACCAAGACCTTGAGGCAGGAAACCCCTGCCAAGACCCCCAAGGCTCATCCCACCCCCAATACCCCACCAACACCCGGTTTCTCGGTTAATCCAAGACCAAACCCTTTTTCTCCCCCCACCTTTTCATTTGCCCAGACTTCCCCTACGGATCCAATATTTCTGACCATTTCTGCCCCATGCCCTTACCAGGCTACCTCCAACCCGAGACCGCTAACCTATTCACCCAAGGCCGAAACTCTCGATGACACCATCCGGAGAATTCTCTCTGAGAAAAAAACAACCACCCCCAACCATAAGTCCTTACACCACCTACAACAAATCCCTTCCGTCAGTCTCCTGGCAAATTTTAAAATTCCAAAATATCACCGGTACAATGGCCGCGGAGACCCGGATGTCCACCTAAAAGCCTTTTATCTGGACTCTCGTCCCTTCTTGGATAATGAAGCTCTCCTTGTATACCTATTCCAAAAATCCTTAGAAGGAGAAACTATCCAATGGTTTTCTACCCTGCCGGTAGACCATTTATCTAATTTTTCAGCTGTGACCGACAAATTCTTGAGTCGCTATGGTTACCATAGAACTAGGATCCCCTCTATCACAGACCTCACAGCTGAACGAATGGAGCATGGGGAGGACTTTGAATCCTATGTGTCTAGGTGGCGCACCCTTGTACACCAAACTGGCCTGCGACTAACAGAATGTCAAGAAATTGATATGATGTTACTAAACCTGACCCCAGAACTTCGTACGAATCTTTCGTACGGAGATTGCACCACCTATCAACTCCTAATAGATAGACACAACCGGATCCAACGCTGTACTGGACCCCCTACCCCATTCACTTCCAACAACTGGTCAAGGCTCTTTAGGAAAAAACCCTTGACAACCCCCACGGTAGAGGGGATTACGAAACAAGTTTCGGCACTCTACCCGAACGAAGAGCGTGTTCCTGATCAAGGACCAGCCTCGAGACAGTATACACCTGGTCCTCGATATATGCTGCCTCAGCAAGCTACTTATTCTAATACTTTTTCTCCTCAATCAGTACCCGCTTCCGTGCCGTTACAACAGCACCCTATAATCCAAAACCCTATCAAACCCCACCCCCCATACACAGAACTAGTACCTGAGTTCATCTCAATTCATCCCATGGAGGGAGGTCCAATCCGACCATTGAACCATTTCTCCCAGACACAGCCTAGTCAAGCCTATAGTGATAGAGCCAAAGTTCCCATTGTCTATGCCTCTGTTCCATGAGAAACACAAACTTTTGTTCCCCGGCAACCACTCCAAAGGAAATACACTGCTATCCCACCCCCATCATCCTATGAGTCTCTGGCACCTGAAATCATAGAATCTATAGAATGTCCCAAGCAGGACTCTGATGATGATGAACAGTTTTTGGATGGAGAACTATTGGAACTCTCTTACCCTACTCCCACACAACCTGAATCCACCATCCAACCCTTAGATCTGACCGAGGTTGAATATCCATTGTCCATAACTGCTCAAGATCCAATCATATCATGGCCTATTGAACCCATCTTGACCATCTCAGATGACTCGGATTCTGACTCATCACATTCTGAGATTGACCTAGATCCGGTGCAATCAATTGTGCGTATCAAGTCAGAACCACTTATATTTAAAAATGCACAATTTGAGGGAGCAGTCGAACCATCCCAATTGCCAGATTTACTCGACTCACCATCCCATCTGACTGAAGATCTCTCTCCAAATTCCCCCGCCATATCCAAATCAATCATTTCTGATCCGATCCATATGCCCCTAATTGCACCAATTAAGGAGTCTTTACCTCCACCATCATTAGGGTCTCAGCATTATGATGAATTGTGCTCCCTTGCACCTGTTCAGTCAGTAGTCGCCTCCACGACCTGTTTTTCCATATCCACACCTTTGTTGACTGACCCCTCTATGAGGGATCGTTCTCTTTCTGCTGAGGATCTATGGCAGATCAAGAGCCACTCGCGCTTTCGACATCATTCAAGTAGTGTTCCTTTGAAACTGTTTCAATTTGAGCCTCCGTAGAGGACTCATCCTGCACCATCATTTTCTGGAGGCCATCCTCCAGCACTGTACACTATTTTCCCTTACAGCATGTTGTTTGTTTACTGCTTTCTTTAAAATCCAAAAAAAATCGAATATGTTAAAAGCTAAAAAAAAAAATTTCCTTTACAAAGTTTGTTTATTTCAACTATTATGCATGCATTTAAAAGCTTTCATCAAAACAAAAACAAAAAAAAAGTCTCTTATAAAAAAGGTCTTTTATACATATTTAGTTTATTTCAGTTATGCCCTTCATTTTCAAATTTTCAAAAATATATAAACCAAAAAAGGGGTACAAGAAAAAGGGAAGGAAATCAGGGAGATGGTACCCGAGAAAATCAGGCCATCATGACAACCCCATCAATGGAAAAATTGCAACCAATATGAGAGGGACCTTATGTGATCACTCATGCATATTCTAAGAATGCTTACCGCTTGGTAAACGCCAACGGGGGTGAGATTTCAGGTTGGTGGAATGCACTTTACCTGAAGAAATTCTATGCATAATTTTTAATATTTGAAAAATTTTACTCTTCCTTACTGTGAATTCCAGCATTTAGTGCTTGATGACAATATTTAAAAATCCTGAAGATAACCTGCATTTTACTTAGACTCATATCCGCCAATCATGCCACCTCCACTACACGAGTATGATTTAAGGCTTGGTTCACCTGATAAAAGGGAAAATTGCCTGCCCCATGGACTGGGGCAATTGTTAATTTTAATTTTTTTAATTTTTTTGGGATTATCTTTCCCTTGTTTTTCACTTGCTTCGTGTCAACTAAGATTTACAAGAAATATACCCCAGACCTAGCATACGTCCCAAAACTGGCTCTAGCACTATACAAACACTTCTAAAGGGGAAGCATGAAAAGAATCGGGGTGAAAAACAGAAGAGCCCCCCCCTCAAATCAAAAAAAAAATCAGGCAATGAGAGGCCAACAAAAGAAAAATAACACCCAAGTGAACGGGTTAAACTCTCTATTTTAGCAGGCTTTCACGCCTTTACGCACAAGTATATGCCGAACAAACGGCTATACAAGTACAGGGTCCAAACAAAGGACTGTACTTTCCACCAAAAAAAAGAGAAGTGGTAAAAAGAAGAAAGCCAGAGGGACCTAGAAAGTAAGATTTATGCTAGGACTGGGGCAATTTTAAAGTGATTCAAAGAAGATATTACTCTCATCCCCATTCACCCACTCTTTTCCCACCATGATTCAATTTAACCAAGTCCGTTGGCTAGGTGAAATTTCAACCAAGGGTGAACCTTTCCTTACATTTACAACAGCACACACTCTCACATGAGTCTATTTAAAGTCTTGCATATCTGAGGGATACTTATTATGTTTGATTCTTGGCACATTCATGGAGTTTTCAGCATGTTTAGAGTAACATGATCAAATATTTGAAAACTACTCCACTTGGAAACTTACCCCCCAAGCTAAACCACTTCCAAATGTCCTGGGTTAGACATGAGTGAATCACAAGGTGTTTTGCTTCATATTATTAGCGTGTCTTGATTAGAATGATTAAAATTACCACCCTTTCTCACATTAATGCATGATTTGCCATCAATCTTAATACTTGACCATCAAAAATTGTCACCCATGCTTATTTACAAATTGCTCATTCATGCTTATCAAGAAAACTGCTTCAACCTCTCTTTTCTTAACATCACACAACATATTCTATCTTCATACATGTCACAACACACATGTGCTAAACTCAAATACTACCATGATGAAATGCATGTAAAGTTGTCCTTTTAACTCATATGCTATGCTCCAAACAAATCACATCACATGCATGCAATCCCACCATGACAATACATGCACATTTTTAAACTCATGTTGTTTCAAATTCCACCGTGACAGAACACGCATGCGAAAACAATCCTTTCTAAAAATCCATGCTCACATTTACACTCAAAATATAAAACATGCTTGTTTAAATCCCACCATGATGCATATGCATGTAGGGCATCCTGTTCTATAAAAAATGCATGCACTCCCTACCAGTATCTCAAACAAACTCAAATTTTAAAGTTTTCTACAACCACAGCCATGTCTTGGTTAATTTTAAAATTCTACTTGATTAAAACACGACTCACTTGAAGTCCTATCACGTTACCAGTACCATTCAGCTCGAATTTCCTCAGTTCTGGTTCTTTTCCAGAATTTTTATCCTTTGGATGATCCAATTCACCAACTCAATACCTTTACTTGCTTTCTGTCGGCGATATCCCCTCCTTGCTGAGTTTTCCCAAGCACGGGAACGGTAGGCACGAGGAAACTGACGCTGGGCTGCTCCGTGCACGATAGCTAAGAACCCCGACCGCGGGTTGGATCACTCACCATTTTACTTTTCCCACCTTCCACCTGGATCATTCCTTTCGGTTGAAAATTCTTGTCAAGACCTAGCCTCTGACAGTCTAAATCAACTCCCTGAATTGTATTGGTCATGAGATCAAGACTTCTTGAAGGTCGGGCCGGTCAAAATAGGGGTCTCTTTCCTTATCATCGGTCGAAGTCTTTCTCGCTTCGCGCAAAGACTCCGTCCGATGAGGGGCAATTGTAGATACCCCAATTTTGACCGTCCAAAAAGACGAAAATACTTCAAGTAACATTTTTAAATGACCACATTTGGATCAAATAGAAAACTACTTTAGATAATTAGAGGAACAATAGGAGAAACCCTGGCCAACACTTAGAAAAATTAAGTGACCAGAAGCCGGGCGGCTAATTGAAAGTAGCCGCCCCTCACTGGGCGGCCAGTTTCAACTAGCCGCCTCTCAACCGCCCCCAACCGCTTCCCTTAGATGGGACATAAAGCAGCATTTAGTGCTGATGATTGCGGCGGTTTGTTCCAATTAGCCACCCCTTCTCTGACGGTTCAATCTTAGTAACCGCCTCAAGCCACCGCTTGTCAGAGATTGGACGTTTGGCAGGCTATCATACCGGCGGCATCTCCTAACTAGCCGCCCCTTACTGGGCGGCTAAATACAACCAGCCGTCCCTGCCCGGGCGGCTGAATTAAGGTAGCCGGCTCGCATCTGGACTCACCCATAAAGCATAAAGCAACTTTACTTAGGTGTGAAGTTACTTAGCCTCACCCTTTTGTCCAACCCTTGCTATTACCCAATGGACAATAGAGTGCGTCATTTTGCAATGATGGTTACTTGGCCACACCCTCTTACCCAACCCATACTATTACCCAAAGAATAAATCCATGCACCCTTTTCTACTATAAAAGGAGGGGTAGGGGTGAGAACCAAAGGGTGGCCATTTTCATTTTCAAAGTGTGTTAGAGAAAGAGAGAAAGAGAGAGAGAGGGAGAGAGCCCTAGTTGAGAGAGTAGGAAAGTCATTCCCCACCAAATTCCACTCTCCATAAACCCCCCCCCCCCCTCTAAACCATTGTCCTAAACCACTCTTAGCCCTAGCCAAACTAATCCAAATTCTTATCTAGGTGCTGCCCAAATCTAGAAGAGGAAACCACCAACACCACTTTCAATCCTCACCACCACCACCCTAGCCAAAGCCAAAACACTTCCCTACCTAGGTTCTGCCCAAATCCGGAAAATCCAGAACCAGGTACCAGGCGGCTAGTCCCAACCAACCGTCCCCTACCAGGCGGCTAATTCCCACTAGCCGACCCCCTCCTAACCCCTTTTTTAGTCCCATATCTCCTCTAGTCAAGCCCCCGAAGCAGAATAGGTTTACTTGTTTTTCACCTCTGTGTACGGTATCTCCGTATCCCAGAGAGGAGACCGCACAAACTCCCCCCCGCAAGGCGATCAAATCCAACACCAACTTTTCCTGCTTTTTGAGAAAGCAGGTGGCGATCACAACAAAACCCCGTCATTTCTGAGAAGCAGTCGGGCGGCTCAGGAACGACTCTCCGGGCGGAGATCTGATCAGTCGCGAGACAGACCAGGACCAAGTTCGCAGAAACCCCCAGTTTTTACATGCCGACAACTACTACCTACTCATGCATATTAGACACACATATCACACTATCACCTATTTATAACACAAAAGACATACACATATAAATAAAAGGCTAAGACTAAAGTTAGGGACATACCACGGCCCGTGTGGACCCAGGAGCGTCCACCTCGGCCTCGTCAGGATCGTCCATCCCATTGTCATCCCCCTCCTCGTCCTCCTCAAACACGGCCTCCTCAGCCTCGGCCTCAGCGCCAACGCTGGCCTCCGCGGCCCCCATATCCATACCCTCGGCCTCCCCGGCCTCCTCCCCAACATCAGCCCCTCCTACCTCCTCCGTGCCCGCCGCACCGGAGGCTAAACCCTCAAAAACACCCATAGCTCTTCTCTCCTCCTCTGCTGCCCTGGCCTCCATGGCCTCCCTATCTAACATCCCAATAATGGCGTCAAACGATGCCCTCTCACTCTCACTCACCCCTCGGCCTCGGCCCCTCCCTCCGTTGCACCCCCAACCAATCCCCCGACCCCCGAAACCACCTCCTCGGCCACCACCGGTCGATCTCCATGCCTCCTCTTGCGTGTGTAACCTATCATACTCCCCCCTACCTCTGGGACAGCCCCCGAAGGTAAATACTCGACCTCACCCGCGCCAATGACCACCGGCAGCACCTCCACCGTACCCACAACCTCCCTCACGACCTCCTCCTCCACCCGATCACTCCCCGATGAACTAGACCCCGAGACAGCCCCTCTCTGCTCTCGGGAAGACCTAAGGCGCTTCATCATCGAAGCCGTCCTCTTCCCCTTCGTCATCTCCTCCGATTTCGCACAAAAGAAAAACCCCATAGAAAATCTAGGGCTCCGAAATCAAGAAGAAAGGAATGATGGAAGGCTTAAACAAAGGATTCAAGGTGTTTTAAAATCAAGATTTTCGGTTTAAAATGAAAAAGAAGAAGAGAGGAGGGAAGAGTAACTGTCTTAAACGTATGGAGAGAGAGAGAGGGTCCCCTTTTCGGTTATAAGGGACCCAGTCGAGGGGCGGCTACCCGCGAGTAGCCGCCCCCTCTCGGGCGGTTAGTTACAACTAGCCGCCCCTCCCAGTTTTCTCTTTCATTTAAAAACCCCCCTTTCCAATCTTTTCAGCCTTAAATTTCAAAAGTTCTCCATACCAAACAGCCATGTATTGGCTTATTTCCAGACAATACTTGATCAAACACGACTCTCCCGAAGTTTTGCAACACGTTCAGTACCGTTCAAAAATCAAATTTCTCCAGTTCTGGTTCTTTTCCAGAGTTCTTATCTTTCGGATGATCCAACTCACCCAAACTCAACTTTTACTTGCTTTCTGTCAGCGATATCCCCTCCTTGCTGAGTTTTCCCAAGCACGGGAACGGTACGCACGAGGAAATTGACGCTGGGCTGCTCCGTGCACGATATCTAAGAACCCCGACCGCGGGTTGGGTCACTCACCATTTACTTTTCCCCGCCTTCCACCTGGATCATCCTCTCGGATAAAAATTCTATGTCAAGACCTAGCCTCTGATGGTCTAAATCAACTCCCCGAATAGTACTGCTCGTATTGGCACAACTCCTTGAAGGTCGGGCCGGCCAAAATAGGGGTCTCTTTCCTTATCATCGGTCGAAGTCTTTCATGCTTCGCACAAAGACTCTGTCTGATGAGGGACAACTGTAGATACCCCAATTTTGACCGTTCAGAAAGACATAAATACTTCAAGTAACACACGGAAATATCCACATTTGGACATCCAGTAGAGAACCAAAGTTCGGGAAACCGGAAGCCTTGACCTAAAGCCGGAAACCCTAAAACCGGAAACCCTAAACCAGAAGCCTTGACCTAAAACCGGAAACCTTGACCCTAAGCCAAACCCTAAACCCTAGCCCAAACCCTAACCCTAAGCCAGTCCCTAACCCTAAGCCAAACCCTAAACAAAACCCAAAACCCTAAAAAAACCCAAGTCCCTGGAAAGGGGCGGCTAGCCCTAACTAGCCGCCCCATAACAGGCGGCTAGTTTGCACTAGCCGCCCCCCTAACCGCCCCCTGGCCGACTTTGGACCAGTCCCCTGGATGGGACATAAAGTAGCAATAAATGCTGATCATTGCGGCGGGTCATGACCTTTAGCCGCCCTCTCTTGGCCGGATCAATCCACGTAACCGACCCAAGCCACCGCTTGTCAGAGATGGGACGTTTGGCAGGTCATGATGGGGGTGGCTACCAAGAAGTAGCCGCCCCATCCTGGGCGGCTAGTTAGCACTAGCCGCCCTTCACCTGGTCTCTGACAGAAAAACCAGAGAATTAATGAGAGGTCCAATCGAAGCCAACCCACTCCATTACCCTTAGGATATTTTCCTACCTCTCTTTTACTATAAATAGAGGGGTCCCATGCCCAAATACAACATCATCAAATCCACAAACCACCAATTCATCTTCAATCCACCAATCCACCATCCTCAAACCCTTCCACCACTAGAAATCCCAAGAGAGAGAGAGACAGAGAGAGCCTCTTGCGTGAGAGAAAACACCCATTCCCTACATAAAATACCCTCTCATCCCACCCTCCAGAAACCCGGGCTAAACCTAGCTTAGCCTCTGCCCAAAACCAAACCCATTTCCTACCGAAGTTCTGCCCAAACCAGCCCAGACCCTGGACGTCTAACCCTAGCTAGCCGCCCCCTGGCCGACGGCTAAAGACAACTAGCCGCCCCCCTATCCACACCCCATATCAACATCCCTCTGTCCCATAACTCCTTTAATCAAGCCCTGAAGCAGAATATGATTACCTATTTTTCACCTCTGTGTACGGTATATCCGTGTCTCAGAGCGGAGACCCCACAAACACCCCACGTAGGCGATCAAATCCGACCCAAACCCTTTCCTGTTTTTAGAAAAAGCAGGTAGCGATCACAAAACACCTTGGATCCTCTTGAGCCGCTGTCGGGCGCCTCAACCAGGAACGACACCCTCACCCCTTCCGAGAAGACGATCCGACCGAGCCCGCCAGGGCACGCATCCGATCTAAATTCCCGAAGAACCCCCACACACGTGAATTTTTCAACACCGACAGGCACGTACATGGTAGAATAGAGAGTTCTACCCAATATACGAGCCTTACAGTCCTAGCATGCAATATCTAACATATTTGGGGTGAAAAGAAGCCCCATGGATGCGCGATGCACGACTACGTGCATCGAGGGCATCCCGAAGGGTTGGATCGAACAACTCACCGATACCCGGATCGACGCGCATCCCATCCGACGAGGTCTGCAAAGTAAAGGTATCAATAGGGGTGAGTATTTCCACACAAAACACATAGAATTTACTAGGAAAGCTTAAGACTTAGACATGCACACATACGGGCTCGCACGCATGCAAGAACGCGCGTACGCACGCATATCCGAGTGCCTCGGCACCTATCCAAACCCCCGGGCAGCCACACGCTAGGCCCCCCCACTCATACGCACGCATGCGCACACGCGCACGCGCACACGCCCCCACACCCCCCCGGCGCATGCGCGCGCGCCCGCCAGCGCGCCCGACTACGCGCGCCCGACACCCTCTGCGCGCGCGGACAGCCCCGTGCGCGCGCCTAGCACTCTCCCATCCCCTCCCTTGCCCTCACACACACCCCAACCCCCATACCTAGCATGCATGATCACCCTAACAGCCCTTGCAACCCTTAAAAACAAAGATAAGGGAGGAGGAGAGCTTACCAGTGGAGGGGAATGAACAAAAGGGGGTATTCGGGGACTCTTGGCGCACCGAAGCCACCACAACCACCACCCTAACATCACCACCACCTCAGCCTCTCCTCAGCTTTCCTTGGCTGAAAAATCAGGGGCAAAAGGGAGCCTGAGAGGGAGCCTAAGAGAAGGGAAAACAACATCCACAACTACTACATGCACACACACATACCTCATCTGCTTCTCTTGTGCATCTTCTTCTTCATTGTGTCATAAACACAAACACATGGGGGCTGAAAAGGGGAACCATGTGAGGGAGCTTGAGAGAGAGGAGATGGAGAAAGGAAAGAGGCAACAACTCAACAAAACATACACACCTTGATCTCCTCCATAAGAGCTCTTCTTCTCCATCACCTTCATTTCCTCCACCCAAATCAAGCACCAACACACACACACAGGGGCTGGACCAGAGAGCAAAATAGGGAAGGAGAGGCCCAAAATCGTGGGATTTGGGGGGGGGGGGGGTTAGAGGAAATGAAATGACCAAGCCGTTCTCGGACTAAAACTCTGGACAACCTTCACTAGAATGGCCATAACTTCCACAATATAGCTCCAAATTGCACGATTCTAATGCCATTGGAAAGCTATGATGATTATCTACAACTTTCATGTTATACCCAGATCAAATAACCTCTCCGGCTATTCTGTAATCTAGGGTAAATATCAAACAGGGCTGCTGCCTGGATTTCTCATCTTCGGGGTATACTCGGAAAAATACCCATATCTTTTGATATATGAATCCAGTTGATCTAATTGCACTTTTATATGAAAGCAAGTTCAAAATTGAACATCTCCTGATAATATCAGATTTTTACCTCTTCATCTTTGATTTTTATAAAATCAAATCCGAATACCAACTCAAAACTGCATAATTCCAAAAACGTTATCGGAATTAAATGGAAATTTTATGGATAGTACTAAATGGCACCTGGACCCATAATATGCAGTTAGATTATTAATCAGAGTCCTCAAACCCTAGCAGGTAGCTAAAGTCAAAATTTTAGTGACTCCGATCGAAATTCGGACTCTAAATGACACAGGCCTAACAATTCGGTAGCACTCTCCCGGGCAGCCTCTACGTGGAGCCTCCCATGTTCAGTACACTGTCGAGCGCGTCGATGGTACCTACAGGTGGGGGTCCACCCAGGGCGGCTCGAACCAAGGCAGCTTCAACACGGATCCGGTGAAGGGGAGAATGATTCACACTCGCAGTATCGTCCGATAGCCCACCGTCATGTAGCCTCTATCTGGTATACTCCCATGATCAGTACCTCTGCCGAATGCATCGGCAGTAGCTACACGTGGGAGCCCTCTGTCAGGACAGCTTCAACATCGGGGCTTCGATATACGACGATATTGGGAGGAACCACTCCATGTTCGTAATGCGAACCCTATGGGAAAGTCAACTACTCAAGCTGGTGGGTCGAGTATCAACTCGAACCCACATCACACTCACTAACACCCTCACCCTCACAGGGTGACATAGGACTTTTGGGATGAGGTCGACTGTTCTACACCCTTTGTCCACCGGTAGCCCTTCTTTCCCCGGGTAGCCTCTACCTGGCATACTCCCATGATCAGTACGTCCCCGAATGCATTAGTAATACCTACGGATGGGAGCCCTGTGTCAGGACAGCGTTTCCAATACCGGAAAGTTCCTACATCAGATCTAACGAAGGGAGAAAACAATCTACACTCACGGATACGATCCTCTTGGATCCGTCGTCATCAGTTATCAGGCACCAATAAGCGCAATGAATTCTCACAAATTCCCTCTACGGCGCATAACTCAGATGCGGGAAAGATATTTTATTCTAAGTGACAACACCATGGTACCCTATAAGAGGTCATACTCTTGCCTAGACGCATTAGGCAAGGTTCATGGCCTAATAAGCATATATATGATATGCAATTAATTACCCAAAGATGGCCTACTGAAACATGCATACATGACATCAACCAGTCAAACACTCAAGATACAACCTAACATACGTTGGATAGCACCAACTTATAAGGGAAGGGTTAAACGTGATTCGCGCATCAATAGGTGCATGCCAATAATTCCAAGCAAGCCTGAGTCAAGTAGGAACTACCTCTACTTACTCAGTTCATGAAAAGAGGGAGGGCGAGAGAGAGGGATATCTCATCCTCTCTCAAAGCTGGTCATAGTTTTGCCCCAACAAGATGGGTGCAACAATTACACCACACCCTCAAGTCCTAAATCAAAGGAATATTACGCATGTACCCCGTTGTTAACCCAAGTTTAAACATGCTTTATATGCCTAATAATGGGGGTAATATTTTAAACAAAACTACCTAAGTCATGCCATATTCTATACAATACATAGATAAGTATAAGGTAGAATAGGGGGTTCTACCCAATATATGAGCTATACAACCTAGCATGCAATATCTAACATATTAAGGGTGCAAATAAAGCCCCATGGAAGCGCGAAGCACGATTACGTGCATCGAGCGCTCCCGGAAGGGTTGGAATCGAACCACTCACTGATACCCAAGTCGTCACGCATCCCATCCAACGAGATCTGCAAGGTAAGGGCATCTAAAATGATGAGTATAACCACAAACAAACACTTAGAAATATTAGGAATGTCCAAGACTAGACATGCACGCATACGAGCTCGCATGCATGCAAACATGTATGCACGCACGAGCCCCCCGGACACTCACCCGAGCGTGCTGACCCTCAACACGTCTAAACCGGGCCCCGGGCAGCCCCCGTGCGCAGCCCCCGCGCCCGGACGCATCCGCGCGTATCGGGGCGCTGCACCCGCGTGCACACCCGCGCGCGCGCCCGCGTGCAAACCCGCACGCCCAGGCCTCCAAACCCTCTCCCATGCTCTCCACATGCACTCAAACCCAAACACTTCACATGCATGACTCCCCAAGCACTCTAACATGTATAAAAACCACCAAAAGAAGAGGGAAAACTCACCAAACATAAGAGGGGGAGGGAAGGGGAGATGTTGGGGCCCTCGAGTACGCCACAACCATCTCGACCACCACTACCACTACCACCACCTCTCTTTGGCTTCTCTTCTCTACATGGCTGAACCAAAGGGGGAGGGGAAAATATGGGGATCAGCTTGGGGAGGAGGAGAGGGAGGAGAAACCATCAATAACAACAAGGGCACACACACAAACCTTAGTCACCTTCACTAACCCTTCCACTTTAAGCTTTATCTTCTTTTCCTTCCTTTGATGCATAAACACAAACACATGGGGGGCTGATTAGAGAGGGGAAAGGAAGTGAGCAAGGGATGGAGAAGAGGAAAGAAACAACAACAACAACACAACAATACACCCACCTCTTACACTCCTTTAAGTGCTTCATCATCACCTTCACTTCTCCTCCTTCTTTACACACACAAAGAAGGGAAAAAGAGAGACCAAATAAAGGGAGAGAGAGAGATCCACGAGAGGGTGAGAGAGGGCAGAAGTCGTGGGATTTGGGGGGATTAAATAGGCAAAGGAGGGCTGGAATGATCAAGCTGTCCTCGGACTAAAAACTCTATACAGTCTTTACTAGAACGGCCATAACTTCCACAATACAGCTCCGAATTGCACGATTCTAACGCCATTGGAAAGCCAAGAAGATTATCTATAACTTTTATGATACCCAAATCAAATAACCTCTCCAGCTATTCTAAAATCTTGGTTAAACATCGAACAGGGCTGCTGCCAGGATTTCACATCCCCAGGGTATCATCAGAAAAATACCCATAACTTTTGATACACGAATCTAGTTGATCCAATTCCACTTTTGTATGAAAGCAAGCTCAACAATGAACATCTTATGATAATATCGGATTTAAACCTCTTCATCTTGGATTTTAACAAAATCAAATCTGAATACTAATCAAAACTGCATAATTCAAAAAACGTTACTGGAAATTAATAAAAAATTTATGACCAGTACAAAATAGTACCAGGACCTATAATATGCAGTTAGATTTTCAATCAGAATCCTCAACTCCAATAGGTAGCTAAAAACCAAAATTTTAGCAACTCTGATCGAAAAATAAGACTCTAAATGACACAGGCTTAACAGCGTTGTCGGTGTGTGAAAAATCCGCGTGTGTGGGGGTTCTTCAGGGATTCGGATCCAGTGCGTGCCTTGGCGGGCTCAGCTGGATCGTCTCTCAGAAAGGTGGTGGGGTCTCCGCTCTGAGACACGGATATACCGTACACAGAGGTGAATGTATTCCTATTCTGCTTCCGGGCATGACTAAAGTAGTCTTGGGACAAGGGGGGTGCAGGTGGGGGTGTAGGACAGGGGTGGCTAGTGGGTTTGAGCCATCGGGTATGGGACGGCTAGCTAGTGTTAGCCATCCAGGGTCTGGGTGAATTTGGACAGAACCTAGGTAGAGAATGGATTTGGGTTTTTTTGGCAGAGGTTAAGCTGGGTTTAACCAGGTTTTTGGAGGGTGGATTGAGAGGGTGGTTTTGTGTAGAGAATGGACTTTCCTCTTACAAATGGGAATCTCTCTCTCTCTAGGGATTTCAAGTGGTGGAATGGGCTTGGGAATGGGGGATTGAGGGTGTATTGTGGATTTGTGAATCAAGATTGGGGATTGGTCCTGTTGTTGAAATGTTTTGAACCCCCTCTATTTATAGTAAAAGAGGGGCAGGGGAATATCCAGGGGGTAATAGATTGGCTTGGTTAATAGTGTGTTTGATAGACCCTTCATTAATTCTCTGGTTCTTCTGTCAGAGACCAGGTGAAGGGTGGCTAGTTGAAACTCGCCGTCCGATATGGGGCGGCTACTTCCTGGTAGCCTCCCCCATCAAGACCTGCCAAACGTCCCATCTCTGACAAGCGGTGGCTCGGGTCGATTACTTGGATTGATCCGATCAAGATGGGGCAGCTAAAGGTCACAACCCGCCGTTATGATCAGCATTTAATGCTGATTTATGTCCCATCTAGGAAAGCGGTTCAGGGTTGGCCAGGGGGGCAGCTAGTGTAAACTAGCCACCTGGTATGGGGCGGCTAGTTTTGGTTAGCCTCCCCGTTTCCAGGGTTTTAGGTTTGGCCAAGTTTTTTACGGTTTTCTACGGTTTGGGGCAGGGTTTTTTAGGGTTTTCTAGGGTTTGGGGCAGGGATTAGGGTTTTCTAGGGTTTTTGGCAGGGTTTAGGGTTTTTTTAGGGTTCTGGTTTTTATGAGGTTTCATTTTCTATTCGATGTCCAAATGTGGGTTATTTCCATGTGTTACTTGAAGTATTTCTGCATTTTTAGACGGTCAGAATTGGGGTATCTACAATTGTCCCTCATCGGATGGAGTCTTTGCGCGAAGCAGGAAAGACTTTGACCGATGATAATGAAAGAGAGCCCTATTTTGGCCGGCCCGACCTTCAAGAAGTTAAGACAACACTGTCAATACTATTCAGGGAGTTGATTTAGACTATCAGAGGCTAGGTCTTGACTTAGAATTTTCAACCGAAAGGATGATCCAGGTGGAAGGCAGGAAAAGTAAATGGTGAGTGATCCAATTCGTGGTTGGGGTTCTTAGCTATCTTGCACGGAGCAGCCCAGTGTCAGTTTCCTTGTGCCTACCGTTCCCGTGCTTGGAAAAACTCAGCAAGGAGGGGATATCGCCGACAGAAAGCAAGTAAAGAGTTGAATTGGTGAATTGGATCATCTGAAGGATTAGAACTCTGGAAAAGAACTAGAACTTAACAGATTCAAACTGAATGGTATTGGATGTGTGTTGAAACTTCGGGAAAGTCGTGTTTGATCAAGTAGTGCGTGGAAATAAACCAATACATGGCTGTTTGTTTTTAGAAAACTTGAATTTAGGATTTGGAAAGAAGTTGGAAAGCGGTGTTAAATGGAAGCTGAAAACTGGAAGGGGTGGCTAGTTGAAACTAGCCGCTTGAGAGGGGGCGGCTACTCACGGGTAGCCACCCCATAACTGGGTCCCTTATAACCGAAAAGACCCTCTCTCTCCATACGTTTTAATATGGTTTCTCTCCCTCCATTACTCCTTTTTCTCCGTTTTAAACCGAAAAAAACTTTGATTTCTTTGCCTTTTCTTCCGCCATTTCGACCTAGGTCTTTCTTTCCCTCTTGATTTCGAAACCCTAGGTTTGGGTTCTCCTTTTTCTTTTCAATCCAAGGAAGATGACAAGGTCGAAAGCGATTGCTTTGAGGGGAAAACGACAACGGGTGGCTCGTGGAGAGCATAGCCCGAGCTCTTCAATGTCAAAGAGCGATAGGCCGGAGGTAGAGGCCGTGGGAGAAGTTATGGGTGCGGCGGAGGTGCCGTTGGTGGGCATCGGCGCAGGTGAGGTTGAGGACTAGCCTTCGGGGGCCGCCCCGGAGATTGGGAGTAGTATGATAGGATATACACGCAAGAGGAAGCGTGGGGATCGATCGGTGGTGGTCGAAGAGGTGGTTCCAGAGGTCGGAGGACTGGTCGAGGGTGTAACTGAAGGGGTAAGGGCTGGGGGAGTTAGTGAGGATGTGAGGGCGTCGTTTGACGCCATTGTCGGGATGCTGGATAGGGAGGCTATAGAGGCCAGGGCTGAGGAGGAGGAAAGAAGAGCTATAGGGGCTTTTGCAAAGTTCATCTCCGGCGAGGTGGGTATGGAGGAGACTGGGGGTGTTGGGGGCGAGGCCGGGGAGGCCGAGGGTGTAGATCCAGGGGCCACAGAGGCCGGTGTTGATGCTGAGGCTGAGGCCGAGGAGGCCGTGTTCGAGGAGGACGAGGAGGAGGGGGATGATGACGGGACGGACTATCCTGATGAGGTGGAGATGGACGCTCCTGGGTCCACACGGGCCGTGGTATTCTTCTGACCCTTTCGTTTTAGCCTTTTATTTACATATATGTGTGCATATGTCTTTGTAGTATGAAATAGACGATTCATGTGTAATATTTATACATGTGTGTGTTAGTAAGCATGCTTGGATGTATGGTTTGATCACGATGGGATATGTAAGCATTCTGATATAGGATTTTAGAAAGAGGGACAATGTTTTTGCACTTCCATGTTTGTTCCATTTAAAATAAGATAGGAGTGGTATGGCTAGCATGCTTGCATGTGACGGTTTTGTATGCATATATTTCTTTCGAATATATATATTTTCGTATGTATTTGATCATGGTGGAGCAAGAGAGTTGGTGTATGCAATTTTACGGGTCTAAGTTCCTTCACATGCTTGGGTGAGTTTGCAGAAGGTATACATAAGCGTGATTGATGATGAAAGAAAATACGCAAGCAGTGGCCACGGTGGGATAAGAGGGTAGAATGGGTGATCATATGAAAGGTGTTTTGCAAATAATGGAAGGTGCACCCATATGTCAAGCCTTCTATTTTCATGCCTTTGTTTTGATTTAGCATATGAAAGTTTTATCTTGCTAAGCATGGTTTCTAAATGAATTTGTAGACTTGGATTCTTACCTCTCGACTGCTCTTCAAATTAACTCCATGTTCCTTTCATTCGTTTGTAGTTGTCGAATCATATACGGGCTTTGTGGCATGGGACGAAGAGATGGTACGATGCCTTGGGCCAGGGGGAGAGGAGTTTGGTGGATGGGGCGGGCTTTCACTCCTTCTTCCTGATCGAGCCGTTCCACGTCCATCGGCCTTATGTGGAGGCCTTGGCGGAGAGATGGGATCTGGAGAGTTGTGCCTTTATCCTTCCCACCGGTGTTGTCATGCCGACCCTCGAGGACGTTCAGCGGATCACCGGTCTTCCGGTATCGGGGGAGGCAGTGATTGCGGCCACCCATGCCGATTACAAGGCACTTTTCCAGGAGTTGATTGGGGAGTGGGAGTTCGTCGAGCGAGTGCGGACGCTGAAACGGATCCCCTTGGGGCGGTTTTCAGGGCAGTATGGCTTTGGTTCCTTCATAGAGTGCCAGAAGGGCGAAGCTGCAGCTAGCTTCGAGAGGAGATAGGCAATGATCGTGGCGAGAGAGGCGGCCGCGTGCCCACAGAGGGCATAGAGGGAGCTTAGGGCATTTTTCCTTTACTTCTTCGGTCGGGTTCTCTTCTCAACGGCCTACGACAAGGTCTTCTCTCATTCCCTGTTGTTGATGAGGGACTTGGAGGGCATGGGGCGCTATGCTTGGGGAGCCGCGATGCTCGCCCACCTTTTTGCGGAGCTCTCGAAGAAGGTGAAGAGGGATGAGCCGGGGTGCCTTGGTGGTGCGCCGTCTTGAGGTGACCTCGAATGACAACTACTTGCCTTGGTATCGTCAGGAGTGCGCGGACATCCTTGGGACGATGGAGGAGGAGATCCCGGATGCTTACGTAAGTTAGAAACCCTTTTTCTTCTTCTTTTTTTTTCGTTCTCTTCTCGTTTGAATATTACTGAGCGGTGCCACTTTTGCAGGTTGAGTTGAATGAGATGGAGAAGAGGCTCAAGACCGCCAATGAGCACCTCCAAGCGCGGGCCAAGCAGATAGAAACATTGCGGGTTCAAAGGAGGCGCTTGCAGGACCAGGTCTGGGTCCTTGAGGCTCAGGCGGATGCTCTGTCGAGAGCGAGGGCCGACGGTGCTTCGTCTTCTACCGCTACTCCTCCTTCCATGATTTTCGAGTAGGAGCTCGAGTTGACAAGGGAGCTGGATGTGGCCTGGAGTGAGTTGATGGCCACGCGGATGGAGCTTGGTCAGGTGAGAGGTAGGGCCATATGTGCTGAGGAGGAAATGGGCCGGCTGCGGTCCATGGTGACAGCATGAGAGGAGGAGTTCGTCTCCTTGGGCCGCGAGAGTGACTCCCAACAAATGAGGGTGTTGGAACTGGAGGCTTCAGCGGGTGTTCCCGGGGGTTTGATGGGATATTTGCTTCGTTCCCTTTAGGCGGCCGGGGATAGAGATCGAGAGGCAATCTGATCGAGTGAGGACAGGCTCCGGGCTGCCGAGGTGAGATCACGGGAGCTCGAGGAGAGGTTGAGAGCAGTGGAGGACCGTTCGAGAGGGGTGGAGGCACGCCTTCGCCAGAGGTTGTAGCGGAGGGACAGGGATATTCAGCAGATCCTCCTCTGGGAAGCCACCATGCGCGAGAAGTTGGTCGGCGGAGGGTTTATGACTGAGGCGGACCTCGACCCTCTTCCTCTTGAGCCTAAGCATTCCGTCTCGGCTTCTCTGGCTACCGGGGCCACCTTCAGTCGTGCTTCTCGTCCCTCGGTGTCCAGGAGTCGAGGGATATATGCGAGAGCCGCATCTTCAGTTCGAGAGACTCCTACCACTCCTGATGCTCTAGAGGTCCAGTCTTCTCATCAGCCACCGCTCCCTTCTCAGCCAAATCAGGATGTTCTTCCTACTCAGCCTCCCGGGGATGATGATACGCCGAGGTATAGCTTTTGGTGTCTTCGTTTTGGATAGAAGAATAGTATATATGCAAGGAATTCATGCTTTTCTTCTTTTCTTTTTGACCCAGGTGATGTTTTGGTGATGCATAGCTCAAGACATTTAGATATGGAAGCTTTAAACGGACTCTTATCCATTTACCTCTAGTTCATTTGCTTTTAAAACTTTCTTTTAGTTTAACTAGGTTTGAATTTTCCCCTTTTATGAACAATTTTCCCTTCTGCTTTGCTGTATGAACAAACATGGGTGTTTTAATTTAGTTTTATTGGTGTATGTGGGATGGTTTCATAAGATTCTATGGGTGGATGAATGGGTGAATGGGTGTATGGTTTGGTATATGATTTTTATTTTCGTTGCTGTTTGATTTGTACTTATGCAGGTTTTATGTATGGACATGCATATGAAATGTGTGTGCATAGATTTTGGAAAGAAATGATTTCAATAGGTAAAGAAGTGTTAAAGAGTTGATTGGGTCTAGGGCTGGGCGGCTAGTCT